>WAAE01008784.1:107613-176703 GCA_013400495.1 Nicator chloris | reverse complement strand
TCAGCCCCGGCGCGGCGGGGGCGCTCGGGGCGGGGTGGCCAGGTCAGGGCGTCCCCGGGGCGGGCGGAGCGGAGAGAAGCGGGGCGGGCGAAGAGCGACGGCCCCGGGCGGGGCGGAGCGGAGCGGGGCGGCCCTGGGGCGGGCGGTGCTGCCGGCCGCGCCATCGCGGGGAGTGCTGGCCCGAGATGGCGGCGACGGGAGGCGGGTAGCGGGGGCGCGCTCGGCCCGGCCATGCACTTCTCCATTCCCGAGACCGAGACCCGCGCCGGGGACGGCGGCGCCGCCGCCTACGTGGTGAGCGGGACGGAGGGAGCGGAGCTGTCCCGCGGAACGGAGCCGCCCCGCGGAACGGAGCCGCCCCGCGGAGCCGAGTGGGTGGCGCGGCTCCGCGGCCCGGGTGCGGTGCGGCCCCGGTGGGGCCGTGCGGGTCCACAGTCCCGGCGCGGTGGCGGGTCGGGATCAGGACCGGGGCCGGGCGAGGCTTACAGGTCCCGGCCCACCGCCGTTCCGGGCCGGCGCCCTGTGCCTGGGCCGGGCAGGGATTGGGCCCCGCCGCCCCCGCGCCTCCGGATCGGGCGCGGGAGGTCCCTGGAACCGCCCCGGGGATGTCCGGACCTTGCCCTGCCCGGGCGCCGCGGGCGGGGGTGGGCAGCCCGCAGGGGCCCCGTCCGGTCTCATCCCCAACTCCGGCTCATCCTGGCCCGCCCGTCCGTCCGTCCGTTTGTCCTGGCTTCCTGTTTTGCTGCCTGCGCCGAGAGCGCCTCCAGAGAGGAGCCGGGGACTCTGCTGCCGAGTGGCGGTGGCTGCCGAGTGCCCAGACCCCTTTCCCGGGGCCGGCAGCGGTAGGCAGAGCCCCCAGGCTGGCGGAGGGCTCGGATCGGTGCTCTCGGGTTAAGGGTGGGCAGCCCTGGGCTTCACGACCCTGCAGAGACCCCCACACTTGCCTCCTGTGCCGAAATCTTTCTCTAGGGGCCTCCCCCTCGGGAGCCCGAGTTGGGGCACGTTTGCAGTGATGGAGAGACCTGGCGATTCGCAGGAGGTGCAGTTGCTCAAAGGCCAAAGGAGCAGGCAGCCCTCGAGGCATTTCAGCCCTGTGACCCCCTGCACTTTGCCCTCCGATGTTGAGGAGGCTCCTCAGGCCTGGGGGAGACCTTGGGGAGAGCCCTTGGCCAGCTTGGGGGCTGGGCAGGAGCTGTGCCTTCATGGAGAGCCCTGATTTGGGCAGGTGTGGGTGCTGCCTGTACCACCACTGTCCCTCCTGGTTCCTCCTGAGCCACTGGGCTGGTGCCTTTGGGTTGGGGGGTGCCAGTGTGAGCTCTAGCCTGGCTGGGCTGGGACCTCTGCTGAGCCTTGGGCAGTCCCAGCGCTCAGGAGCAGGAGGGCACTGGGGGCATCCATGGGAGGCTGGGCTGCCATGGCTGGCTGGAGGCTCATGTCCATCCTCTTGCCCGCCCAAACACTACTCGGGATAGCAGGACCTGAGAGGACAGTGCTGTCCCTTGCAAGGACTCTACCTATGGTGATGTGCTGGGAGCTGGACCGTGGAGTTACCAGGCCCTGTATGTTCTGCAGTTGTAGCTGTGCTCTGCCTGTGGCGTCAGCAGGAGCTGAGCCAGAGCAGAGGTGGCATAGCCAGGGACCAGCTCCTTGTGAACACGGGGAGGGGTGTCCTTGTCTGTTGGCATGGGGGCACCCATGTCTGCAGGGCTGCAGTGTGGCTCTGTACTCCTCATGGCTGGGCACCCACAGGGTTAGACCTTCCTGGTGTCCAGCGGGCACATCTCTTGGATGTGCTCGTACTTCCTGAACGATTTTGACCATCTGTCCCTCGGCAGGGTCCTCAGGAGTATCACCTTTTCCTGGGTACTCCCTGGCACCCTATGTGCCCCGAGGGGGGCAGGTCCTGGGACTCCTCCATCTGACAGGTGCTGGGATCTGACTGGCCTCTTTCCCTGCAGGCCTACAACATCCACGTGAACGGGGTGTTGCACTGCCGGGTGCGCTACAGCCAGCTCCTGGGCCTGCACGAGCAGGTAGGGAGGGCACTGGGTGCCCACTCCTGGTCTGTGACATTCCATCTGGGTTCTTGCATGCTGCTGGACTCCCACGTGCATCGGGGATGCTGGCCAGCCCTCTGCTCCCCTTGCTCTGTTGCTGGGGATGAGCGAGGGCGGGGGATCAGGGCAGCCACCATCTCTCTGGAGGCTCTTGCAGAAACTCTGTTCTTATCCTAGTTAAGGAAGGAGTATGGCGCCAATGTGGTCCCAGCCTTTCCCCCAAAGAAGATCTTCACACTCACCCCAGCGGAGGTAGAGCAGCGACGGGAGCAGTTGGAGAAGTACATGCAGGCTGGTAAGCTGGGCCTGCCCCAGCCTGGTTGTGCAGGGTGTGGATAATGGCCCCTGGCTTCCTCCCTGCACTGCTCCATTCACCGTGGCACATCTTGCAACTCCCAGTGTAGCACTGGCATGTGACGGGTTTGTCCCCTGGATGCCAGCTCCTGTCCCGCCCCTGCCCTGCACTGGCAGAGTGGGGATGTGCAGGGGGGTCCCTGGTTGCCCCAGCATACAGTCTGAGGGCAAACTGAGGGGCTGCAGAAGGGCACTGGTGTGGGTCCCTGTCCCTTCCCGTGGGACTCCTGACTCCTCGTGCCCCTTCCCGCAGTGCGGCAGGACCCAACGCTGGGAGGCAGCGAGACCTTCAACAGCTTCCTGCGCAAGGCCCAGCAGGTGAGGGGGCAGAGCTGTGGGGTCTGGGGCCCTCAGTCTGCGGTGAGGGGCTGGGGTGCCAGTCCTGTTTCTCTCTCCAGGAGACGCAGCAGATCCCCACAGAGGAGGTGGTGCTGGAAGTGCTGCTCTCTAATGGGCAGAAGGTCAAGGTCTCTATCCTGACGTCGGACCAGACAGAGGATGTCCTTGAGGTGCCAGAGCTCTCGTGCTGGGTGGGACCAGCCCCTCCTGCTGCGTTCTGTAGTTTCCCACATGTGTAGGGCTCTCTCAGCCTGGTAGCCTCCCCTGCTGTCTGCCCACCCTGGAGTAGGGTTGACTTGGCGGGGTGAAAGCTGGAAGCTGAAATGGGTGTGCTGATGGGTGTGTCTGCATCCAGACTGATGTCTGGGGTCCCCTAGCTGTTTCCTGGTTGCAACGAGCCCCAGGCCTGGCCTCAGGGCAGCAGAGGTGCTGCCTTCCTGCTATGGGGAGGCTCCTGAATGTGCATGGGCTGGGTCTTGCCACCATGTTGGGAATATATCAGGACTATCCTCCTCTTCCTCCCAGGCTGTGGCCTCCAAGCTGGATCTGCCAGATGACCTGGTTGGCTACTTCAGCCTCTTTCTAGTGAGACGGACCAAGGATGGAGCTTTCTCCTGTGAGTAGAGCCCGCTGTGGCAGGACATCTGCTCTGCCCCGTGCCTAGAGCGAGGGCTGTGTGCTTGGACCTTACCCTGGGTGTGGGGCGCAGCTGTTTTCCGTGGGGCACCCTGGCAGTGGGTGATGCTGCCCAGAGCTGCTGCTGAGCTGGCGTTTCCTCACAGTTGTGCGAAAGCTGCAGGAGTTTGAGCTGCCGTACGTGTCAGTCACCAGCCTGCACAACCCTGAGTTCCAGATCATCCTGCGCAAGAGGTGAGTGTGGGGCAGCAGTGGGGTGGTGCCCAAGGCTCCCTTTTCCACAGAGAGACCCTCCCCTCCTGCCATTGCTGCCCACAGATGCTTTAGCCCCCAGGAACACACCTGAGCATCCCTGACCGTGACACTGGAGCATGGGCTGCCCTGCTGTGCTCAGCCCATTTCTGGTTTAGATGGGGAGCAGGGCATGGTGACTGATGGTTAGGGGGGAGCTGGCCAGAGAGCCAGCCCACAGGAGGGTGATTTTCTCTTCACTAGCTGTTAGGAGGTGGGGAGTAGACTAACCCATGTGATTCCCCTCCAGCTACTGGGACTCAGCCTACGATGACGATGTCATGGAGCATCGTGTGGGGTTGAACTTGCTGTATGCGCAGGTGAGGGTTGGTGTGGCACAGCCAGGTGAGAAGGGACACTGCACCCCTTGGCCACAGCTGTGCAGGGGCTTGGGTGGCTCTGGTCCCAGGTGCTCATCAACCTCTGCTGCTTGTAGACAGTGTCAGACATTGAACATGGATGGATCCTTGTCAACAAGGAACAGCACCGGCAGCTGAAGTCCCTGCAAGAAAAGGTCTCCAAGAAGGAGGTAGGAGAGGGTACCATGCCATGACTGGGGCAGTTCTGGCACTGCACTAGCCCCTCTCCACGACGTGTGGCACCGGGTTGGTCACCTGTTGCTGGCACGGGCAGATGGCCGGCAGTGCTGAGCATCCCTGGCTCTGCCTGCAGTTCATCCGCCTGGCGCAGACCCTCAAGTACTACGGCTATCTCAAGTTCGACCCCTGTGTCACCGACTTCCCTGAGAAGGGCTGCCACGTCGTTGTCAGTGCTGGCAACAACGAGCTCAACTTCCAGGTGCGGCTGCCGAATGAGCAGATCAAGGAGGGCAGCTTCAAGGTCACACGCATGCGGTGCTGGCGGGTCACATCCTCGGTGAGTGACGCTTGGAGAGCAGGGAGGGGTCTGGCGGGGCTGCAGAGACCTGGCTGTGCCAGGCTGGGCTGGGAGCTCATCCTGGGAAAGATGCTGGCTCTGATGCCAGCTTCTGGCCCAGTAGGCCCTGGAGAAGGTCTGAATCATGCCTTGGGGCTGAGGGGATCGTTGGTGTGAGGACATTTGAGGGGACCTGACAGTGGCAGAAGACTGGCGGGCACTGGGCAGGTGTCCCACACTTGGCTCGGTGCTGCCCTCGATCTGCACTGATGTCTGGGGAGCTGCTACTTCCCCTCTTGAGGCTCGCAGCCTTGGTGTGTGTCCTTGCAGGTGCCAATGAGCAACGGCCCTTCGGGGGGCAGCCCAGGGAAGTCTGAGGTGAAGCTGGAGTTGGCTTTTGAGTACCTGATGAGCAAGGACCGGCTGCAGTGGGTCACCATCACCAGCCCACAGGTAGAGCTGCCTGCGTGGTGGGCTGGTGGTGGCTGTGAGGGGAAAGGCTGGGCTGGGCCCTGTACGGGGCATGGGAAGACTTTCGGGTGCGTAGAGCCCCGTGACACTTCTCCCTTGCAGGCCATCATGCTGAGCATCTGCTTGCAGTCCATGGTAGATGAGCTGATGGTGAAAAAATCTGGAGGCAGCATCCGCAAGGTAAGGGCTGGACCCAGACGATGGCTGCAGGGCAGGATCCCAACCTGGCCCTGTGACTTCCTGGGGTCTGGGCTGGGTCCTGAGTGCTCCCCTCAGGATGGGGCCAGCATCCCCAGAGCCAGTTATAAGCCGCAGACGCTGAGGACCCTGTGGCTAAGCTGAGCCCCTCCCTACAGATGTTTCGGCGGCGGGTGAACGGGGCCCTGCGGCGCTCGGACAGCCAGCAAGCTGTGAAATCACCCCCGCTGCTGGTGAGTGGGACCCTGCAGCCCTGGGTGGGGGGACACGTGCAGTCACAGGTTTTGATGTGTTGTGTACCAGAACTCACTGCCTGCAGAGGAGCCACTGTCCCCTTGGCAGGGCTGTGGTGCCCTGCTTCCAGAGCCCTGGGAAGGGAAAGAGGTCCTGGACCAACTCAGTGATCCAGACTCCCTGGGGACGGAAGGGGGTGGGTAGAAGGAGAGGTGGGTGTTGTGTCCCATGACCCTGCAATGTCCAACTGTGCTGTCCTCACAGGACTCACCTGATGCCTCCTGGGAGCCCATGGCCAAACTCTCGGTGAGTTGTGTGTGGTGCACCAGAGACCTCAGGCTAAGTGGGTAGGGGAGCTAGGGGTGTCCTCCCTAACACCTTCCTTCTCAACAGAGCAAGCTCACTTCAGTCAGCCTGCGTGGGATCAGCCACTCCAGCTCTGCAAATGATGTGGGTGCTAATGACTTCCACGGCAATTATGCCTTTGAGGGCATTGGCGATGAGGATCTGTAGTGCCCCCTTCCCAGGACAGCCCCGGCCTTGCAAGGGCCTTCGCTGAGGAATGTACGACCTGCAGCCAGGTTGCAATCAACGTGCCTCTCACCTGCTACATCCACCTTTCCCTGCTCCCTGGGGCTGGGAGCTCACCCCCAGCCCACCATTGCCTTCGGGGTGGGGGCAGCTGAACTCCTCCCGCTGCTGGCTCCAGCTGGGAGAGGGCTTGTTTGACCTGAACAGTTTGCCCGGGCAGAGCCCTGGAGCTGCAGTGCAGGGCCTGGCGCAGCACGGGGGCAGAGCTGCTCCTGGCCCAGCTGGGAAGGCCTGGCCCAGCCTGGGGGCAGACCCAGGCAGGCTCCATAATGCCAAATTAGCATTTAGGTTTGTGCTCTGAGACAGAGTGCAGTAAGCTGTCTCAGGGGGCTCCACGCAGAGTCCCCTCTAACCCGCTCATAGACGCCAGTGTAATCTAGGCTTGTAACCACGTATCTCCTGCTGCTCAGCCTGACAGAGCATTAATGGACAGTAACTGATGTTTACACACTGCAACAATGATTAAAATGGATCCTGATTGGTACCAGGCTGTCTGTTGCGGGGTGGCTGCTGTCCCTCCCCTCTCTGTGCTAGCCCTGTGCTATCCTCCTCTACAGCAGAACAAGGCCCCCAGGGTGAAGAGCAGATAACAAAACTGACTGTTTAATGCTTTTATACACAATATAAATTACACCGACCAGCATGGCAGCAGCCATGGAACCAGTCCTGTTCCCCCCTCCCCCCTTTTCCCCAAACCCTGGCAGAGGAAGACTCCGGCAGGCAGAAACAGGCAGGTGGGGTGGCAGTGCCACGTGGGCAGGGGTCAGAGCCACCGGTCGTGACTTCACCCTGCCCAGGCAGGACAGGGCTGCTGGAGGCCCCAGTGTGCCTGATGTAAGGCAGCCCTAAGCCCCCGTGGAGTTGCCCGCCTGTCCTCCCTCCCCCAGGGAGGGCAGGCACCGAGGCACCCCAGGCCCACTGCCGGGCTAAGTGCTGTCTCAGGGCAGAGCCGTGCCCACGGCTGGGGGAGCCAGCAGGGCTTTGGCATTGCGTGGGTTCACCCAGCTCTCGGCTGTGTGGCCGTGGATCTTCTGGTGGCGCTTGTAGTTGTCCCAGTGACCAGTGGTGTAGGAGCAGTCCCGGCACTGGAAGGGCTTCTCGCCCGTATGCCGCAGCATGTGCCGCTTCAGGTTCATGCTCTGGTTGCAACTGTAGCTGCAGAGGCTGCACTGGAAGGGCTTGTCGCCTGAGTGGATGCGCCCGTGACGCTTGAGGTTGGCCAGGTTGCCGCAGGCATAGTCGCAGAGCTGGCACTTGTAGGGCTTCTCGCCTGTGTGCACGCGCTGGTGCCGCTTCAGGTTGTCCAGGTGGGCGGAGGCGTAAGGGCAGAGCGGGCAGGCGAAGGGCTTCTCCCCGCTGTGCGTCTTCATGTGCCGCGCCAAGTGGTTGGGGTAGTGGGTGACGAAGGGGCAGAGGCTGCAGGCAAAGCCCTTGTCCCCAGTGCCCTTTCGGGGGCTGGCACCCGGCTCGGTGCCCAGCACCGCCAGGCTGCAGCGCCCGCAGACCTGCTCGGCCAGGCCCTCATCCTGTGCGAACCCATCATCCAGCACCAGCCCGCACATGCGGCATGTGAAGGGGAAGAGCAGCTCGGGCAGCGCAGCTGCCTCCTCGCCCCGCAGCCGTGCACAGCCGGGCAGGAAGGGGCCGCTGCCGCTGCCCACATGCAGGCTCAGCTCTGGCAGCAACGGCTCTGCGGGACAAAGAGACGGGGTTGTGAGCCGGGTGGCACAGCACCAGTGAGGACTGGCTCTATGATGAGCCACAGTGCCCCAGTGAGCCTGGCAGTAACATGACTTTGGGTCAATGGCAGGATGTGTGCCCTGCCCCAGCTCCAGAAGCAGCTCTCCCCACATCCCCACACCCTCCCACCGTTACCTGGGTCCTTGTCCCGCCGGTGTGGCCCCTCGCCCTCGGGCAGGCGGTGGCTGAGCATGTGCCGCTTCAGGTTGCGGCTCTGGTTGCAGCGATAGTCGCAGGCAGCACACTGGAAGGGCTTGTCCTGGCTGTGGACCCGCTCGTGGCGTTTGAGGTTGCCCAGGCTGCTGCAGGCAAAGCTGCAGCACGTGCAGCGGTACGGCTTCTCCCCGGTGTGCGTGCGCAGGTGCCGGGTCAGGTTCACCAGCTGGGCAGAGGCGTAGGCACACTGCGGGCAGGCAAAAGGCTTCTCCCCATTGTGTGTCTTCATGTGGCGCTTGAGGTGGCTGGAGTAGTGGGAGGCGAAGGGGCAGAGCTGGCAGGAGTAGACGATGCGCTGGCTGCGGCCGCCCTCAGCGCCAGCGCACTGCAGGCAGCTCTGGCCCAGGCTGGCAGCCAGCTGCAGCCCGCACTGGCGGCAGGGCAGGGCAGCGGGGCCAGGCTCACCCCCCTCCTCAGGGTCACTCTCCACGCTGAGCTGCTGGTACCCAGAGGAGCAGTCGTCGTCGCTCAGGGCGTATGCTGGAATAGCGATCTTCCCCACAAGGGTGTCTGCTGAGAACACCATGGGGATGGGGCGGTGTCAGCCTGGCTGGCCTGGGCACAGCCCCTCTGCCTACACCCCCAGTCCCAGATGGGTACCCACCCTGTGGCACCCTGCAGGAGCCCACTGCACCCTGCACTGCAGTGAGGGGCCCCACAGACATAGCCTGCCCCAACACACCACTGAGGGCCTGTTCTGGGTGTCTCAGGAACACTTCTGCATGGCTGGCCAAGACCTCGGCACCAGGAAGGGTGAGAGGACACCCCATCACCCACCAGCACTGCTGAGCCTGGTGGGTGGAAGGTGATGGGCACAGCCTGGCCCAGGCTGGAGAATGAGTGCCCATAAAGCTGCTCTGTGGCCCTCTCACTGTGCCACCGCCCCAGGCCCAGGGTTGGCAGCTGGTCACACTTGCATGGCTGGCACCAGGGAGCTCCAACACCAGCCCTTTCTATCCTGCAGGAAACCTTCCCCAGCCCCATGCAGTGCCACAGACTGGTGGCAGCAGGCGGAAGGCTGTGCCAGGCTCTAAAACAGAACTCAGCTGGGCACAGACTCATCCTTCTGCAGCCCCTGCGCTCCACGTGCACCCAGGCTGGTGCTCGGGGCTGGAGGGACAGATCACCACTACCAGCTGTGAGCCATGCCCTACTGGCCCTGTGCTGTGCCTGACCTGCAACTCTGGGGTCTGTCAGACTCAGCAGCTGCCCACCATCCTGGGAAGCACCCTGGACTGTCTGTCCCCTTGCTGCTGCCTGGGCTGGGTCCAGCTCCCAGAGCCCCAGGCAGGTGCAGACCTATGCTGTGGGATGGGGCGGCCCCCCCAGCCTCCCAGCCCCTTCCACAAGCACTGCTGGAAACGCAGACATCAGAAAAGGGCATCCCGCCAAGGCCTGGCTATTACAGGGGAACTCTTGACCCTGCCTTGAGCCCTCTGCCAAAGGACCCCCTTTCTCCTCAGCTCAGCCCCACCCACACCAAGGGACCCACCTGTCCCCTCAGCCCAGTCCCACACTGAGGTCCCAGCAGTGCCACAGCATCCCCAGAGCACCGTCCCCTACGTGGCTGCCAGTGCCCACATGGGACAGCTTGTCTGTCCTTACTAGTTCAGTGAGCTGAGGTCCTAGTCCTGCTCCCTGGCTGGGGTTGAATGGGAAGACAGGTATTCCTGGTAGAATTTGTCACCAAATCCCTGGCAGGCTCCTAGGGCTACCAAGCAGCTGTCCCAGGGCAGGGAAGCACAGATCTCAGAGCAGTCCCATCTGCCAGGCAGCTGGGACTGAGCCTCAGTACCAGAGTAGCAGTTGAGCACATGGACCAGGGCACAGTCCTTGGGAACAGCGAGGGGACAGAGACATGGGGCCAGACAGTCCTTGCAATCATCCCTCGCCATGCTGTTCCCACGTTGCTCAGTGCCTGGGGCAGGGAGTGACTCCCACCAGTCCCTGTGAGGCAGCTCCATGGAGCTGAGCAGCGCTTGCTCCTCTGGCTGCCTCGGCTGGGGCTGACCCGCGCTCGGGGGCACCGGCTGGACAGGCGCTGCCCAGTCGCACGGGGCGGGGGTCCCGAGGCTGAGAGCGCTCAACGCACCCCGCAGTGCCGAGGGGAGTGGTGGAACAGGACCCCGGGGTCGGGCCTGGCTCCCGGGCGAGCAGTACAGCCGGGGCTGAGCGGTGCGGTGGCTCGGGGGTGAGCCCGGCAGCGGCTGCGGGGCGCGGCCCCAAACCTACCGCGGGGCACACGTCGTGCCCGGGACCTTCGCGGGAAGGAGCATTCGGGAATCGGTGCCGGGGGTCAATGCCAGGCGGGCAGAACCCACCCGGGAGCTCCGTCGGAGGCCGGGCCTCCCTCGTGAGAGGAAGCTCGGCCGGAGCCCGCGCCCGGCGGGCCCGTAGTAGGGTGGGCCCTGCCGGATGCGCCGAGCGCGGGGCCGGTACGGCCCGGCCGGGCCGCGTCCCCGCCGGCAGCGCTGCCGGAGAGGGGCGGCGTCCCCGCGGGGGCCGCACGCACCTGGCGGTCCCTTCTCGGNCCCCGCCGCCCGCCTGCCCGCGGCCCGCCAGCCGCCCCCGCCAGCCCGGGGCGGCCACCGCCGCCCCGCCTCGACCGGACACTTCCGCTTCCGCTTCCCCCGGGAGCGCGGGGGCTGTCCCGGAAGCGGCCGCGCGACCCGGAAGCAGAGCATGCGCGTGCGCAGAGGCACCGCTGCCTCCCGGCCCCGCCCGCCCCGGCGGCCGCGGCATGAGCGGGAGCGGCGCCGGGCCCCGAGCCGGGTCACGGGAGAGGCGGGCAGGGCTCGGGGGCTCGGCCGGGGCTTGGGGCGGGGCGGAACAACAGCGGCTCCGCCCTTTCCGGCCGGCGGGAGAGTGTGACACCGGTGGGACCGGGGCCGGGGCCGCTACCTGTCGGTGACGGTCTCTGTACCCCTTCAGGGGCGGCTGCGGCTCCTCCCCGGGTGCCCACCGGGTCCGGCCCCGCCGAGCGCCGGCGCCGAGGGCAGACCTCGGTGAGTTCCTTGCTGGTGTCCCCGCGTGGCCAGACCGGGGACACCCAGGGCTCTGCGTCCCGCACGCTGGGCCTGAGGGCCGCTGGCTGTCCGGTCACACCGTGCTCTGGCCGATCCCTAAGGTGGTTGGTGCGGGGGTGCAGCCCAGCCGTGTCCCGGGGTTGTGCCCGATCCCCACCCGCATCACTCGCTTTGCTCTCCCGGTGGCTCCTGTCCGCGTCCAGACGGCCCTGGCTGTGTGAGCCGCGGCTCGGCCTCGTCACGGATCGCTGCTGTCCCTTTGCAGGTCCCAAGGGCGCTGGATGTGTCGGGCTGTGGCCGTCCCGGGGGAGCCGTGGCCGTGCCGTGCTGCCAGCGATGATTCCCCGCTGACAGGTACAGCCCTGGCCGTCTCTCGCTCTCCAACCACCACGTAAATCCTGTCTCTGCCTGGTTTCCATGAGCTCTGCAGTTGCCCTCTCCCTGGGAAGCACTGTATCCCCTGGGAAGTGCTGTGTCCCCTGGGGGGATGCGGAGCCACCCAGGGCTTGGCCCAGCAGAGCAGGTATGCTCAGACTCCTGTCTCACCTGAGTGCCACTGGTTCCGGCCTCTTCTCATGCCAGTGTCTGTCCCTCTGGCTCAGCTGACACGGGAGGGCTGTGGAGGCTGCGGGGCGAAGCAGCGCTGCTGAGGTGGGGAGGGCAGAGCCAGCTTGCGTGTAGAGAGGGAAGGACCGTGGGGAGGGAATGCTGTGTGGCTGTGGATGCGTGAGCTCTAAGCAAGGGAAATGGACAGATTTACCCCACTGCTGGAATCACCTGGCTCCTGGTCACTGAATGAACTGGGTCTTGGGTCCCTTGGCAGTTGAACTCCAGCGAAAAGTGCTTTAGCCATCTCTGGGGAGGAGAACCCTGAAGGCCTGGGGTGGGGATGGGTGTGAATCACACTGCCCTGCGCCTGTGCTGGTTGTCGCGGTGTTGCCGCTGTCTTCTCCACGCTGGGGATTTGGGAGTTCTGTGGTCCTGGACCTGTCATGTGGAGCTGAAGGAGACAGGATGTGGCAGGACAGGCTTGGGGCCTGTTGGCAGGGTGCTGTCAGGCTTCTCTGGGTGCCAAGGGCCTGTTCCCAGGGCACGGGCTTGCTCTCAGGAGCAGTTCCTCTGCAGGCTGAGCGGCACCGACTGCAGCTGGGGATGGTTCTACTGTTACCTGTGGTGAGGCTCAGGTAGGAGCTGGGCCATGGGGGCTTGGGGCCCACCAGGGCCAGCACCTCCCCACTGCCCTCCATAGCCCAACAGCAGCTGGTGGCTACTGTGGCGGGCCACAATGAGCCAGCCCACACGTGTGCCTGGGCCCCGCCGGCTTCTGGGCTGCTTCAGACGGAAGCCGCAGGCCGTCAGGGGGGACACACCACCAGAACCGGAGCCAGAGCCAGAGGATCCTGAGGAGACACGTGTGGTGCTGCCCCTGGGTGAGGACCAGGCACTGGAAGAGTGTCCCCTGTGCCTGGTGCCCCAGCCCCCCGAGGCCTTTCCTACCCTGGCCTCCTGCTCCCACCGCTCGTGCCGGGCCTGCCTGGAGCAGTACCTGTGCCTGGCTGTCAGCGAGAGCCGCGTGCCCGTGTCGTGCCCACACTGCCCCGCTGTGCTCCAGCCCTCCGACGTGCACCGGCTCCTGCCCGAGCCCGCCCTCCGGGACAAGTATGAGGAGTTCCTGCTGCGACGGCTGCTGGTGGCTGATCCTGGCACCCGCTGGTGCCCTGCACCTGACTGCAGGTACCACCGGCCCCAGCACAGAGACGGGAATGCGGGGGTGGGCGTGGGCCCCCCTCCCACAACAGCAGAGTGTGCCTGTGTCCTGTGAGCCTTTCCCAGGCCAAGTTCCTCATCACTTTGTCCTATGTTGGGCTGGGTGTGCCCAGGGAAGTGTCCTGGTCTGGCTGCAGAGCCTGTGTGACTTTGTCTGCTAGAGCTGGTGTCCTGGGCTGTGCCAGATACTTTGTGAGCCCCAGGGCTGTAGATGCTGGACAGGGTGCTATCCTGGCTGATAGTGTATCCTGGCTCTCCTGAGCCGGGGCTGTGGCTCTAACTCAGTGCAGGCCTGGGACTGGCACAGCCTGGCCTGGCTGTGCTGGGGAGGGGGCACCCTGCTGCTGTAACCCAGCTCCAACCACCTTCTCCCCACAGCTACGCTGTCTTTGCGCATGGCTGTGCCGAATGTCCCCGCCTCACCTGTGGGCGTGCGGGCTGTGGCACAGAGTTCTGCTACCACTGCCGGCAGCCCTGGCACCCCGACGGCCCCTGTGCACCAATGGCACCAGCCCCCAGCCTGGCCACCCCCACAGCACAGCTGGCCCAGCCGGAGGAGTTGGCCCATGGTGAGGCCCTGGCCCAGGGTGGGAGCAGCAGGGCTGGGGTTTGGCGCTGTCGTGTGCCTCTGTGCCTCCTGCCTATGGGGCTGCTGGAGCCAGGATCCAGAGTTCCCTCTGACTGCTTCTGCTGCAGTCTCATAGCCCCTGTGCCAGTTGGCCTGGGGTGTGTAGAGGGACTTCAGCTCCCCCCGTGATACCTGTGGGATGGGAAGAGCCTGGGACAGGCTGGGATGGATGCAAACTATTCTGTCCTGCTCCTCCATCCCATCTTACCTCCCTGCAGCTGATACTGAGGACATCAAGGTCTGTCCTCGCTGCAGCGCCTTCATCATGAAGATCAACGATGGGAGCTGCAACCGCATGAACTGCACGGTCTGTGGGTGCCTCTTCTGTTGGCTCTGCCTGCAGGAGATCTCTGACGTGCACTTCCTGAGGTCAGTGCAGGGACATGGGCGTTGGGGGCCCTGACAGGAGCTGGGGGGTCTGTGGGGGTGCCCTGGGCCGGGGGCTCTGACGTGAGCTGAGGGGCTGGAATGGGGCAGCCAGGCCCTGCCCCAGGTTTGGGGATAGCTGGGGGGAGCAGGGTGGTCTGTGCTGCTGGGTCTGGCAGGGCTGGGGCTGGCTTTTGGCACCCTGTAGGAAGCAGCTGGAGCTCAGGGTTGGGGGAACGTGGCTGCCTGGTCTCTGGTGGGCCCGTGGATGTCCCCTGGCAGGGAGCTGGGCTTTGCTGGTCTCTGCCTGCCCCTTGCAGGAGCCATGGCTCAGCCCTGCTCTGTCCCCACAGCCCCTCTGGCTGCACCTTCTGGGGGAAGAGGCCATGGTCACGGACCCGGAGGATCCTATGGCAGCTGGGCATGGTTCTGGGAGCACCCATGGTCATCTCCCTTGCTGCGGGTGTTGCTGTCCCTGTCATTACCATTGGGATCCCCATCTACATGGGTAGGAAGGTACTGGCAGGTGGTCCTGGAGTCCCTGTGGTCTTGCTCCCTGCTGAGCCTGATAGCCCATGGCCCTTGGCCTGGACAGATGTACAGTGCTCCCTGCTGCCCACAGCACATCTCTGTGCCACCCCTGACAGCCCGCAATCCCTCCTTGCCGGGACCTTCTGCTGCCCCTCAGCAGCCCCTGCCAGTGTGGGTGTGCTCAGCCTGGGGAGTGGGGTTAGAGTGGGCAAAAGGAGGAAGGGTTCTAGGGGCTTTTCCAGGGACACTTGTGCTGTGGCAGCAGTGCTGTAGTGGCTGCCTGTCCCTGAGGAGAGGGAGGGGTGTCTGGGTGGTTGTGGCTGGAGCTCTGCCAGGCTGGGAAGAGGCTGTGTCTCTGGGGTTATGCCAAGGTCTTTGTAGAGCCCTTGCAAGGGCTCACCTTTCTGTCTTGTCCTTGAGGTGCTGGGCCAGAGCCGGCGAAGCAGCCTCTCCGGGTGCCAGCAGTGCCTCTCTGTCACCAGCAGCGTCCTCCTCTCTCTCTTTGTGTCCCCTATCATAACAGCTCTCACTGTGGGTGAGTGCTGAGGGCACTGCCCATGCTGGGGAGCGGGGCTGTGACATGGCTGTGGGGGACGTCTGGGAGCAGAGGCACCGGGGCCGGAGCTGGGCAGTCACCACTGGTGTGCCCGCAGGTGTGGGCGTGCCCCTGGTGCTCACCTACGTGTATGGGACCGTGGTGCTGTCGCTGTGCCGGAGCCGCTGGGGCTGCAGGGGCAGCCGCACGCCTGGAGACCTCGGCGTGGTGGAGCTGGACAACCTGGCCAAACGTGAGTCCCGTGCAGCTGGCAGGCCCTGGCCTGTGCCCTCCCTGCTCCAGTGAGGGGCAGTCCATGGGAACAGCGTGCTCTCTCTCCCCAGTGAATGAGCTGTGGTCAGCGCTGCCCAGCCCCAGGGCAGGTGAGGACGGAGCTGTAGACCCCGCTGCCTCCCTCCCCAGCAGCAGCCGCAGTCCGCGCCCAGGGCCAGAGTGGCCGGAACGGGACAGCCACTCAGCCAGCACAGTGGCCCTTGCAGGGAGTATGCTGAGTGAGGGCCACGACACCTCAGACAGGTAAGCAGGGTGGCCGTGCTGAAGGGGCGGGGGGAGTGTGGAGGAGTGGCACATCCCTTCCAAGCAGCCACTCCTGCTCCCGCTGTGCTGGGCAGGGATGGGTGATGTCCCCCTTTGGGCTCCTGCCCTCAGGCCAGTGTCTGTCTGCAGGGAAGGTGTTACCATCGAGGTGGAGGTGTCGGTTGAAGCAGTGCCACGTTCTGCTCGGCAGCAGAGCCTCAGCAGTGCCCTGTCTGGGCAGAGCCTCTCTGGAGACTCCCTGGGAGCCACCAGTGACAGGGGCAGCTCCGTAGGGGTTCCTGTGGAGTGATGGGGGCCTGAGGGGGACAGTCTTGATCCACACACAGGCCCTATGCCCTCCTGTGGCAGAGCCAGTCCCCCTCTGCCAGCAAGCCCAGCCCTGGGAGCTGGGTCCTGGGTGGGTGCCAACTGCAGTGCCACGCCCTGCACTAGTCCTGTCCATCGTTTTCCCAGAGGCACCACTAGGAAATAAAGCTGCTTTCTGAGGGTCCCTCTGTCTCCTGTGGCAAAACTCCCCTGGCAGCGCAGCCCCATGGCAGCCCACTGGTGTGCACGACAGCCATCACATTTGCATCTGTGTGAGGAAGAGGCCACCCAGGGAATTCAGGGGTTGTCGAGGCCTCTGCTCTGCCTGTACCAACTGATCTGCCCTGAGAACAGGCTGCAGGGTTGGGGGAGGGCAGCAGCCCCCCATCTCTGATCTCTGGTGCTGATCCCCACAGGGATCCATCCTGCAGCAAGGCCAGTGTGGAGGGACCACAGGGTAACACCGTGGGCTGTAGGTGGGGCCCCGATTGCCAGATGGGTTGTGTAGTCTCAGCGCTGGGATCCTCGCCACTCTGACTCCGCTGCAGCATCCTGGGGAAAAAAAAGCTGCTTCTGAATGTTTTGCTGCTCGGAGTTGGGCAGTCACAGAATGAGTAAAGGATTTGGCATAAAGCTCATTGCTGTCCCTTGCCATGGGCAGGGACATCTTCCACTAGACCAGGTTGCTCCAGGCTTCATCCAGTGTGGCCTTGAACCCTTCCAGGGGTGGGGCAGCCACAGCTTCTCCGGGCAACCTGTTCCAGGGCCTCACCAGGGAAGAATTTCTTCCCAATATCCCATCTAATCCTGCCCTCTGGCAGTGGGAAGCCATTTCCCATTGTCCTGTCCCTCCAGGCCCTTGTCCAAAATCCCTCCAGCTTTCTTGGAGCCCTTTTAGGCACTGTGACTCTACAGTCTCCCTGGATCTTTCTCCAGACTGAACATCCCCAGCTGTCCCAGCCTATCTCCATAGGAGAGGAGCTTTGTGACTTGGCTTACCTGCACAACTTCCTCCAGCTGCTCTGGGATTCCCATGGGATGGGGGCTGCCTTGCACTGCAGATCTTCCCTTTTCAACTGCACCCTTCTGGTCCTGGGCTGCTGTCTCAAGTTTCTGCAGTTCAGTCTGTCCCTCACCAGCCCAGGTGGTGCCCCCTTCCCTGGCAGCCCCAACCTTCAGCTCCCCACCCTGGCTGGTGGCTCTGCAGCAAATTGTCCAGTCCTGAACTGCTTTGGTGTCTGGAATGTCCAGGCTGAGCTCCTGCAGCCCTGTGCAAGTCTGGTGCTTCAGAGCCTCAAACAACCCAGTGCTGCAGCTGGATTCACTGCTGAGGCTGTTTCCATGCTTAGGAACTCTGGATGAGCTGGTGTGTTCCCTGGAATGGGGCAACCTGAGACCTCCAAGGAAGACTTTTTTTTCCTTAGCAAAAGTGGGTTTGTTCTCAGTGCAACTTCCACTTGCTCCCAGGTGGGTTTCTCTCAGGATCATTCCGGGATGGGGCTGCTCAGTGCCTCACGCTTCCTCCATGCTATCACTGTCCTGGTCAAGGTTACTCCAGATTTTGAATAAACAGAATGAGTAGCCACAGGGACAAGCAGTCCTAAAGTATTAGTTACTTCTGCAGTCCCTGAGAGCCTGAGCTGAGGCAGCTTGGTGACATTAAAACCAGTTTGTCTCAATTGCCATGTGCTGTCAGGCACGCATCTCCAGAAGGTTTGGTTTTAAACTTTGTTCCTGGTCATTAAGGTTTGTGATGCAGTCTCCAGTCTCTGTGGAGCCCCCAAAATGGCTCTGATTTGTGGTGACCTCACATTAGTAAGCTGTACTGGGTTTAGACCATTTTCTGTGTGCTCTATTGATGTGTTATCATGCTGATTTTTACTCAAAATAGTCAAATGTGGTGGGTCCTGTGCCACAGCAAAGGCCCTCAGAGCTGCAGGTTTTTGCCTTACCTTGCTGCAGCTATTCAGGGAACAGATGCAGGGGATCTGCTATGGCTGCCTGGCAGGTTCAGGGATGGCAGCTCACCAGGAACACTAAGGAGCACAAGATTCCAGAGGCTGTGCAGGGAGGTGCCCATGTCACCTCTGCAGAGCTGGTGGTGGCTCTGGCCTGGCTGTCCCAGGGGTCCCAGGATGGTCAGACAGGTGCCTGAGGTCCAGGGGCCCAGTGGGAGACCCCCCCCAGCAGCAGTGGGGTCTGCTGCCCACAGAGCTTGTGGCTCCTATGGACTCCTGGGGCAGGTGGGAGAGCTCCAGGCTCTGGGGGAAGGAACAAGCGTGGGAAATGGACATAAAGGGGCCAGTTGTGTCTAAAAAGAAAAGAAATAATGGATCGTCACAGAGTGCTCTTCTTTTCCAGTGGTTTGCTGGGTGGATGGGCTCTTTCTGCTACACAGGGATAGCTCACCTGTATAGCCCACCCTTCCATCAATGTTTTACAGCCCATGGACTTGGCTCCTCGGAGCAGCCACAGGTATTGACACTCCTCGTCCGAGCTGTGCCTTAGGGAGGAGCTGCCTCTTGACACACCTTGACAGTGCAGCTCTATAGGTGCTACAGGCCGGTGAGCTCAGGGGCATGACTGGTACCCCTGCTCATCCCTATCCCTTGAGCAGACACAGACCTTCTCCAGAGGCTCATGTTTACTCTCTGAGACTCCTCAGAAGACCCATCCTGGGGAAACTGGGAGCCACAGGCCAAAACCCTGCAGTGATCCAAGACCACAGGGACAAGTGTTCCCCCCACCCCACCTTCCTCACCTCCCCCTCCAGGAAAGAACCAAAGACCAAGAGCACACCTGTATTTTCTGGTCTTTTAGTTTGAAAAAAGTATTGATTGAAAGTGTACAACTGAACACGGCGTGGCTGCAGCGCCACCGCCAGATTGTTTCACAAATAAAACCAGAAAGGGCCTTAAATAATCGGGTGCAGATTAAAAAAACCTCAACAGTGAAAAAGTTCTTCCCTCCAAACAGAAATTCACAGGCACAGAAATGGCAACAACCACATGGAGACAATGGGGGGACATCCTCCTCCTGCTCAGCACGGCCCCTGCGGCGCAGCGCTCCCAGGCGCAGCTCCGTGCTCCTCCCTCTTTGGAATGGTTACGGATGAACAGTGCTGACATGCCCTTGCTAACCAGACCCGCCCCACCCCCCGACCAGGACACGGACAAACAAGGCCTCTGCTAAGGCTAAAAAAAGAACAAGACTTGGAGTCTTGAGTTCAGCATGGGTAAGAAACGAGTCTGGTGAGCACAGCCCAGTCCCCAGGTGGGCCCTGCTACTCAAGTTTGGCCTTCTTGGTGCTGTCCCCACCGTTCTCCTCTGCTGGTGCTGCTGCCTCCCCCAGTTTCCGCTTCCCACTCTCAGCAGCTGGGTGTGTGTTACGGGGTTTGAAGCTGATAATGATGCAGGTCATGTTATCGCAGCCGGTGCCATCCCCTGAGGTGTCTGGAGCCAAGCACTGATCCAGCAGCTGGGGAGGGACAGGGCAAGTCAGCAGAGAGAAAAGAGACGCACTGGGACCAGCCCGAGGCACTGGGCCCATTCCAGCACCTGACAGTGGCTCAGGGGCTGCCAGGCCAGACCTGTGCAGGAAGAGTCAAATGCTGTTCCCACCGGACAAGGGGCAGAGATGGCCTTGGCAGCCCCAGGTTTCTGAATGTGAGCAGAAACTCCTGTGGCTGGACAGCACCCCTGAGGCCAGACAATGGCTGGAGTGCCCAGGGAACCCATCTGAGGGAGTGGGAGGGCAGAGCCAGGCACCGAGCGGGGACACAGAAACACCACGATGCTGGAGGGACAGCAGAGCTCCTGATCTTACCTCTTCTACAATGGAGGAGAGTGGCCGCAGGACTCCATTCTCATCCTTTTGGGTGATCTTCGACTGGATGAAATCCACCACTTCCTGGCTGCTCATCACATTCCTGCAGAGCAGGAAGGTCAGAAAGGCAGGCAAAGGGAGCACACATGCCATAGTGTCCAACAGGCCTTCCTCAGGCCCAGCTCTGGACAAAGGCTGAAGCAGTGATACCCCAGAGGCACAACAGCTTCCTCACTACTTACCAGATTCCATCACAGGCAATGACCATGAAGTCATGGTCATCGTTTATTGTCAGCACTTTGATGTCAGGCAAGGCAGAGATCATCTGCTCTTCGGGAGGGAGGTTCTTGTTCCGCTTGTAGAAGTGATCCCCTGTGGTGGGGAGGAAGATGTCTGGGCACAGGGACAGTGAGCAGCACTGCCTGGCCACAGGGCATTTCCAGTGGGATCAGCAAATGCCCCCACAACCTGGGATCAGGCTGTGGGCCATGGAGCAGAGGAACCATTGCAGGTTCCAGGTGTAAGCTCTGGCAATCCCAGGGAAGAGGGGTTTTGGCCAGCTCAGCCTCTTTTTACTCCAGACCAAGTGCCCCTTCCCCACCTCTTGGGGCAACCAACACCAGGCCAACAGCACACAGCACCTGCCACCTCTTCTGAAGAGGCTGTGGCTGCCCCATTCCTGGAAGTGTTCAAGGCCAGGCTGGATGGGACCTGGAAAAACCTGGTCTAATGAAGGTGTCCCTGCCCATGGCTGTGGCTGGAACTGGTTGAGCTTTAAGGTCCCTTCCCACCCAATCCACTCCAGGGTTCATTTTATGATTCAAAGTTCACTTGAGAAAACTGGCCCTCAGCTCTGGCTAGCAGTTTATCAGGAATCATCCTATGAACGGACTTCCAGGGCCACCACAAAACAGCAGGTGGGAATGCCAGTGTCTTCCTAGATAAACTCCTCATTTCCATCCTAGAGGTGTTTTTTATATCTCTACACTAAGATAATGATTTCAGTGGTTTGGGTCCTTCTCTACACACAGATAAAGAAGTGGGCTCAAACTGCCATGAAGCCAGGTCCCCAGGAAGCAACACGCCAAGATTCATCAAGTAAGCAGGAAAAGCCCTGTTCCAAAGGCAGCAATCTGGTTTTGGGACAGTTGACATGAGGTGGTTTCTGACAACCCAGCTGCTGGCACAACAGCCTGGGCTGTGTCAGATGCTACTTTCTGATGTCCAACTGTTTCACAGGCATTTTCTCCAATTAGACTGAAATCTCCCATCAAATACTGAAGAGGCTTCACTCATCTCATTAAAAAATGTTCCATAACCTCAGTGGTTGGCAGTGCTGTCAGCATGGCTCTCCTGAGGCCAGTGCTCCAAGGCCAGGCCTGCCAGCATCCCCCCCTCCTGCTTACCAATAGCCCTGGAGAGGTTGAGGCCGCCGTTCACCCTTCCGTCCATGGTGACCTTGCCACCAGCATTCTTTATCCTGGCCAGCTCCACCTCATCCTCTGGCTTGTGGTCGTAGGACATGTCGACGGCCTTGCCGCCCTCTGACACGACGCAGCGCGAGTCCCCGGCGTTGGCCACGATCAGCTGCTTGCCCCGGATGAGCGCCACCACAGCCGTGGTCCCGCTGTCTGAGCCAGGCTGCAAGGGACAGAGTTTTGGTGAGATTTCTTTCTCTATCTCACTGTCAGGTCATTAAGGGAACCAGCACCAACTGCACGGCCCCAGCAGTGTCCCAGATCCCAGGGTGCTGCATCGCACCCCGTAAGTACACATGGAGCAATGGAGAAAGCCTGAGGGAAGTGGGAAACACCAGGAGTGTGTTCTCTGAGGTGCAGGGTTAGGCAACACCTCCTCCCAGTCTCACTCAGTGTGGTGGGTCAGGAGTCTCTGGTGTTCCACAGGTCTGTACCCTCCGCTCTAATGCGCTAATTCCAACCCCAGCTCGGCTTGAGCACATCCACACTTCAAGTCAGGACACTTCCCCAAAGGGAGAAATTGGCACCTTGGAAGCCATGTCCCCTTCACCTGACCTCCTGGGTCCCTGGCCTGCCTGACTACGCCGTCATGGGCTCAAGGGCCACAGCCCTGGCCCAGTGAGGAGTCGTGCTGCGCTCTGGAGCAGTGGTGCCAGCACAGCCCTCCTGTTCTTGCCCCGTGCTCTCCCTCCACACTGCTTTCCAAGCACCTCATGCCCAGCAGCAGGATCAGCCTCTTCAATCTCAACCTGCCATCCAGATCCAGGCCCATCCCTCAGCTTTCGCACAAACCCAGGCTGTCAGCAGCTCCCTCAGCCCCAGGAGAGTGCACAGGGTGTTCTATCCCCACCTGAACAGGAACAACCCCTAGCTGAGTCTCCCGAGTGTCCCTGGCTCCACACTAAGCTGCAGAACACAAAACCAGGGTGTGCACCTCCTCTTTTCCCTCCATGCCCGGTAACAACATTTCCTCCTCTTCATCCTCATCCTCCTCTGCTTCTTCGGTGTCATCTTCATCATCTTCATTCTCTGCCTCTTCACTGCTGTAACCATCCTCATCCTCACTACATTCCTACAAGAAAGGAGAGATACCACAGGAGTCACACAGGACACTCGGTGCAGTCCCCCTGCTGGTCCCTCCATCCTGGGGACCAATGGTCAGTTCCCCCAGAGATGTGAGGTGACCTGCCATGTGTCCCCCACACTTGATGGCTACAACCAGAGCAGCTGGTATCACTACAGCAGTGGATGGAGGATGGTGCATGCAGCAGGACCAAGGGCTATCAGCTATGGCTGCTGCAGGATGAGGGTGTGTCCTTCGGGGTTAGCTCAACAATCCCAAACATTCCCATGGGATGGCCTCAAAGGATCAGCCTGAAACAACTGCTCCTAGGAACACACCTAGGATGAGCCAGAGGCTTGTCTCAAGTACCACCACGAATAATGCATTCTGCCCAGCCAGAAGGCCACTCTGTTCCAGTGCTGTTTCCTACCTCACTGTCTTCCTCCTCTTCCTCAACCTCATCTGACTCATCCTCACTGTCCTCAAAAAATTTGGATTTGGTTGTGCGCTGGGGCTTTCCCGTAGAGGAGCAGGAGGGCCCGGCCTCCCCAGTAGAAGAGGTGACGGCCTCGTCACCTTTGCCTAGTTCAGGCTTCTGCAGAGCAGGGCTGTTGCCTCCAGCGCTGGCTTTGTCTGAGGTGGAGGAAATACCCGTGATTTCTTCGTCTGGCTTCCCATTCTTCCTCTCCTTGTGGTCAGGAAGATCCCCTGGGTCAGCCTCTCCATTCATATTTGACTCCCCATCATGCTGCTTGCCTGTCCCCTCCACAGCGTTATCCCCAGCTGCAGCTACAGACTTGGCTTTGAGGTTCTTGGTGCAGTTTTGTCCATAACGTGTGAGAAGCTCCTCGATGGTCATTGTGGCTTCTTCGTGCAGAAGAGCAGCTTCCTCATTATCCACTGCAAATGGAAGAGGGAGGGGACAAGGACAAAGAGGGTGAGAGAGCAAGATACCCACCACACTGGGTCCTGTGGTGAGCTGCCCCAGCTGAGGCTGCTGCTGGCAGAGTTCCAGCAGTGCTCCCCAGGCTCACTCTGAGCACACAGCTCCCAGATGCTACAGGTGAGCAGGATGGGGACAGCAAGGCCACAGTTCTGACCACAGCACAGCCTTCCAGTGCCCCCACTGCCCCAGACTCAGTGCTCCCTGGCTGACTGACAGCACCACAAAGTGTTTACATCAGGCATAAGGGCTGGTGGCAGCACAGCGTTCACATCAAGTGTGTGGCCAGGGGGTAGAGCACAAGCTCCTTGGGAGCTGCAGGGAAGCAGACACACCACTTCCATGTGCAGGTTTGGTCATTAACGCTGCAGCTGGAAACAAGAGAACAGCTGCTCCACGGGCTTGGAACACCCCAGGGATCCCCACCAGCTGTCATTTGGACAGTACAACATCTGAGAGGACAGCTTTGGCCATCTCCCAAGTTGGACTAGTCAGAAAGTGGGACAATTTTCCCCAATGACCATGGGCCAAAGACCTCTGCTTCCCTACTGACATCCTCTTGCACATAGTTCGCTTTGCTATTTAATCCCAAAAGGAATACAAATACAGATAGCCCAAATGCTCCTGAAAATACCAAACAAAAAGAAAGAAAATCCAACCAACCACCCACCCAGTTCATCCTCGTCAGCTGGAGAAAAAGAAACAACAAATGCAGTGCTTCCAGACTGGCATTTGTTCAAGGTGACAGGATCACCATGCCTCTGCCTCAAGGCTGGTCACAAGGTACCGGTGAGAGCAGCACAGGATTCCACCCCAGGAAACGCCTCCTGGGCTGGCAACCACTTGCTGGTGGAACATTTGTTTCTTTGTGGGAAGAAGAATTGCTGAGGAGACCAGGATCTGCTTCAATCCTGTCTGCAGCTGGTGGCTGCCACCAGCCGGGGAGAGCTACGCACTGCACACCACATAATTTCCCTTCCACAACTGAGCCCAGCTCAGAGTTCCTGACATAATCCTGGAACTCTGCAACCCATGGAGGAAGCTCTATAGAAAATGGTGACAGGCTGCTCTGTTATCCATGGCATTAAGCTTGTAAATAAATAAGGGTTCCCCTAGCACCAACCCAAAGCCACGGACAATGCTAAGGGGCAGTAGCTCAACTCGGCCAAAATTTAACTGAGAAATTGGGACAGAAAACCTTGTGCCCAAGGAGGCTTGACCCTGCTGCTCTACATCCCTGTCCTGGAGCTGCAGCCTTGTCTTTTCTGTGGCATCTGACTTACCATCATCTTCATCAGCAACTTTCTCCTTCTCATCTTCATCATCCTGTGGCCGCCCAGCCATTTGAGAGAGCTCCTTAATCACCTCCTCTGTGGTGAGCTTGGCATCAATGGCCAAGAATGCATCTTCCAGGGCCTGCGTGTGAACACAGACATGTGTGGGCAGCTGCCCTTTCCCTAGAGGATGCCTGCCCAGGATTGCACATACTATGCAATCCAGTCTCTTGCAGCTTGCACACCATAACTAATCACAGCATGGCTGCAGCTGTGAGGGACGTCCAGGGTTCTCCTGATCCAACAGCCTGCTCCAGCAGGGACACCCAGTCAGCTGCCCAGGACTATGCCCAGACAGGTTCTGGACAGCTCCAAGAATGGAGACTCCATCACCTCCTTGGAGAACTAACACCCAACTGGGTACTGACACAAGGGCTTTCCTCTGTGTTGTCACTTAGTCCAGGGCAGAGCTGGCTCCTTACCTTTTGCAATTTGCCTTCCTTGTAGGCCTTCTGGTCTTTGATGATCTCAGGGAGGTACTTGGCACAGTATAGGGCAACTTCTTCTCCTGAAAAAGAGCAGAAACTATTTAAAGAGGCTGATCCTTCCAGACAGAACCTGCTCTTGAGCAACTGAATTCCTGAGGTAAATCCTGGGACACGAGCCAGAGCTGCTCCAGACACAGAACAGTGGTGACACAGCAGCTAAGTGAGGGGATCCTGCTCACACCTTCCCTGTAGGATGTGCAGATGGCCCTGGGAAGCCTCAGAGCTCCAAACCACCAGGTTTGGCCAATGCTGTGAACTTCCCGAGAGGGAGCTTAGGCCCACAGTGACATTTAGGCCGACTCTTTAGGTCCAGCCTACCAGGAAATCTTTAATTTCACATGTCAGTGAAAGCAGAAGGAAAGGGAAGCTTTTGCTCACTGTAGGTTCTATTGGAGCATTACCAACATGCAGTGAGCACATAAAAAGTGTTCTGTCTTCTAGTGTGTGTTCCAGACCAATGGCAATGAGATCCCAGAGATTGAGATGAACCTCTCAGGAGACAGGGCAGTCACTTCGTACAGGAAAGAGCACAGGAAGATAAACAGCAGCCAGAACACTGTGCTGAGAGCACAGGGGGCAACCAGTACTGAGAGACAGCTCAAGTCAAGTGCTCATCCTAGAGCAGCTGAGAGATTTTTAAAAGCCAGAAACTCCCCCAGCTTGGTAAGTAATGGTGTCAGGTATGGGATAGGGCATGGGAGGCATTTCTTTAGATCCTGAAGGTGCTGTTAAGAGAGAAGGAAGAGTAAACATTGAGAGATGATGAATTTCTGTAGTTTATCTTGAACAGGGCAAGAAAGAGTAGTGCTAGTTGTAAGAGATCAGACTAGTCATTGAGGTTTTTATATGAGCAAAGAACAGTGTAGGACACAGGAACGTGGCTCACACTTCACAAAGAAGAAAAATTAGAGCCAGAAACTGAGAAACAAATTAAATGACTGCACAAAAAGAGGGGGAGGAGCAGGGCAAGCTGCAGGCAGGTGGAGGGTCCCACTGCAGGGTCCAGGAACATCTTGAGGCTGTGCTGGACCAATCATTCCCTGTCACAGTACAAAGAAGTAGCAGTGTGGGTGGCTGGGCACAGCACGCCAGACTACCTGCACCAGGGGCTTTCCTGTGGCCGTAGGTACAACCAGAGCCACAGGGGCTCCTTTCCTTTGGGCTACAGGAGTGTTTTCACACAGGAGGGTTTTTCACAGGATGGATCAGCCACACAGCTCCTGATCTTCCTGCTGCACATCCCAACTTCCCTGCCCCTCTCTGAGCCCAACAGAGACTGTGTGGGCAGCTGGGCATGACAAAGAGTTGTGCAGGCAGGAGGAAAGCTCTGTGAAGGAATGGGGAGCAAGAGAAGTGAGGGGAAAGCAGCAGCCAGCCATCAGTTCAGCAAAGGGAACACAGTGGGAAGCAGAGAAGGGAGGAGATTTGGGAGAAGGACAGACAATGGACTTTTCCAATGCACCCTGCAGAGAAGGGATCTGGGCATTGACAGAGAACAGAAACAGCAAAATGGCTGCTGCTACACAGTGCTGCAAAGCATTCCACGGTACAGATCCAGGGAACAGAGACTGGGACTGACCTGGGAACACTGGAGAGGACCTCTGACAAGGGCCTAGAGTGACAGGACAAGGGGGAATGGCTCCACATTGACAGAGGGCAGTGTTAGATGGGATATTAGGAAGAATATCTTGCCTGTGAGGGTTGTGAAGCTTTGGCCATTCTGTGTTTTCTCCAAAAAAACCTCTTGGAGGAAGGTGAAAAATTGTTAATTGTCTCCATGAGATGGAACCTGAAGGATAGTGATGGCCTCAGTGCAGAGCCCAAATGCCAGATGAGGCTCAATGTCAGTGTTTGAATAACAGACCTCTCAGTCAAACACCACTAATCACTGCAGAGCCCAGCACACAGCAGGACCCAACACCAGCCTCTAACAGGTACAGCACAGAAGAGTATGCTGTGAGTCAGATAAACTGATCTTGGGAACACCTGAACCAGCACTGTGACCTGCAGCTGTTCACAGATACAAATCCCCTCTGATATGCCCTGGT
Organism: Nicator chloris; assembly: GCA_013400495.1. Lineage (NCBI taxonomy): Eukaryota > Metazoa > Chordata > Aves > Passeriformes > Pycnonotidae > Nicator > Nicator chloris. The sequence goes on along the minus strand of WAAE01008784.1, from coordinate 149,803 downwards.
CTATCCACTGCTACCTCCAACCCTTCTAGCCCCATTGTGGGTGCCAAGAAAGGACTGTTGTGGTTTAAGCCCAGGGGGCAACTAAGCACCACCCAGCCACTTGCCCACCTCTCGTGGAACCGGGGAATGGATTGGAAGAGTAAAAGGCAAGAAACCCTTGAGTTGAGAGAAGTTTGAAACAATAACGGTAATAATAATTTATTTTTTTTTAAATAGTGAAAAGGCAAACAGCAAAGAGAGAAATATAAACCTCAGGACAGATGAGCAATGCAAGATATGTGTCAATGAAGACACGTTATTAAAAGAAAGGCTAAAGCAAAAGTAGACAGGAACAGGGACTGATCAAACACTCCATGCCCTCCATTCAAGGGGCAGAGTGCCCAAATATCATCCTCCAGAATCTGGGGGGCTGGAAGGCCAGAGCACATTAAAAAAAAAAGCTGGGGAAGGCAAAAAACTGGCCCAGCAGCATCTTTCAAACACTGGAAGGCTTGTCCACAAGAGGGAAACATAAGAGAAAAACTGACAAATTAAATGGAAAATGCTAATATGTAAAAAAACCCCCAAACTCACCCTTTTCCAAATAACACAGTAATAAAAACTTTTCCCAACCTATCTGGAGCAGGAAGCTTACTGGAGAGTTTTAGGCTGACAGATGAGCAAAATATATAAGGGAAGCTAAATTCAGTTTTTGCACTGCCAGCTAGTAACACTTAGCAAGGTTCCTACCCAAAACCTTACTCTTACATGGGAGAGACCTGAGAAATTGCGTCCAACTGAAGAACTAACACATCAATAAAATCACACAATAGTAGGGGACGGGCAAAAGCTGTTCCTCTAAGTCAGATTCAACTACATTCATGTCCTTCCTGGTATGGCTTGTCTGTGAAGAGCTGTAGAGATTCAATCACTAGAAATCTAAAATATGAGTTAGAAACTCATGCCAGTGCTTTGCTATTCCATGCCTTTCCCTAATGTCTATCTTGAATCTTCCCTATTATATTTAAGAACCCTAAACACAGTACTTAATGTCTTATACTAACAGGAATGCCATGAGTGTCCAAAGTCTCTCTAAAACCCAACACATGGAGTAAGACCTTGGCAGCTGAGAAACCAACACTGAGCTCAGAGAACAGATGGTTTGGTACTATTCATTCTTGACCCATTTTTGGTAGATGCTCCTTATCTTTATTTTTTGCCTGACACACACAGTTTCTGAGGCAAGTAGCTCCTGATCCCTACATCTCATTTCCTTGTCATTCTCTGCCTCTCAGCACCAACCCATCATCTCCATGCTCTCAAAGACACCCTTCAGCATATCAGTGACTGCTCCACATGGGTCTCTGCATAGTCTAAGATGAAGTTCAATAAAAAAAATAATTTCAGGACATGAAATACATTCGTCAGACTGAGATGACATTTTTGGAAGAGCTACTTGCCATATATGCAGCAGTGACAGTCACTAACTGGACACTGTGTTATAGGGCCAATGAACAGGAAGGAACAGGCGGTTTAGTTCATCTACTGCACATGGATTTTCAAAGAGTTTTCAAATAAATCATCAAGTGTTTTCCGTACTAAGCTGCCACAAGGAAAGCAGGGAGGATAGACAGGAGCAGTTTTCAGAATGGAGGATGGCCACTGGGAAAGCTCCTTGAAAAGCTAGGGGTTGTTCAACATCTACATAAATTAGACCAAAAAAAGGTCAGTAAAACATGATAGATCACTCAGGATGATCAAAATTAAAATAATTTGCAAGACTTAACAGCAGGACCTTGAGCTCTTACATTATATTGGCCGAGGAAATTCTGTAATGATATTAGCAATAATATTTCATAGCAATATTCAGTGATACAGACAGAGACAAGCCTAGGACTCTTCTGACTGGAAAAAGAGATATGGAGTCCAAAACAGTAAAAGTGAAAAGTACTACCAGAGTGATTATTCACTCATTCCTTGTGTCATGGGTACTGCAGTGAAATTAGCAGGCAGCAGATATAACCATATCCTTTTAAAATAATGATTCTATGCAAAATGCACTGTGCAAACAATCACCAAACACAGAAACCTTCTTAAAACGCAATGAGGCAAATGTGTGAAGAGTTGGTTCATCCAGAAGACTCCAGCACGTCTCCAGGATGGAATGCTGCAATCTCCAGTTTAAGGAACCCTTACAGGGAATGGATCTGCCTGTTTGATTTTCATTCTTTCCTTGGGCAACCACTAGAACACACCTAGAGTCAATCTCAGGTGATTTTTCTTACCACTTTTTCTTGTGGCTCTCCTGCCCAGATTATCCACTACAAAAACAGCCATTCTCAAAAGGTATAAAAGATGGAATACAAATTTGATTTCAATTTCAGATCAAACCCTGACCTTCCCTCTAGGACCCCTAAGAGGTTCAGAACCCCCATTGATGGTATCTATCAAGAAAATGCTTCTCATCAAGGAGCAGAATTCCTAATAAGAGATGGATGCCCCAGCAGCCACAGACAGCCCAGAGGAGTCACACTGAAGGACAGAGCTGTAGCAGCGTGCTTTTTAGGTGTGAAACTGCAGCCTTCTGATTCCAGTAAGCCTCTCCAGTGGAAAAGCTGCTTGGGGGAAATTCAGGCAAGGCAGTCAAGCTCACACATCCCCACACACCACGAGGCTAGCTCAGCACAGAGAGGCAGAAGCGCCTGTGTGTGAAATCAGTTCTGGCATGCAGGAGTTTATTGGAGGCACCAAACGGGGGCAGGGCAAGGCCAGTGACCCATCGTGGGGATGGGGCCGGACACCCAGGATGCCAATAGGGTAGCGGGGAGGGGGAACCCAGGACCACCAAGGGCACAGGGACAAGAGAGACTGGGACAGAGCACACTGTGCAAGGCACCATGGGAGGGTCCTCTCTTTCAGCCCGCACAGGGAACTCCACGGGCCATCTTTCCAAGGCAGGACCCTGGGAAATTCCCTGAGGGGCTGGAGCATTCCACACAGAGCAAAGCGGACGCAGTTACCTCCATGTCCATCGTAGACAGAGAACATGGCTGTTTCACTGTCCAGCTCGGGAATGCAGTTGTGGGCATCCTGAAAGAGAGAGCAAAGGTCTGGAATGACAGGGATTGCATTAGACCCACAGAAAATCACAGAAACACAAATTTGTTTGGGTTGGAAAAGTCTTCTGAGACCACTGAGCCCAACCATTGCCCCAGCACTGCCAACCCCAAGTGCTGTCCCATGCCCCCAAGTGCCACATTCACACTGCTTTTAAACACCTCTAGGGATAGAGACTCCACCCCTGCCCTGGCCAGCCTGTGCCAGGGCTGGACAAACCTTTCCATGAAGAAATTGCTCACAATAGTCAACCTGAACCTGCCCTGGCACAGCTGGAGACTGTTTCCTCTTCTCCCATCCATTGTTTCCTGGGAGACAAGCGTGACCCCCACCCAGCTGCACCCTCCTGTCAAGGAGTTGTAGTGAGTCAAAAGGTCCCCCGATCCTCCTTTTCTCCAGGCTGAACCCTCCCCAACTGCCTCAGCCACTCCTCATCAGACTTTTGCTCCAGACCCTTCCCATCTCTGGACAAAGCACAAAGATCAACAACATAAGCCATGTTCACTGCACAGACCTTCTCTCCATAAGGTCTCTGTGGAACAGCCAGCTTTGAGGAAGGCACCCCTGTGATTTTACAGCCAAGTGCCTGAACTCCTTCCCCTATGGGCAAGCAAACCCACCTTGGCTATTCCAATGCAGAGCCTGGAACTGATGGCCAGGCTGAACCTTTCTCCTAAGCCCTTCCCCTGCCCAGCTAACGTCCTGACATTCCTTCTAGTCCGGCTTTCACCCATCACCTGACACATCCCACACACTGGTGATCAGGAAGAACATGTGTCCTGTGATATGTTCAACAATGTCATCTTTTTTGTGGTTCATCTTAAATGGGCTACAATTGCCCAAAACACCATGCTTACTCCAAGACAGCAGTCTTAAATATCTGGATGTGTCCATGCTGCCAGCAATATTCCAAAGTTTACACACACACAGAACTAGATCGCAGCCCAGCAACCACTGAGCTCTGCTGCTTTTTTTATGTATGACTCCTTGGATAAAGTCTCTTCTGTCTCCAGAGTTCCAGTGTCTTGTAAAAAGAGAACTTTGTTCCTTGCTCAGGAAAAGGAACAGCTATGTTCTGGGTTTGTGTAGCACTCTTTGAAATGGAACTGCTGGCACTGGGATGAAAAAAGGTTCTGGACAGGCAAGTGACCATCTGAAATGAGCAATGACTGAATGGCAGGAAATTTCCCCAGCCCTCACTGGAGAGAGCAAATGAAAACAGGGATAAACCAAGATGCAGCATTTTAGTGCTCACTTTTCTGAGCATTCACAGAAGCCAGTGAGACCGTGAACCCCCAACACAATAACTGGGATAAGTCCCAGGGGACCAAACAGCAGTGTAATTAAAGACATGCAAATGCTGCTGGGGAGGAAACCCAGCACTGGCACTAAAAATAGTCTGTGCTGCCCTTGCTGAGCCCCTGCTGCAGCCTGTCCCGATCTGTCCCGTCACTGAGCCCCAGCCCGGAGGGCACAGATGGGCAGGGCTGGCACATGCGGGCAGGAGGGCTCCGTTCCCACACTGTGCCTGGGGTTCGCTCTGCCCTGCTCCAGGCACGAGTGCTGCTCTGCACACAGGGCAAAGCCAGCTCCTGGCACTGCCAACGCCACCAGCAGAGCAGCAAAACCTCCATGTGCTGCCAGTGAGTAGCATCCAGCCCTGGTCAGGGAGTTGCAGTGACTGTCCTCTCACTGACTGTGATCTTGTGTGCTGAAAGAGTTCACAAAGGTTCCAAAAGTCTGCTCCCTGATATCCAGCCTTCTGGGATCCCTCCCTCTCCCCAGTCACCTGACTGGTTACTGTAACAGTGGTGAAAAACTGTGTCTGAAACATCAAATATCCAATGAAGTTGAAATGAGTAAGCAAATCAAGAAATTAACTTGAGAGTTCATTTAACAAATCTCCATATTTTGAACTAAACTCTTGCAGTTTTTGAAGCAAGGGCTTTTGTTCTAAGCCTGGGAGAGGAATGAAGCTACAAAGTGGGGCAGCTGTTGGCAGCTCACTGTGGGGGTACAGTCAAAACAGGAGCAAAGAGTTTGGAGAAACCCCATTCAACCACATCCTGTGCCTCCCACTATATCCCAGAGCAGTCCTCTGGACCATAAAACTGACTTCAGCCCTTTTCTTTGTTGCTTCTAGTACCTACTACCTTTTTTTTTTTTTTTTTGTATCCTTATCCTTGGGGTTCCTCATCTGCCCCAAACATGTCCTTACTCACAAAGCAACCTCTCTGGACTAAGTTACAGTATTTCTTCACAGCCATGTACACCCAGCTCATTTGAAGTCTCCTAAAACCCAAGTACAAAAAGCTCCTTTACACCCAAAATATCTGTGTCTTACCAGGTGCACACTCTGGTTTCACCAACACACACACAACCACAGCGTTAATCACAAACATTTGCTCAGGACTTCCTCCAAGCCTTGAAGAAGAGCAAAAGTGCAACTGAACACGAAGAAAACGTAAAAATAAAACAAGGTAAGACAGAGTGCAGAACACAGAGTGCTGAAATGCAAGAAAATGGACTGCTCAGCTGTGAGAAATGTGTGCAAAACACACATTTCTCTCCCATCAGGCTCAGAAGCAATCTGCAGTAGGTTTAACTCCTGGCACCTACTTGTTTCTTGGGATAACTCAACTAAATCACATCCACACTGATGGCCTCAGGGCTGCCTCTGCCAGCACCGATAAACCAGAGATGCTGGGTAGTGCAAAACCCACATCTCCAGCTTGGGGCCTCACCCTGCCTCTACAAAGGTAGCAGTGACAGCACCCAAGTGAGCGAAGTTAGAGCCATGTCCTAGCTATGGGAGGGCTGACTGAACTCACCAGCACTATAAATCAGTGCCCTTCTGCTCTCCTTGATCCCAGCCTGGCTCCCTAACACATCCCAGCTCTGTGCAAAGGGATGCCAGAGCCATGCCTGCATTTAGCAGCTTACACACACGTTAATCGCCTTTGAGATTATGTTCAGTGCTCCAGCAATGTCCCTGTGCCATCAGTTCCCCCCTCCTGGCAAGGACCAGCTCAGACACTGTCAGCTAGTTCCACACATAGAGTGGAATACTCTGAGTGAATCTCAGGAGCACAAGCACCAATTCTGCATTTTCCACCTCGAGAACCAGAGCCCCCGGTTTCACACACAGAAAGGAGGAAAAACCTCTGGTCACTGATTTGTCACCTGTGTGACTGCTGTCCCACTCCAAGAAGTGGTGGAGTGTCTGACAAAATGGCTTATGAACCTACACCAGCAAAAATTCAATGTCTGACAGCCTGAATGGGACATTCTCTCCAAACTAGCCATGGACTACAAACCAAACACTGAAAGATGTACCTGGGGTGGCTGCAGGGACCAGGATTAATCCTTACCGAATTCAGCTGTTTACGGGCTGCCCAGAAGGGAAAACAAACCAGCACATTACTGGTACTCACACAAGGTCTGAAGTTCACAGACCTGCAGGGCCAGCAGCCCCACCAACCAAGAGCTTTATGACCAGTTCCTGCAGCCTCCTGCACTGGCGGAACTCGGGCAAGCACCTGGGTCCTCAGCCAGGTGTGGGTCCGGTGGCAGCTCATCTGCTCACAACGAGCCCAGCAAAGCCAGGACTGGCAACAGGAGACTGAAAGTAGCCATGAGATTTTTTCCTACAAATTTTCCTATAAATAAATAAAAACAGGGACGAAGCACAGAAAAACACCAACGCTTCATCTTAGAGGAGAAAACCAGGCATTTTCCCTGAGAATTTCCCACTTGCTTTCATTGAGCGGTTCACCACAAGCGCCAAACGCTCCTTCCCCTCGTTTTTTACCCCGAATTCGTCATTTCTCGGACGGATTTATCCAGCCGCACGTGTCCCCCACGCCACGGCGGGACTCTCCCCGTAGAAGCCGGAACACGCGGCTGCCGTGTGGAATTCGGGAAAGGCGGGGGAGGCACCGGGAGAGGAAAAATGCCCCTCCCGGCCTCGGGAGGGAGGGGGTTACCGAGAATCCCCTGACCTCTTCGCCATTCGGCGCCGTCGGGGCCTGTCGGCGCAGGACCCGAGGAGTGCCAGGTGTGGATGCCGCCGCCCCACCAGCCTCACCCCCTCACCTCCATGGAGACGCGCCATCCCTGCATGGCGCTGAACCCGAAGTGCAGCGGGCGCGGCCCGAGCCCGGCGCCGTCCCCGGAGCTCTTCACCGTGTTGGGCTGCGACAAGTAGGCGCCCATTGCGGCCGCGGCGGCCTCGGTCGGCGGCGACCGGACCGGACCGGGGGGCGCGGGCGGACTGCGGGGGCGGCGGGACCTCGCACCGGCGGGCGGCGACCGGAAGTCGCGCGGCCGGAAGCTCGGCGGCCGGAAGCGCCGACCATAGAGGCGCGGCTAGAGCGGCACCGCGGCCCGCTCCGCCCCGGGACTACCTACACGGCCCACCGGTGGCTTCGACCTGCCCTGAGGCTCCTCCAGGGGAACAGCAGACTTGGGACCGGCGATGCCACCGTCAACCGGTGCCGTGGGCGGCCGCTCACAGGGATAAAGCCGCGCACACTCACAACTACCAGAATTATCGCCCTGCCCCTCTACATGAGGGGGCCCTCGCGCACAGCCGCTTATATAGGCTGAGTCACGCCCACCTACCAATCAGCGACCCTGAGGGCCCCCTCTCGCTATCTCATTGGCTGTTTCACGGGGGTGTCCCGCCCTATTTACGATCCTTCACGGCCCTTCGCGCAGGGCGCCCCCTGTCGTGTGGCGCACCGCGGAGCCCCGCCCGCCGGCCATTGGCGGGTGCTGACGCCCGGCTCGCGTCGCTGATTGGCTGCGGTATAGGCCCCACCCCGCACGGCGCGTTACGCAGCGCGGCGGTTGCGGCGGAGACGTGCTCGGGACCGGGAGGTGCCGCGGGCCCGGTAAGTGCGTGGCTCCCATCCCTCGCCCCCCCGCCTCGCCCTAGGACCGGCTAGGTCGGGCGCCGCTGGCAGGCCCGGGGCGCGGCCCCGGCTGACAGGCTCGGCGGGCGCGGCCCGGTTCGGCCCGGTGGGCCCAGCCTGGCCTGGCGCCCCACCGCGCCTCACGGACCGCGCCTCTCCCGCAGGGTGTGCGACCGCAGCATGTCGGAGGGCGAGTCCAAGCAGGTGCCCAGCAGCGGCTCCGACCCCAAGCCGGAGCCCGCCTCGTCTGGCCCGGGGATGACCTCGGTGTCTGCGCCGGTGACTTCCGCGGCGCCCCCAGAGGAGGAGGAGGAGGAGAGCGAGGACGAGTCCGAGATCCTGGAGGAGTCGCCGTGCGGCCGCTGGCAGAAGCGACGCGAGGAGGTCAGTGCCGGGGCCGGTTCCCGGAGCTCGACTGCGGGGGAGCCCGGGCGGGGCCCGGGCGGCCGCTTGTCCCGCCTTCCCCCCCCTCCTGCTCCCCCCCGCCGCCTTCCCCCCCTTTCATCTCTGGTCCTCCTGCCACCTGTCCCTGGGACAACTAGGCCCCGGAGTGGGGGTCCGTCACGCTCCCGGGAGGCGGGGAGATGGGTGGCCCTTCGCCAGCCACAGGGCTGTCGTTCCTCGGGCCCGGAGCGTCTCGGCTGGAGCGCAGCCAGTGATGTCTTCCTCTGCCGCACGCCGGTGTGACGGCCAGCTGTTGCTGCTGTGGAGTAGGGAGTGGCTCTGGCACTCCCGATGTGCATCGCGTTTCATAGACCTTTCTGGGAACGGTGATCCAGTGACTGGATAGTTCTTGGTGTTCACTGGGGAGTGTGGGTGGTACCTGCTGCCGTGGTGGCCAGTTATTTGAGCCAGTTACCCGGGCTCGTCAGCTTTTGAATCCTCACTTTTGCTTTGCTTTGTCATTTGCAGTCAGGATAAAGCACAGTCAGCTCACACAGGCTTGTTTCTTGGCCCGTCCTACCCGCACCCACTGCTCAGTGCATGTGCTGGCAGTGTGCCGTGTAAAGGTACAAGGAGATTAGATCGTGTTGTTTGGGATGTATCCTTTTTTCCACTCATTACTGGGCTCTGTTTTTCTTTCTGGGGGCTGTCTGCACAAACTGGTTTCTGCTCTGTGCTGGCACAGTGCCTCTGCCCTAGCTGGGCAGGCTGTGCAGCCCTGGCAGGTGCTGACAGCCAGACAACGTGCTAGCTCCAGCGCTTCGGCACAAGTGCTGATGGGGCTTTTCTCAGCAAACTCAGAGGCTGAGCACAGGGGTTTGTCTGCTTTGTCCACCACTACAAAAAGGGCAGTGCAAAGCTCAGTGGTGCTGAGAGAGTAATTTGTTCTGATGTAAATTTGGAGGTCAAAGTAAGGTCAGGGATTCCCTGAAGTTCTTCACCTTTGCTTGCTGAGAGCTGTCATGGTTTGGTTTAATGTGAGCCAAATGCTGGCATGGGGTTGTCAGAATGTGCCTTTTCTGGTGAGGCTCTGCAAATTGGTTACAAATGTAGCTTTAACATTAAAACAAACAAAAAGCCCAACACCTTTCCTTTTTCCCTTTTTTAAAAAAAGTGTGAAGCTCTGACTCTGTTCTTCACAATATATTCCATACCTGAAGTGCTTTATCCCTTACTCTGCACTGGAGGGGCACATGCTGGAGAACAAAGCTGGTTTGTTTGTGTGTTGTCTTTTTGATGTGTTTTATTTAGTACTGATCATTTTGACACAAAGACACATAGGGTTTTCTGTGTTCTCCTACAGAACAAGATGTGGGAGGCTCTAGTGTTTTCTTTGGATTTTAGTTGCCCCTGAGCAGACAAATGAAATTAATTGAAATTTTGGCATGGCTAAATGATTGTCTTATGGCTTCAGGTTGCCTCTGTAGAGGTCAGAGCTCTGCTCTACCACCACAGGTTGAGGGATGGGCATTGGGGCCACAGAAGACATTGTTGAGTGATCTGGGTGAGCTTGGGGCTGCTGCTGCTGAAGCCTCCGCTCATCAAGGCTGCACAGACCTGTGTCTGACTGGGAGCAGCCTCAGCTGCAGCTGACCCTGCAGTGAAATCCTGGTGTGTTTCTGGATTTCATATGTGAATTTGTGGCTCAATTAGCACCCAGCTTGTGGAGAGGCTTTTGTTCCCTGAACTGCATGACATCAGACTCCCTTTGCTGTTGTAGTCATTTGGACTGATCTGCTCTCCAGAGTAAACTCTTGCACTGCAGATGTCCTAACCTGAAATATGTTTGGAATAACAGCTTTGCTTTCTGAGCGTCCCAGAGCAGAGTGCCCTTTTTTGTGTGACAGCTCAGTCCGCACTGGTTATTCCTGTCAGTGCAGTGTGTGAACAGGCTCTGACTCACTAGCCCTCGCAGGGAGATGTTACTCTGTGGAAAAAGCATTTGCCGACCTTTCCCCATTGATGCAATCCTAATCTTTTATTATGGTAGTATCTGCTGGGTGTTGGATGAGATGGCACCGTGGAAACAATGAGACATGATAATCTGGAGAGGAATGGGTGCACACACATGGTTGTGGAGTGAGACAGTATGTTCTGCCTGTGCTCTGGTATTTCCTATGTGTGACATTCTTTCCTGCTTGCTCCGAGTGCCGTGCTCCGGTGTCGGTTTTGAAATGTAATGGCATAGCTTTTTTTTTTAAAAAAAAAAAATTGTTTTACCATCCATGAGTACTCTCTGCAGCAGAGGTGGGGCTGTGCAGACAGTGCAGAGAGGGCCCGCGAGCAGGGAGGAGCAGGCTGGCTGTGAGCTGGGGATGTTTGTGCCTGCTGACCGAAACGAGCAGATTTCGACGGGACGGTGCCCGTGCCTACGGTCCCGGAACGGTCGTGGGGCGGCAGGACGGCCTGCCCTGGCCGTTCCCTTCCCGCACGCCCTGGCCGCCTCCCGGTTCGGGGGAAGCGGCCTCAGGCCCTCCCCAGCGCCCCGCGGCCCGTCCGGGACCGGGACCGGAACAAGAACCAGGGCCGGTCCCGGGACACCACGGGGCGGGGCCGGGTGGCCAGGGCGGAGCCCGCGGGTCGGCCTCGCGAACCAATGGCAGGCGGTGCGGAGCGTTACATCACCGCGGGCGGCTTCCATTGGCTGCGGCCCGTTCTGGCCACGCCCTGAGGCGGCCGCACCCTCGGCCCTGGGCAGCGCCGGCCTGGCCGAGCCCCGAGCAGGGGCTGCTGAAGGCAGCGAGCGTGTTTTAGCTTCAGCCGCCTGGGCTGAACGGTGTCCGCTAGTGACGGCGCATTGGTTCACAGGGGGAAATGGTGCTGGGAAGCCTGAACGGGGAGAGCAGCGGGTTGAGTGCAGCCCTGCAGAAAGGGACCAAAGGAACCCGGGTGCTGGTCAGCAGCATCGAGAGGGCAAACCTCGTCCGGGTGGGAGCAGGATGGGACGGCACAGAACCCCATCCTGGGGCTCTTACACACAGCAGAACCAGATGTTCATGAGAGGAGATGGTCCTGCTATAGGTCTTCTCCCTGGGATCCAGGGCCAGGACACCAGGTAATGGCTCCAAGCTGCATCTAGAGAGGCTCAGGCTGGACAAGAGGGAGCATTTCCTTGCCGAGAGGGTCACACCTGCCCCAGGCTTCCTGAGAGGAGGCCGGTGCCCCAGGCTTGTCTGTGTTTGAGGCATTTGGACAATGCCCAACATGCTGCGACATGGGCCAGCCCTGACTGGGTTGAGCAGTAGAATGAGGGAATCTGGAGGTTCCTTCCAGGTGGCTGTTCTGTATTCTATTCCTGCTTAAATTTCAGATGTAATAAAGGATTGAGTGTTGAGTTCATTGATTGTAATTCTTTCTATAAACAGGGAGCTTCTGTGGTGCAAAGAATGTAATTCCTGTGAAAGTTCAGAGTGGTTTTATTAAAATCAAATGCTTCTGTGACATTTTTAACTAAGAACCCTTTTTAACAAGATAGAAAATGCTTATGTTCTCCAAATTCCATTTTTTTTGTGGAACATGGAGCAGTTCCTGCAGTGTTGTGGACTGTGCTGCTTTCCTCCCAGAGCTGAATCTGGCTCTGGAATTGTGTCCACATCCCTGGTTGCTCTCCTGACCAGCACACAGGTGAGGCTTTGCAGGGTGTCTTGTCCTGTGGCTGAAGCACAGGGCAAGGCTGCACAGCATGAGGGCAGGGTGATCACAGGGCTGGTGGAGTCTCCCAGCCTGTGCTCACCTGGCTCCCTTCTGGTTGCTCTCCCTGAAAAACCAACCCCTCTGTTTCTGCTGTCCTGCTGTAACACTCCACTCCCTTCTTGCAGCTGGTATGCATGCATAACTTACTTTTCTTGGGTTGTCCAAGTATCTCGAGAATTATCTGCTGTACCTCCTAGGAATAAAAACTTCCTAATAGAGCAGGATTGCAGCACCACATTAGCAGGTCAGGTTTAGCCTCCTGAAGCTGGCTAGTGGTGAACCTGAAACTGAGAGCTTTGTGCCTGCTGTCCCTGGAAGCTACATGGATGACACGTAACTGTAGGAAAAGTTGTGCACTGCTGCAGCAGAATCTTTTATTTACAGCCCAGCGTTATGGTGTTTGGCTTGGCAAGCCCCTGTGAGTAGAAAAGGCTCAACCCTTCCTAGATGATGGTGTCCTTGGGTTTGCTGTGTGTAACGGCTGTCTATTGACCAAGTTTCTTTCTGTCCCTTTTCTGGGGAGGAAAACTGTGTGACTGTGTAAGCCAACGCTTCATAAGAAGTACTCTGTTGACATCTTTGTAGTATACTTTAGTAAGAAGAAATCTGTGTGTGGGCACAAGCAAGCCCCTTCTGTGGGATGTGTGTCAGTGTGTCTATCAAGGTGAAGAGGGCGAAGGCCCAACAGGCCTGGGTGGGCCTGGCTGCCTCTTCTGTAGGCTTGTCATGAGCTACAGCCTGGGCTGGTGCTGCTCTCATCCAATGCTGCCGTGCTCTTCAGTGCAGGAGACTGTGAGAATGTGAAGCCTGGCACTTGGAGCAGAAGGGGGACAGAATGGGAGAATGAGCACTGGTCTCTGCTTAAATACCTTTAAGCTTTCTCAGAGAATATGCCAGGCTACACAAGAGCAGCGGGAGAACATTGTGCTGCTCTTGCAGCCCTGCTCGTGTCATGTCCGTCATCTGGAAACTTGTCCCAGTGCTGATCATGCTGTCGTGCACCGATAGCAGGCACAGGGGCTGTGCATCTGTCACACAGATTCTGAAGTGTTGAAGGGGATTTTTAGGGTGGCTGCAGGTGACGTTTCAGTTCCTGATAGCCATCAGTGACCTTTTGGCTGATTGTTGCTCTGTGGCTCATGTTTTACTAACTCATTTGTGACTCAGCTGCTGGACTTTCCCCTGCTGCACTTCGCATGTTCTGCCCCACTTCAGTGACTGCTGAGATCATAGATATTTGTTTAGAACAAATATCATATGAACAAGATATTTGTTTCTGCCTTATCTCTGGGCACATGCCTCATGTGTCAGTGGGCTGTGCATGCAGTGGTTGCCATGTTGAATAGTTCTTGTTTTAACGGGGATTTTTCACTGTCAGATAGCTAGATGAAAGCTGCAGCCCTTTACAGCTTCCCTTACAGCCTGATGGGTGGAGTTCCCTGTAGCCCTGGGTGTCAGGTCAGGAGCAGAACTCAGGGAGCAGAGTTTGAGACAGTATGCACCTGTGCGTGTCAGTCCAGTCTTACTGTTCTTCATTGGATACTGGAAGTTCAGAAAATTAATTCAGGCAGCACACTGCCATTCGTTTGGTTCTGTCTTTTCTATGAAAGATCCATCTGTCATTTGGATTGGCACTTCTCAGCTGTTGATGACTGGACGTTACAGTTGGATTTCAGTGCTCAGGCTTACAGATGCTCTTAATCTGTGCTGGAACTATCCAATGTTAAGAAAAGAGCTGTGATCCATGAGGACCTGAACTCAGAGAGACAGGAAGTGAAACACTGGGTCTGCTGCATCTTTATGTCTTTATTGTCTTCTCACTTCTAGAGGGAGTCTCAGCTGCTTGAATGATTTTTCATTTGAAGATAGTTGGTGACTTTTGTACCTCTAGATTTACATTTTTTCAAGGGGACAGAGTGTAGGATTCTTGGAGAAAAAATGCTTACAGACTTAGTGTTTGGATTCTGGGATGCAGGAGCCTGATTTTTCTCAGCCTCTGTTGTGACTTGAAAGAAACTCACTGAGGAAGTAAAAGATAAGCACCAGTCCTCCAAGCAAGCTGGCACTTAGAGGGCTGCCAGCTCCCTGACATGCTTTGACAATGGGTTTGTTTTTTTTCCAGTTGGTGGAGTTTTTCTGGTGTTCCTTGACCACAGGGAAGTATTAAGAAGAAGGGAATATGTGAAGCCTTTTAGCATTTTTATTGGCTCGTGTGGGAGCTTCCTGAAAGAAATGAACCCTTGGGACGTGCCAGAATGAGCTGAGGAGCACTTCAGGGTGCAGAGGGGATTGAGCTTTTGTCACAAGCCCGTTCTGTCCGTGCTCACAGGCTGTGACCAGCAGCTGGCACTGACTCCTTGCAGCAGTGTCTGGAGCAGGGGGGGCTGGCTGCTGCTCTCCCAGCGCACCTGAGAGGCTGGAGGTGCTGCTCACACTCCGGCTGCCTGCCACTGAGGGCTGGAGTTCTCTCTGCCTTCCTTACAGAACTGTTCTGAAAATACCGTGGTCTGCAGCAGCACCAAAGCCTTCCCTCGTCAGCCCTCTGTCTTGGGAAGCCCAGGCAGAGGTATGATTGTGGTATCCTGACAGCTGCCACAGGTTTGGTGGAGCTTGGGCTTGGGAAGAGGCTTCCTGCTGGGCCAGCAGAGGGGAGAGGCTGTGTGCTGGCTCTGACTCCAGATGCTGCCTGCAGGCAAGCTGCGTGGCAAATCCTGATGGCCAGAGGTGCAGCCAGACGTAGGTTAGCCATGGAAGCATGGTGATTTTTAAGCATCCCGTGGTGACATGGATGGCAGGAATAGCAGTATCCTGTTTCTCTTTATCAGTGCTCAGGAAAAATCCCATTTCAGGTGTCTAGTACATGTCTTCCAGGCCCTCTGTCTCTGCAAAATTTGATCCCAAGGGCTCTTGTCCCAACTCTCTGGCTAATCTGGAGTAAAGTTTACTTGCAGATGTGTGTGCTTCCCTGTGCACATACACAGAGATTGAGACACATAAAATAGTTTGTAAAATAGTTTAACAAAAAGACAGTACCAGTGATGGTGACAAGGCTCAGGGCCTGGCTTGAGACTTGTCATGATCATTCTTTTTCCACACTTTTGGAACTTCCCTCAAACATGCCATGAATAGTGTACCCAAATACTCTTATTCCATTTAAAAATTACCCATAATCTCACCTAGCAGCTGTTTTTACTTCTGAGCCCTTATGGCAGTCAGCTTTGCAATTTATAGCTGTGTGTCAAGATCAGGTGTTCATCGTCCTCTTTAAAATATGACGTTTGCCTGCTTTCTCCAGTATTATCAGAAAACATGAAATAGTCACTTTTCATTAGTGTTTTATGTGGCTTCAGGGATTGTTACCAAGACTGGTGCTTCCACAGTATACCAATTTTTATGGCATTTCTGCTAAGTATACTGATCTTTCAACCCTTCCTGTGTGATTGATGTTGTTCAGAGTTACCTGGAGTGAAGACCTCTCTGCCAAGTGAAAGTATCACAGAAGAACAGGATGGGCTATAGCAGACTGGGAGTAGCTCACATGGAGTTTATCCTGTCTGGTTTTCCCTCTCTCTTTGGAGTTTCACACTGCTGGCACTCATCTGAACTTACTGCCCCAGTGCAGTTACCAGAACCTTCCTGATGAACTGTCTGAATGGGCTTGTTTATAGATACTGGGTTTTCTTCCACACTCCCTTACTTATTTTGCTGTGCTGTTTCTGTTTCCCTTTGGGAGTTAGGGATGAAGAATCATTGCCTCTTCTTCCTTCCATCGACCACCTCAGTAGGACTGAGCTCTTGGACTCCACTGGATTGCTTGTTTGTTCTGAAGCACCAAGTGAAACTGAGCACTTGTCCCTTTGGTCTTGCATTAGGCAATTTGTATTCATATCTGGTTAGATGGAATGATGGCTGTCTCCCTATGGGATGCTTGACACTGGGGTCAGTACTGGGCCCCTCCCAACAATAGAGATATTGGGGACTAGGGGAACGGAGCTGGGGAAGGGGCTGGAGCACCAGGAGTGGCTGAAGGAGTTGAGGGAGCCTGGAGAAAAGAGGGCTCAAGGGGAGACCTCCTCACTCTCTACAACTCCCTGACAGGAGGGTGCAGCCAGCTGAGGGTTGGGCTCTGCTCCCAGGGAACAAGGGACAGGACAAGTGGAAATGGCTTCAAGATGGGCCAGAGGAGTTTCAGGTTGGGTATTAGGGAAAATTCCTTCCTTAAAGATTTGTCCAGCCTTGGCACAGGCTGGCCAGGGCAGGGATGCAGTTCCCATCTCCGGAGGAATTTAAAAGGTGTATGGATGTGGCACTTGGCGACATGGGTTAGTGGTGGCCTTGGTAGTGCTGGGGGAGTGGCTGGACTCGATGATCTGAGAGCACTTTTCCAATCTCAGTGACTGTATCTAGAGAAGTGCTGCTTCTGTTCAAAGTATTTTGACTCCTGTCAGACGTTTGTGTTTTTGTAAACTGCTGATCTCCTGCCTGGGGAGTTCCCTGGCAGGAATTTGTAGTTAGGTCTGTCCTGCAGGGTGTTGTTTAGCCAGAATTGTCAGAGTGCTTTTGGAGAGGCTAGGTGGCCATGGGGTGACAGCCTGCAGAATGGTGGTGTGACATGGGCAGTATGACACCATGCAGGGGTTCAAAACTTGGCCCTTTTCTGTGGAGCAGATGCAGCTCTGGCTGGCAGGAGGGCCCTGGGCTCCACACAGGGTGTCCTGCTTCCCAGCAGGGCTCAGCTGTGCGGGTCAGCACAGAGCAGGACACACAGGAGGTGACAGGGCCACATACTGTCGGTGCCTAAAGGATGTGTCAGCTTTTGGCTCGGGTCTGAGCACAGCATCTGCTGAACTGGTGCAGTGAAGTCACAAGCGAGGGAGAACTTCAACACGGACTTTTAACCCTGTCTTTAAATGGTCCAGATGTGTCTGTTGGGTTAACAGACTAACTCCTTGCTGATGTGTTTGATCTTGTTCCTTGTTGCAGCAGGTCTGGAAGAACCAATTATTATATTGCTGATGGTCAGATTGTCTTTTCCATACAGTTTAGTTGCTGCATGAGGTGGTCTGTACATTCATGGTAATCAATACCTTCCTTTCCTTGCCGCTGTTAAATTACACTGGTTATTTTCATTTTCTTGTTGAATTAAAGTCTTTCAAGCATGTTACTACCATGACTGTAATCACCAAAGCCAATGTGTCAGTTTAATTAAAACATGAAGTAGGATTGTTTCTTTTCTTTGTTGGATTTCTCTTCGCTTTGCCTGCAGTGGACCTGGCATTCTTTATTGTGTTACATTCTGGATTAGCCTCAGATCCCTGAGAGCCCCTTTTGTTCGGTTTCTGTTGGTAAATTTGCTGCTTTTTGTTTCCCCACAGCTCAAGGAAAAGTTGAGTTCCTCATGGCCCAGCTGCTGCCTGGGGGTCTCTCATCTCTAGTCCCAACCATCTGCCAGGTGGTTGGGCAGAGCTTTCACCTTCCTCTGGCTTAAACAAATGGCCAGGGAAACTGGTTAACATGTTCATGCTACTCTGAACCAGATCTGGGGCTTCTTGTGAGGGCCTGGCCTGGTGTGCTGCCACTGCCCAGCTCTTTTTCAATGTGCAGGTCCATGCTGTACTGATACTCCAGTTATTGTGGACTTTTCCCCAGTTTTTGTACCTTTTTTTGCTAGATTGTAAGTCATTGCTGTTACTTGTGATTTAGGCTGTTTTTGTTTTTTGTATAATTGACAGATCATGTGAACTACAGAATGTCTCTCCAAAAGTCTGTGTTCTTTCAGCAACAGATACACAGATGTTTGAGAGCTATAGAAAAAATATACATTGGACAATGGAATAACCTTCCAAAGGGAAATTTAACTTCCAGACTTTTTTTCTCGTAGAGCTGTTGTGCCACTCCACCCATACTCCTTTAAGTAATTCACTTGAAATTCTTTGTGATTTTCCTTGCCTCCTGCTTACATGGACTCAGAGCTGTGTTGGTACTTCTGTAGTGTGGAGCTGCTTCCTCTGCTGTGCTGCAGAAATTCAGGCTAAGATGGGCTCAGGACACTTCCTCCCTCAGAGTGTAGAAGCTGCCTAGGCTGGGGGCTGTCTGGGGCAAGCCCCAGAGCAGTCCATTATCTCAACGCTTTCATGAGGGTTTAGGATTCTGCTTTGCCAAGCATGGAAAGGGATGTGTGAGTGGGATTTGGCAAGCAGGCGGAATCTGCTGTTGCCTTTCAGTTGTCTGTCTGCATTTTCCCCTTTTACTCTTTTCCCCAAGCTGTCCAATCTTCTGAGAAACAGAATTGCCACCGGTGGCAATGTCAGCTGGGTTTGGTGTCTTGAGTTGTATCTGGTGCTCTGGAATATTGCCTATGAGTCATGGAAATCATTTACGCTTGGGGAGTGTGGCCAGAAGTGGGAGATGTGACAAGTCCACAGTCCCAGCTGCATTACTGAGGCAGATTTTCTGTAGTTACTGGTACTTGAGGACTTAATCCAGTAAAGCTGGAGGCCTTTCAGTAGAGGGCCTTTAACTGTTGGACTGCATGATTTAGATGTCTTTTCCAACCTTGACGTTTCTGTGAACAGGCAGCAAGTGGGATGAAAGGGGATGCAGGGGCACTTGGTGTCAGTGTGGTGGCTGTTACCTTGTCCTTGCACGGCTCACACACACCTTCCTTTCTGCTGCCTTGGGCTTCTTTAAACTACCTGGAAGTTAAAGCCTTTTGCCGTTCAGCTTTAGTAATTGTACCAGGTGATTTTATGCTGCTGTCATCCCTAAGATAATGCTTATTCTAAAATTTGAAGGAATAAGTGTTCTATCCTTAATTATTTTTATTCCTTCAGCTTTCTTTAATGATGAAACACAACAGGCCTGGCCTGTTGGTATGAGTATGTTTATGCACATATATACATACATACATACATATATACATATATATAAAAATCAAGTTTTTAAGATCAATGTGAACGTCTTCCTAAACCAAATC
Source organism: Nicator chloris (assembly GCA_013400495.1). Taxonomy (NCBI): domain Eukaryota; kingdom Metazoa; phylum Chordata; class Aves; order Passeriformes; family Pycnonotidae; genus Nicator; species Nicator chloris. The sequence goes on along the minus strand of WAAE01008784.1, from coordinate 130,678 downwards.
TCAGTCCTTTCACCCCTCAGTTATGTAGGCAGCTCACATGGAAGGAAGTGGGATGGTTCATACTTGTCTGTCACCTTCTGTGATGGTTTTCCATAGCTGTCCTCTGTAGCTCAGGCTCTCCTTATGTAATTATGGCCTGTACCCCTTATTCCTGCCTGTGCCACACCTTGCAGCTAGCTGGTTGTGTCATACTTATTTACTGCTGAGTTGCCAGAGAAGTCTGCATCACTCTGGTTTTACTGTGCTTGGCATCATTTGTCACTGCAGTGTGTCACCTGCAGTGTCAGGGTATTAAATGTCATTGGGCCTGTTCAGATTCCCTGGGGATATAACAAAGAATCCCACCTGTATTGGTGGCCTGTCACTCTGTGTAGTCAGGCTACGGAAGGAGTAGAATGGGATACAGTAACTCAGCTGGAATGGTGAAATCAGGTAAATTTGATCATGTGAAAGTGGCTGCCAAGGGAGAAGGGATTTTTTAGGGAGCTCTTATATAAGGTGAGAAGTTTCCAGCAGTAGGATGCTGATGCGGTCCCTAGTGAGGGAAGAGAAGGTGACACAATATGAGAAGGAGGAGCTGTGAAATGGCCAGATTTTGGAGGTCATAGAAGTAGAAGATGAGTCTGGATTTGCCAGGCAAATCTGTGTTAACGGCTACCTTAGGGGAAAAATTGGATCAGCTGAAAGCTGCCAAGCCTGGTAATCAGCACCAACCCTGTCTGAGTTCAAGGTGTGTTTGGACAATGCTCTGAGACACAGGGTGGGATTCTTGGGGTTTTCCTGTGCAGAGCCAGAAGCTGGACTTCAGTGATCCTTGTGAATCTCTTCCAACTCAGGTTATCTTGTGAATCTGTAAAGTGAATCTTGGTGTGCAGTCAGCAGGTGGGAACAGTAATGATTGCCAGTTGACACTTAAAAGGTGAATTCTACCTTCTTGCCCTCTCTGAGAGCTTTGAATCCATTTCTATCACTGCATGCTGCCTGGGGCAGTGGGATGATCACCATGACTGTGACTACTGTGTGCCTGTGAAATTGCCTGGCAAAGGCATTGCAGTAAATGCCGTGGATGTTGGATGAAAGAGACCATGTTCATCTTTGAATGCTGCTACATATTTGAAGAAAAATAGAGCTGTGGAAAACTTTGCTGCTGGGAGTGGCGTTCACCTCTGATCTCTGTATGTCTTTCAGCCTTATGTCCTCCCACAGCCCGTGCCATTCTCGTGCTGGGCTCTGAACTGTCAATCTCCTGCCCTTACCTTGCGGCTTTCTGGGTGCTCATCTGTGTCTTTAATATTTGGTGTGGATGTACTTGTGCTGGGTCAGTGTTCACAATTATAAACTAAAGAAATGACTGTAGTGGTTTCCCTTGTGATATTGGTTCCCACCTCTGAAGCTTCAGCTTTCCCCTAATTCCTCTCTGTTTTGACTGAGTTTCAGGTGTCATCACCTTTCAGAGGATTCCTCCACAAAGTTGTATCTGAGTTCTTGAGACATTTCTGTATCCCTTTTGTATTGTTGGAGCGTGTTTTGTGGGGGTTTTTTTGTGGTGGGATGAACTACAGGTGTCCTGAACCATGAAAATCTAATATATTGTTGGCAGAAGGCAGTTTTTTTTGCAGCAACACAGCATTTGTGCACAAGAGGTTTTCCCACTGGTGTGCTCAGCACTTGCTGCTCATGTGGTCTGCAGTGACTCATGTTTTGGACATGCACTGCTCCAAAATACATGTGCAAATCCTGTCCTGGAATTCTCATTTAATTGAAAGTTAATGAGCAGAGTTCATAATTCTCCAATGAGTGCTGTGTGGCAATGATCTGGTCTTGCTGGCTTAGAGCTCACAGGTGTCTCCACCCTTCCCTCCAGGTGAACCAGCGCAACGTCCCGGGGATTGACAGTGCCTACCTGGCCATGGATACCGAGGAAGGTGTGGAAGTTGTTTGGAATGAAGTTCAGTTTTCTGAGCGGAAGAACTTTAAGCTTCAGGAAGTAAGTTGCTGTGTTTCCCAACAGGATATGAGAAACATACCTTGCCCTGGGGTGGGACTATGGATACTGGGGGCATTTTGTGTGGATTATTGGCTGGATTTGGAGTGCTGTGCTGTCCAAATGTAGCAAATTTGGCTTAAGCCTGGCCTGTATAGGAAATGCCCTGGAAAACTGTTGTGCTATTTCCACGAGCCCTTGTGTTCATTTAGACTTGGCAATCAAACCACACTCTGCTGAGATGCAATGCAGAAGAAAATGGGATGCTGTGTGTTCTTAGCATAGGGGCTTGACATATATGTTGGTTCTTGAGGGAACCAAGACCCAAGAAGAAAGAGGAATGTAGGTTGGTGTGGTCTCTGATGTGATATGCCTTTGTCTTTCCGATGTTAAGGAAAAGGTTAAAGCAGTGTTTGACAACTTAATTCAGCTGGATCATCTCAACATTGTGAAGTTCCACAAGTACTGGGCTGATGTGAAAGAGAACAAGGCCAGGGTAAGTGTAGCCATCAGGCTGTTGGGTTCTCACTGTGTGTTGTTAGGTAATTAGCAAGGTGGAGGGTAATGTGTCATACTGCCCCACAGGTGATCTTCATCACTGAGTACATGTCATCAGGGAGCTTGAAACAGTTCCTGAAGAAGACAAAGAAAAACCACAAAACTATGAATGAAAAGGTAACTCTTTTTTTTCTGTATGACCATAATTCCTTAGAGCCATCAGCCCCTGCAAAGCCCTTTCAGCAGAGGATCCCAATGAGAACTGGTGATAACACATTGCTGCAGTTCCCCTGTGTCTCTGTAACCTAGTTCAGCTGCAGGTTCTCTGGGGCAGCAGTTCTGTGCTGGTTGCTTTACTGCCAGCAGCTCTGCAGCTTCTTAGGTGTGGTGTGACAGGCATGTCCCTCTCCAGGGTCCCTCAGAGGAAAGGGAAGGTGTCTGTGCACGGGAGACTCTGGAGGACAGGTGTGTTTCTGGACCCATGGGAATGTGTAGAAACAACCTGACCGTAACAGTACTGATTCTTTACACCTGCACTGCGTAAAGCTGTAGTGAATATTGCTTCCTACGAGTGGGCTGTGAATCATAGAACTACAGATTAGCTCCCCGTGGGTGATTTTTACCTTTTCCTCTTGTGTCTGCAGGCATGGAAGCGGTGGTGTACCCAGATCCTCTCTGCTCTCAGGTGCGTGGGGTACTGACCTTGAGATCCCAGTGACTGGGGCTGATGTGCCAGTGACCAAGGCAGTTCAGTGCTAGGGAGATCTCCAGAGTATCCAGCTGTATGACCCGGGTTTGTCCATAGTCACGAGGATGTTGCAGAGGTGACAGGGAAGTCAAGTTCCATGTGAGAGGACCAAGAAAAGCTTCCACAGCCTTGGCAGGCTGCAGCCCTGTTGCAGGCAGTGGATTCATGGACATTGAGGCGTGGTGTTGTTAGCTGTACATTTAGCTGTACATTTCTTGATGATGCAGCTCTTCCGCAGCCATCTTAGTGCAATACAGCTGAGTGGAATGTGTTTTGGGTTTTAAAAACTCTTTTCCACCTGAACTAGAGTTGGTTAGTAGCTAATTAGAACCTTAGAAAAATGATAGCCTGGATGACAGAGCATGGCTTGCACTCTATGGAGAAAACTCTGGTGCCACTTGGCTCATTTATAGCTATTGGTGAATAGTTTGGGTTCTAATAAGCTTCTGGGAGCTGACTGTCCTCATTTGTGCTCGCTGCTAACATGAACCCAAGCAGAGTGAGATGCAAAAATAGAGTGTACCTGGGACCCAGCACTGAAAAGCTTTATTTGTGCCCGCTGGCAAACAAGCCCAGTTATGTGTGTATAGCATTAAGTGCCTCTTTGGTCCCCTTTGAGTAGGGATAGAATAAGGCTCTGGTATTTTTTGGTATAAAATTGTAACCCTTTTAGAATCCATTCAGCAGTACTGGGTTGGATGAAATTGTATCTTTAGCTCTGGTACCCTGAGTTTCTTGGGAACTGATAGGAGAAAGCTTTCTCTTCTCCGACCTTCCACGTTCTGGAGATTCATTAGAGACATTTTCTGTTTGTTCCTGGGTCTCAGCTAGAGGCTGATGTACAGTCACTGAATTATATCTCCCAGCTACTGTAAATCCCTGGCATGTGGCTTTTGCTCTCCTGTTCTCTTCTCATGTTGCTTGATGAAGGGGAAGGGGTGAAGGGAGGGATTCAAGGCCTTGACCAGTGCTCTGTTTTGCATCTCCAGCTACCTCCACTCCTGTGATCCCCCCATCATCCACGGCAACCTGACCTGTGACACCATCTTCATCCAGCACAACGGACTGATCAAAATCGGGTCAGGTAATGCTTGCTGGGGGTGCCCCTGCCTATCAGACAGACTGCCCAAACAGAAAAAGGCATCTACTCCTTTCCAGGTTCCCTGGCATGATAGGCATGTGTGTACATGTGCTTCTCCACCTCCACATCAGATGTGCCAGAGACTGGGAGCAGAATTCCTGGGTGATTGGACCCTTGTCAGGTGCAGGAAAGACTGATACTGAGTACTGTTTGCCTTTTAGCCTCTTCTTTAGCTTTTTGTCTCAAGGGGGTGACACAGGAAATGGTGCTGAAACTTGGAAGTTTTGTAGGCACGTCATCTGTGGGTTCATCTGCTCTGCAGATTTTCATGTTAATGCACAGAGAGTTCTCCTCCCAGCACTGTGGAGCTTTGGGAGCTGCCTGGGGAGCTGTGTCCATGAAGCCACAAGAGTGCTGCTTGTAGCAACCCATGTTTATAATAAAGTGGACAGACTCTGACTGCAGCAAGTGGCTTGTCCTGATATCCTTATCCAGCATCCCTCCATGGGCCTGCCCTCAGGCTGCTGAGCTGCCCTGGGCCTGTTTGGCACAGACATGCCCTGCTTGGACAGCCACCCTGTGCCAAAAGGGTTTATTTCATAAGTAAGCAGTGATGTTCCTGGCAGTGCAGAACATCCTTTCATGCTCTGGTTTTTCTTGCTATTCCCATGTCTCTAAAAATCTGTCTGCAGTCAGGATACATTATGTCACACCTTGACATGACCTTTCAAGGGACAGCTTTGCTACCTGTTGTTCAACTTCTGCAAGTATTCTCGATCTGAGGAATAGGTCTTTGCTTTCCTGGAGCTATTGTCTGTGTGAGTTCTGCTTTGATGTGGCAGTGTACAGGGAAAGATGCTCTGCATCACCTGTCATCCAGAAATAGCCTCTCCATCAGCTGCAGGCCTGTGGCTTTTCTTTCCATCAAAGAATTCCTATGTTGTTGTTTTGTTCCAGAACTGGGGTAGCAGATTTGTGTTTGTACCAGGGAGACAGGGTCATGGCAGAAGGAGCACTCTGCTCCTGACCTGTCTGTAAAATTGGGGACTTGCTCTTCACACAAGCTGATGTCATCATATGGTCACACAGACCTTTTTGCATTTTCCTGGCTTTGTCCAAGTGGGAGAGATTTCCAAGAGTCAGTACATCTAGTTACCTGTATGCTGGCAAACTCCCTGGCATTCAGTTCAGACTGGTGGAAAGACTTGAGTACTCAAGAGGTTCCCTTTTTCAGTTTATTTTCAAAGTATCATGCAGCTGCCATCTTTCTGCAGGGCAGCCAGCGCTGTCTGTTAAACCAAACCCATGGAGCTGGCATTGCAGCCACAGCTTTCACCAGAGGGAGATCCTGCAGATCATCAGACCTGCTGTTCCTGGAGCATCCAACTCCAGTGGTGCTGTTCAGAGGCTGTGTAGAAAGAAGGTGGCTCTTCAGGTGTGGGGTGCAAATGGTGGCCTCAGCACAGTTACACCTTTGCTCCCTTCAGTTTCACAAAGCTTCGCTTCTGGCAGGTGCAGCAGGAGGGACATGGCAGTCACATACGTGTGCTCATGCCTGGTGAAGTGGGTGGCTGTGCTCTTACAGCTGCAGGATGTGCTGGAGTGTGGCTGCAGCTGCAGTGCTCATGTGCAGCTGTTCCTGAGCAGACCTTTCTGCTCCACAGCTGTGGGCTGCCTGGCTCACCTCATGTTCAGAAGTGAAATAATTTCTCTAAAAGATTCTGATCCTTTCCTAAATAAAAAAAAAAATAATGAGTGCAAGTGGGTTTGTGGTCAAAAGAGGAGTCCTCCAGATGGGAAAGCTGTGGCTGCAGTGCAGGCTGGAATTAGAGTTGGCAGTGTTGCAGGATGTATTCCTATTCCTGCAGAGCCCACCCAACCAGAAAAGGCAAAGCTACGTCCCCAGGACTGCTGGTTGTGTTGGAGCTTGAGCCTTTCTCCCTGGCACTGCTGCCTTTGCAGTGCCAGATGGGGTTTGAGTTTTGGGCCCTGGAACAACAGTTGTTCCAGGGTCACTGACAATGGCAGGCTCATGTTTGCTGCTTCCCGTCCTTGTTCTGTACAGCTGGTTGGTATCTGAGCACTTCCCTGTGTTTACTTAAGAGCAGCAGGGCAGTCATTTCTGTGGATTTATGGGGAACAAGGATTCAGTGAGCTGAATCATATGAGCTGTGCTTGGGTACTGTCACTCCCCAGTACTGTGCTGGGTGCTGCTCCCAAAGTTCCTCTCCCCCTGGCTTTGGCAAAGAGAATACTTGCTGAATGTGGGGCAAAAACCTGGCTAAGGCAGCTGCTGGTGTGCACTGCAGGACATCCTGCTGTCTGCTGCGGGAGGGTGTGCCAGGAGAGCAGTGCCACATTGGAAATGTCTGACAGTGGTTCCTGTGACACATATTCAGGTGTGGGAACAGCCCTTTGCTCCTTGCTGCTCCCTCAGATGCAGGAGCATGTGCACTGGCTGGACTGATCACTGTTTCTCTGGTCAGTGTGTAAATCTGTGTGCTGGGGGTCAGCTGTGGAAGAAAAAGGGAGTGGGAAGGAGGAAATATTTTGCATACTGCTTAAATGCAAAAGCCATCCATAATACATTCATTTGCTAACCTTTTTATTTTTTTTCCAGTGCCATAAAGTGCAGAGTTAATAGATTTAAGGAGAGTAAGTTTCAAATGAGTGGAGAGCTTTGGAGAACTTGTGATGAGGGTAGGAGAGACACAGCTCTTACACTTGCCACTGGTATTCCCAGAGACTGGAATGTTGCACCTGCCTTGTGGAACTGTGGTCAGATGGAAGCATTCCTCGTGATAAGCCCAAGCTGTGCCCTGTGTACTCTTCACAGAGCCCATGAGCAACACAGTGGTGCCTCTGTGGGTGTCTGTGCTGCCAAGTGTGGATGTGGCAAGGGGATGTGCTGCCAGGTGTGTTCCTGAGACAGGCTACAGCTGCTCTGAGTGCAGGAAGAAGAGTGTGTACAGACAGGGTGCCTGGTGCTGCTGCCTGCTTGTGTTGGCATTGTTGGGAGCTGTTTCTGGAATTCTCACTTGCAGTGTAAGAATCTTTCACAGGTGGAAAGAAGTGATGTGTTTGAATTAAAAATCTGGGCTGCTCTTGGAGTGTCCCAGCAGAAGGGAGGCCTCAAGCTAGAGGGTCTCAGTGTCCTCTGGTGCCCCTGAGAGATGGCAGTGTATCTGCATATGCTGAGACCTTGATGGAGCAGAGAGGAATCGCCCTGGAGTGCAGTGCACATTTCCCACTTGTGCCCCCAGGCATGGCTGCTGTGCGTCTCCCCTGCCTGCACCACACCTGACCTTGGACTCAGTCTGTATTTAGTTGTGTCTGCTCAGAGTCTGCCCTCAGTTCCAGGCCACGGGGCCAGGACTCTTATGGGTGTTAGCTCTACTGTGGCATCATGTGGCCAGGTGTGTAAGTGTGGGTTCTCCTGCTGAGATCTGTGGCCAGAAGCTGTTGGGATGTAGAGAAAGGGGATTCTCTGCTGCAGGGGTGGGTGGGACTGTAGGACACTCACAGAAGAACAGAATTTCCAGCTTCTTGGTCTCAGAGTCAGCCATAATCTCCTGCTTGGTCAGAGATGCCTTGTCTCCCCTACCCGGTCTGGTTCTCTGATAGAAACCCTGATGTTCCTTAGGCAAATTTCTTTTGAAGAGGTGGCTGGAGGCAGGGCCTGGTGCTCAGTCCTGTCCCTGTGTGACCTGACTCTGACCCAGCTGTCTCTATGGATGTAAGTGCTTTGCTGTTCACCAACTCATTGACTTTATCTCGTTTTACTTCCCGCTCACGGGCTGCTCTGTTACAACAGTCTTTCATAGGATATTTGCTAATGGTGAGCAAACTTCTCCGCTCCTGTGATGTGACTCCACTTATGTCATGTACATGATTTTATCTCTGTGTATCTGTATATATATATTTATATATATATGTGTGTATCTATATTTGTAACACACAGACATACACACTGATCTATTTACAGTGTTCCCTTGCTATAAGGCTGTGTGTAAAACTGTTTGGCTTAGGTGCATCCTGCTTGGAGAGCTCGTGTTCTGTGCTGGGATGCAAACAGTTCCTTGTGCTCTTGGCCAGAGCCTTACAGAGAGGGAGCACTGCCCTTTGTGAAGTCTCCTGGTTGTTAGTTTTCTCCCTCTCCATGTTCTTAGCGTGTGCTAGTCCACGGGCCCTGTGCATGCTGGTTCCTGCATGTCAACAAGCCATGCCTTGTTCTGAGCTCTTCCCAGCTGAAATTCCCATGTCCATTAGGCTCTTCCCTGCTGCTGCTCTGCTGCCCTTGGCTGGGACCCAGCCCTGGACTAGCCCCCACTGTGTGCTTGGCTATCCAATTGCTTGCTTGTAGTTTGAACTCCTTAGATGTGTTGGTTTTAAGATGAATGTTTCAGTGAATGTGTCTGGCTCCTGATGGCCAGATCCCTCCTGCCCCAAAAGAGTCCCTGAATTGAAATAAGCTTGGCTATTGATGTTTCCCCTGATAAATCTCTGGTTTTGGGGAGATCTGTGCATATGAGGAGGGAGTTGGGCTGGTGGGAGCCAGAGAAGGATTTGAGTGCTGCAATTCGTAACCCTTTTACATAGAACACCATGTTTACATTTAAAATAATGATTTATTTTATTTTTTGCCATCAGGGTTGTTCTCGATGGTTAGAGTTTGTTTCTACTGAGTTGGGAACCTACCAACCGTGAGCTGAAGTGGTGGAAAGGGCAAGGCCTGACCAGATGGGCTCTGTGGCTTCCAGGTGTTGGCGGGAGGACGTGCTGTGCCGCTCTCACCGGAGCAGAGCCTCCTGGAAAGCTGTGTCTGGGGTCTGGTGTGGCTGAGGGGGTGGTGATGTAGTCAGGGCTCGAGTCCTGAGCAGGGCAGGTGTCCCTGGGAACGGCTGCAGGATGGCAGAGTGGCAGCAAGCAGACTGGTCCAGGAACAAGCCCACAGAATGGGAACCTGACTGAGCATGGACCCAGCCACACTGAGGGCAGCAAGGCTGAGGGCTGGCCAGCCATTTCTCCAAGATCAAGTCACCCCTGTGAGCAGAACCAAAGGCCCTGGTCCTAGAAGGACAGGAGAAGCCTGAACCAGCACTCTGCAGGCATAAGGAGAGGCTGTGGTACCTGACCTGTGCTGGAACAGCATCAGATGGCCTTGGAATACTGAGCTTTCCTGGATGGTTAGTTGCAAACTTGTTCTAACAGTCTGTTGTACCAGGAGGTACTGTTGGTATGATAGCTGGAGATTGTTTAAGCCTTAGATCTTGAACAGGGATTTGGGTTTGAAAACACTAAATCTAGGCTGTAAGGCTCCTGTTTTGCTTGAGCATTGAGCTAATGAGGCTGTGAGTGACATGTTTTCATAACTAATCTTATTTTAGTCATCACTTCACCTCCTTGGATTTTGATGCCTGATATTTAAATGTCATGCTGATTTCCACATTCTTAACAGACACCTGAGGTGATGTAGAAATAAGAGGTTAGTAGGATATCTTGGATCTCTCTTTTTTATTTTTTCAACTATGGCAGATGTGGTTTTAAAGGGAAAATTGTGGATAGTTGAAGTCATCAGACGGAAAAATCTGCCATAAAAATGGCATGTTGGCATTGATTTAGGAAGACCTAACATGAATTGATGTGTTTTAGCTTTTCTAACTGTACAGTTTTATGTGTGAGTCAAGCACATTCTCTACCAAGCCAAACATTCTTGTTGGCAAACTAAGGCAGATATTTTGTCTGTGACTACAGGTGCTGCTGGGAATGAGATTGGGCAAGGAAACAGTTTTGAGTGGAACTTTTTGTCTAGAAGGCTTCAGAAAGGCCAAGGTTGGATCCAGGCTACTTTTTTGGGGGGGACTGGTTTTTTTTTTTTTAAAGCTTTGTCTGCCATGCGTTGGTGTTGTCTGTGAAACTCTCAGTGTAAAAGCCTGTCTCCAAGTGAAGGCACTTCTCATTCGGGTTGTTCTTGAGAAACTGTTGAACAGACTGTGTTGAATAGCATGAAGTTGATTTTAATTGTGGTGGTACAAGGCTGTAACTGTGATGTTGCAATGCTGTCGCTGCTGCTGTGGTTACTAGAGTGGCAGAATCAGTTCCAAAGACCTGCCCTGGGTTTTTGTGTAAGCACAGAGCTTAAGGTAGGAGGAGCAGCCATGGGTGAGTGGCAGTCTGTGGCTTCTGTCCATGCTGGAAGTTCCAGCTGCCTCCTGCTGACCACATGTTCAGTGTGTGTGTGTCTGGGGGAGGGTGGTGGGATTTTTAAGGTCCAATTTAGTGATAAGAACTGGTGACCTTGGTGTCCTTGTTGCAAAGATTTTCCTCTTCTATGCTGTAATAGTAATAAACTCATTTTTATTTTGCAGAACGTTTAAAAGCCAGCTCTTGCTCCTCGTATTTATTTCCCTAGCTCAATGTACCCTCTGTGTGCTGCTGTGATTCACCTCATTCATGAAAACGCCTGAAAACGATGATCGTCTAAACTGGTTGTTGTTTTCAGTAAAATAAGATCTTTTAAAAGGTTTAAATGTGCCTGTTTAGTGCTCCAGGTCATAGAACATCCATTTTCTGAGGTCATTGTTACTTCTGTGTTGCACTGAAGGCATTGCTGCTTCAGTTTTGTTCAGCTCTGCTTTTTCTCTGCTTTTATGTGACTTTACCAGTGGGCATGGGGATATGGATTATAGTCATCCAGGTCTTCTTTCACCTGTTCTCATATCAGCACAGCAGTTGCAGGTGTCTCCTCCTTTCAGGACCTTTGATTGAAGGCTTCGGGAACCTCAGCTTCAGGAAGCTCCTTTATGCCAGTCCTGAAAAGATCACTTAAACACAAACAAGCAAGGGCAGCCTGTGGTGGCTGGCTGTGCCTGAGCAGGGGGTGAGCTGTCTTCTCCAGAGGCCCCTCCCAGCCTGGACAGGTTTGTGGTTTAGGTCTGGAACCGTGTGGGCCAAGCAGTGTTTGCAGCCTGGCACCTGCTTCCAAGGGTGAGCTTTGCAGTAAGTTAGATCTCCCAAGGTCCCTTTGGCATGTTGTGGAACAATGATAATCAAAGATGTGGAGTTTGAAATTTGGGAAAGTTGTACTTGAAGTCCTTGATCTTGTGGGCCCTAACTGCATTTTAGAATGTGCATTTATATTGGTTCAATGCCTCCTTCTGTTAAGCAGAGCTGCTCACAACAGAAGATCATTTTCACAGTCACGTTTCTGAGGACTTGTTTTCTAGTGTATGGCTGTCTTCAGGGAGTAGGTGATTCCTCCAGAGTAGCTCAGTCTGTAGCATTTCAGTGAATGTCTGTTCTTGGTTTTTTCTGATTGCATGCAATTCTTGCACTGTGATGGGAACATGTGTATCTTTTCCATATCGATAGTGCATTGCAGTTAGATGGTGTAGCTGAAGCAGGGGTTTGCATGGTCAGTGAAACCTTCAGTCTTCTGGTCTAGAACATGGAACTTGGTTTTGAGCGCAGATTTCAGATCTCCCAAAATACTTGGTTGGGGATGAAGTTGTTTGTATCATGAACTCTTCCAGATAAAGTGCCAATAAGCTCCTAAGTCCCTATTTAAGAGCCTGCATACAGCCAGGATTGACAGGTACTAATTTTACAGCTCTTCTTTATCTGTTCTTGTTTTTCCTGCTCTGCCTACTTCCCCTTTCTGCTTCCGTGTAATGGATGTGGTCAAACACGTCAACTTAGAACTCTAATTATTCTTTTGAATGTAAAAATACCACCTGCTGCTTCATGAGAAATGGGACAGAGTGTGATTGTGTCCCTTTGTGGCTTGTTGACAGGAGTGTGTGCCCTGGCCCCAGAAGTAGCTGATGATGCCCTGGGCTATATTAGGCAAAACCTTGCCAGAGGAGGGAGGGGATGGTCCTGGCCCTCTGCTCAGTGCTTGTGAAGCCACCCTGTAGATCCTGGCCCAGCGCTGGCTCCCCAGGACATGAGGGACAGGGACAGGCTGGGGAGAGCCCGCCGAGCACCCTGTGGTGCTGCAGGGCTGCAGCGGCTCTGCTGGGGTAAGGTGAGGGAGCTGCGGCTGCTCAGCCCGGAGCAGAGCGGGCCCTGGGGACCCCTGGCTGTGCCCCCTGCAGGGAGGGGTCTGCAGGTGAGCCCCACGCTCCTGGGCTGCCCGGGGACAGGGCCAGAGGCCACGGCACAGGCTGCACCCCAGAGGGTCCCGCTGCGCTCCAGGCATTCTCAGTGTGGTGGTGGCACAAGCACAGGTTGCCCAAGGCAGTGATGGAGTCTCCATTCTTGGAGTTACCCAAAAGCCATCTAGACATGGTCCTGGGCAACCAGCTCTGGGTGTCCCTGCTGGAACACGGGGTTTGGACAGGTGACCTCTGCAGGTCTCTTCCCACAGGAACCATGCCATGATTTTGATTCTGCATTAATTTCTGTGGAGAGTAGCCTTCTCCAGTTTTTGTGTGACATTAACTCTCTGTTGCCAGTACCACTGATTCTGCTCCAACAGTGTTTTCTCTGGAGGGAACCGTGGGCAGTGTTATAGCAGGAGTTGGTTTCCTGCTGGGAAGCCATGTCCATAGATGTGGCAGGAGGGCATACGTGTGTAAGCACGTGGGGAGCTTTACCTGGCACTGGAACAGTGTGTAGTGAACTTTTCATACACTGAATCTATTTGCCCCTTCAGCTAATGATACTCAACTATGAAAAATAATAAAATCCTGTTGCTTCTGGTGACTCAGTGTTGCAAACATTTTGCAAACACTGTTTGCAATCCCTGATACAGATCTGAGGGCTGTAGGGAGCTTTTATTCTGTGATCAGCATAAATCTGACACTTCTTCCTGTTTGACTCGTTTAATGGCTGTATGCTTCTTTTTGTGCCAGATAGCTTCCTAGTTCCTTATTTTCTAGGCCTTGCTCTCCCTAAGAAAAATGCTTTTGTCATCACTGTGTGCAGAGAAAGCAAACTGTGTAACGCTGTGGGTTTGTACAGTCTTGTACCGTTTTGCAGGAGTGAAAGTGTCTGGGGCATATGAGTGCAGAGGATAATAATGTGGCCTCATACCTCTCCTGGCCCTGTGATCACCCCTTTATAGCTGCAGAGGTGGTCTTGGGTTCAGTTGACAGTTTTTGGGTTGCTGTGGTACGGCAGTTAATGGTCCCATTGCTGGGTTGCAGAGCAAGCCTGGGACAATCCTCGAGGTCAGTTGTGGATCCTTCTCATGGGCACCTGGTTTCCCCCTGCTTTGTGTTGGACAGGGCACTGAGCCCTTTGCTGAGGAGTGGGGCCGTGTTCTGCTTTGCAGTGTGCTCACATGCCTAGGAGAACCCAGCAGCTCAGGGGCTGCTGCAGGAGGAGAGGCAGAGCCACAGGACCAGCCTGTGGGGAGGACTGTGGGACAGGCCATCTTTCCTGCCCACGAGGAGGAAGGTCTGAATGCAGAATGAAGGCGGGTTTGAGATGGACACGGCACAAGAGGGAAACGTCCTCTGCAGCTTGGAGTGTTCCCGAGCAGGGGGCTGGATGCTCAGCCAGCTCTGCTAAACCTGCTGTGGGGACAGCTAGGAAGGAATGCCACCGTTCCTGCTTGGCTGGCACTGCTAGCAGTCAGTGGGTGCACAGGCTGTCCACTTACTCTGGCCAACTCTTTTTGCATGTTCTTGAGGGTTTGAGAAGTCTGACCAGCTACAGCATGTTCCAGTAGGAATGCTGATTATCTCTTTTTATGCTTTTGTTGTCAGATTGAGTTCAGCTTGTCAAAGACAGGTTGCTTGTCCTACCCTCTGCTGTGCTTCACATCTCTTCCTACCACCTGCCCTGCTCAGAAACCATATTTGGCTGAACCTTTTTCTAAAATTCATCTCTGCTAATTGCCCACCAGGCTTGTCAATCCCATGGGGCTGCATCTTGTAGTCTGCCCCTTGTAGTGACCTTCTTGTGGCTGAGAAAGATATATTCGTGGTTATTGTTGATCTGACTTTCCTTTGTGGTCTTCATCATTTGTCTCAATTAATAGCCATCCTCAGCCTTCATCCATCCAATCATGCACAGTGTGGAGCCAGTTTGAGAATACAGAAATAAGTGAATAAGTGACAGCAGCCATATGTGAGTCAGGTAGGAGAGCATGTGTCAGAGATAACTTCAGGTGTGTGTTCTTACCTTGTACAGTCAGAAGGTTAGTTTAAAATGTAGGCTCAGGTGAAGCTCTCAAGCCCCTGTCAGTGCTGAGTGGCCCATGCATCAAGATGACCTGCAACAGTGACCAGACCAAACCCAAAGTTTCTTGTCTTATCGTCTAAAATCCTGTCACAATTGTAACAGCATTCTGCCTGCTGTGTTGAACACACCTGAAGGAAGTTCTGCAGAGCTGGCCTCAGAAGCATGTTGTGCTGTCAGTGGTGCATGGAGCAGGGCTGTCCTTGCTTAGCTCTGAGACACAGAGGAGATTCTGGGGGCCTGGTGTCATTGACCCTGTGCTGCCTTAGCTGTGCAATAACAGAGTGAGGTGACACGTGTCATCTCAGCCAAGCTGCACCCTGCCAAGTGTGCCTGATCAAACCCAGCTGCAGAGCCAATCTCTGCAACAGTGATGGAAAAACACTCCAGTGAGACTCAGCAAGTTAGGAAGCACAAGGACCAGAGTACCAGAGGGGGCAGGTCCCTGGCTGACCCACGGCAGCAAATTCAGAGCTGCCTGTGTGTCAGTTCTGTGTATCTTGAGTTGGAGGGTCCCACAGACAGTGCAAGTCTTGGCAGAAATGCTGGTGCTGCTGCAGAAGACCTGTAGGACCTGGATGCACAGGAGCTGATATCAAGGCTGGCTGGATCTCATTAAGGACTTTAGGTGGAGGCTGGGCTAGACTTCCACTCTACGTGCCTGTCTGGTGTGGAAGTGTGTCAGCCATCACTGCTGAGGTGTCTGTTGAAAATATGTTCTGTGATTGAGTACTGCCTCATCCCTGTCCTTAAATGGGTGCAGGAGCCAAGAACAGAGTGCCTGAATAGTGAACTGGCCCTTGCCATCCAACATGTGGTCGTAACAGGACTTAAAGACACGGGAAAATGAAGCTGATCATAACATTATGTGGAGAGTGACTTTCCTTGGCTGATTCTGCTCCATATTTGGCAGGACTGGGTTGTTGAGTTTTTGGTCCCCATTTCCTCTTACAATGCATTGTACTGATAAGAAAGGCAGAACAAATAGAAGAGTTAAAAAATGTTATTTTCTATCCCCAGATTGTCTGGTTTGCCACTGAGGGTCCCTCTGACATGCCTGCAGTAGCTGCAGGTTTAACAGGTATCACAAACATCTGTATGGTAGTTCCTGTACTCTGCATTGGGCACAGAGACATCCAGGATCCCATAATCAACAATATAAATGTGCTGTTGGAACAGAAGGGTTTCTGAAGCCTTAAATATTCTCTTTAGAAGGCCTGGTATGAGAACCCAGTGTGCTGGACAAGCCACAAGTGCTTTATGTGCCAAGTCCAGCACTGGATAGATGTGTGGTGACAGGGTTAGGGCTGAGGGGTTGGCTGCAGCAGCACAGGAGCACATCCAGCCCAGTGCAGAGGACTTGGCAAACTCCAGTTGTAACTGACTCAGGAGTACCAAATACTAAGGTGAATAGAAGTCCAGAACTCATCATTTGGGTGCTGATGAGGATCAGGCATTTGCTGGCTCCTTGGGGGAGGCTTCAAGCCACTTGTTATGTGGGGGGTGTTGAAATCCTTTGGGGCAGAGTCCCCAGTAGAGAACTGGTGTGATGGTGCATGGCCCTGGCCAGAAATGGTGTAAAGCAGTCACTGTCACTGGGAAAACAGAGCAGGTCTTAGGAGAAAGACAAAGAATGTAGCTTATGCTGCTTGGTGAGAGGTGTGAAGGTGGGAGGATCTGGTGATGTCTGGGAACAGGTGAGCACTAGGAATGAAGTCATCTTGCTGGGCTCCTAGGATCAGAGCTAACACAGGGAACAGAAAGCAGTTGCTTGTGAATAGTTGGTTGATAAAGAAGCCCCTAGGTATTGGAGCAAGCTCTGCTTCCAGCACTCAGATTGGGTAATATGGTTTGGTATGTGCCATGCAGCAAGGCTGAGCTGAGTTACCAAGGGAGGTGCTTCTTGCCTGACTAGAGCCCAAAGAACATCTCCTCTCTGAAACTGGTAACTGGTCGCTCAGCTGGGAATCCTCGTGGGTACGGGCACGTCCCGTGTCAGCCCACACTGCCAGCACAGACAGCACCGACTGTGACTGTCCAGGGGGTGACCCGGGGGGACATGGGCCCCAGACTCTGGGACTAGGCACATTCCAATGTGACAGTAGAGCTTCAGATGGGTGGTGGCTCTGTGCTCCCTGCTCACCTCTGTGTTTCTCCCTGGCAGAGACAGCTGCTTGGTGTCAGAGAGTTGTTTGCAGTCTCTGCAGAGGTGGCTGTCCCCAAGGCTTATCTTTAATGCGGGTCCATACTTGTGCTCTGCTCACTGTTCTTGTGGCTGGAGTTATTTCCTCCCCATAGCTCCAAGTGGTTTGTGGAGTTGCTGGCTGCTGGGAGGTTCTGCTGTCTGGGCGGTCACCTCCCTTCCTTCAGCAGCTTGGCTTGATTCTTGTCTGGAAGCTTTGGCACCTCCTGAAACATGAAAGAGTTGCCTGGTAGGTCCATCTTCCCAGAACTCCAAGGTGGTGACCAATTGCAGTGACCTTGGCATCTCTGGCTGTTCCTCAGGCTGCTGTTCTGAATGAGTTGCTTGTGACTAATGCTATAGATCTGATTGAAGTTAGGCATTTCAACTGGGAGTTGTTCCCACCTTGTCTTCCCAGTAGGCAGCAATTGTGGTCTCCAGGTTTGCCCTTGGAGAGTGATGCTAAGGTGCCAAGGAAACAGTGCAGGAATGTATCAGATCAGGGCAGGTGACAAGAGATGAAGGCTGTGAAGACTCACCTCAACACTACCATTCTGCCTCTTTGGGCACCAAGGGCCCGGATTGCAGGTGTTCCGGGGGATTTCATCAGGGATGGCCTATGGTTTCCTGTATCCTAAGCATTCCTGGTTTTCTTCTAGTGGCACCGGACACAATTAACAACCATGTGAAGACCTGTCGTGAGGAGCAGAAGAACCTGCACTTCTTTGCCCCGGAATATGGAGGTATGGTGTGGCTGTGGCTGCAAGCCCGGGGTTTTTTTGGCCTTACTGTTGGTTCCAAGCCGTCTTGCACCTTGCTCTCAGTTTCAGGTGCCTGAAAGATGCCACATTAACAGTTCTGAGCCATCTGCCTGCTGAAATGCTTCAGCTTCTCTGTTCTTTGGTAGCGGAGGAGGGAGAAGCTGCAGGACTGTCCCAGCTTGGTGCAGAGTGGTACTGCTGCATGCAGAGCTGACTGATAACAATGCTATTTCTGTGTTACAGAAGTCGCCAATGTCACCACTGCTGTGGACATCTACTCCTTTGGGATGTGTGCACTGGAGGTAAGTGTCGAACACAGACTGTGGGACAGAGATGATGAATCTGAGGAAGGAGAGAGCTCTGGAAAGGCTGTGGCCATGGGTGGGTTTGCTTGGTGACAAGTGCATTTTGTTCTCAGACCCAAGTGCACTTTGCCTTTGAGGGATCCCTATAGAGGCTCCCCCAAGTGCCTCACTAAGAAGTAAATGGCTCAGCAATTTTCAGTTTTTCCCAAAATTCCTAATGGGTAATGAATTACTTAGCGGGTCTTGGCCAGTCCTGAATTCAAACTCACTGGCTGGAGGGAATAGTCACTGCTGCAAACTGTTCTGTAATGTCCATGTATGTGACCAGTGCCTAGGGTGTTTGGAGCAGAGGACAGCTGTAGTCCGTCACTTTTTCTGGGCCAGCGTGTGCCCATCTGATAGAGGTTCTGGTTGCAGTTGATGTGAGTCTGACATACCTGGTCATAGCAGCTTCGTGCTTCCTCTGTCCTTGCAGTCAGTAGGTCCAAGTCCAGCTTATGGGAGCTGTTGTTAGCAGTATTTTCTGAGAAGAATTGTCAGAAAGAGCCAACACAAGGAACCCTCAGCCTGTGCTGCATATTCCATTAGTGAAGCAGGAAGAGAACTGTGGGAAGATGCAACTTCTAGGAAACAAAACTTTAGCTGAATGCAGAGACTTCCTCTACAATATTTTCCAGTCTTTCCTAGCTGGGAATTAGTGTCTGTGTAGTTGGCTGGAGCCCATTCTTGATGTGTTGTGTGCTTGCTCTTGTTCTGCGATTTAGAGCCAGAGGGGACACAGTCAGATCCTGGCAGTGATCCAGTCACTGCTTCATTATGGAATTATCAAATGGAATAACTGGCCAATGGATCATGAGGTTCAAAATGGAGACACTTACCGTCCAGGTTGCTGCTGGCAGGGTTCCCAGGGCTCCCTGGCAGTCTTGGGGTACTAGGAGCAAGCTGTTGTAATGAGGCAGCCATTCTCTTTGTTCTCCAAATGTGACCTTAAGTACCCCCAAACAGCTTAGCTGTGGTGATCTCATGGTTGGCAGTGGTCTCTGGAGCCTATCTCCCATGCAGTCTGCCATTCCCAGTGGAGTCTGATGCTCTGCTCTCTGTTTGCAGATGGCAGTGCTGGAGATCCAGGGGAACGGGGAGTCATCCTATGTGCCGCAGGAGGCTATCAACAGTGCCATCCAGCTGCTGGAGGACCCCCTGCAGCGGGTGAGCCAGGGGCGCTGGTGCCCTGAATTGCTCTGGTGCCATTGCTTGTTGTCTCATGCAGGTTTTGTCTTTAGGAGTTCATTCAGAAGTGTCTAGAACAGGACCCTGGCAGGCGCCCCACGGCCCGGGAGCTCCTGTTCCACCAGGCGCTGTTTGAGGTGCCATCGCTGAAGCTGTTGGCTGCTCACTGCATCGTTGGGCACCAGCGTGAGTACAGAGCCCTGGGAGCCACGTCCCCACGTGGGTCAGTGCTCTGCAGAGTTCTGCTGAGCTGTCAGTGCTCACCCCAGTGAGCTGGCACCCTGGGAACACCCCTGCCCATCCCCTGCTGCTCTGCAGGTACCTGGCTATCAGACGCTGGGAGGGTGTGGTGCCAGACCTGCTCCGAGACCATCAGAGAGCATAAGACCTCTGCACTTTTCATTGCTTTTCTAAGGCTGGACAGGAACTGCAATTGCTCTAAGTTACTCCTTTTTTTAAAAATAGATATGATTCCTGAAAATGCTTTAGAAGAAATGACCAAAAACCTCGACATGAACGCGGTGTTGGCAGAGATCAATCACGAGGACAGGGAAGGAGTCAAGATGATGTGAGTCCCCACGGTGTGCTTGGGGGTGCTGCTCAGGGGAGCAGTGCTGGGGCACTGTTGTGAGCACTGGGACTCTGCCCATCACCTCACTGTTGGTGTTTCCCCACTGACTGAGTGCCAGTGGGAGCTGGTGGAGCTGGAGGTGTCACTGTCAGGGCACACACACTTGTGGGGAGGATTATTCCTGGGTTTCCTGGTTATTCCTGCACCTGTTTCCTGGGAGCAGATTCTGTGCAGCTGAGGTGAATTGTTCACCAGATGGACGGGTGAAATGAACACACTGTAGTTGGAGCAGTCCCCAGCAAAACATGGCTAAACAGTTTGGGGAGATGCTCTGACCAATCACAGACTAGCTAGATGGAGTCCAGCACTTCAGAGAAAGGGTTCCTCAGTGTTTTCCTAATGGAGCATCTTATTCCACGCTATGCACAGGGAAAGGCAGTTGAGGCAGCTGTCAGTGATACACAGCACTGCTGACACTGTAGGGGTGACTCTCTGAGGGAGTGACTGTAATACGTATGGAGCAAGCAGAGTGCCAAAAAAGTGATGTACATTTTGGATTACAAAGCCTTGGCTAGTCAAAGGATTAGCTGAAGAAACTAGGATGTGAATACTGTATTCCCTAGGGTGCTTCCAGGGAAGCCCAGAGTTCTGAGATGCTCAAACTGCTCAACAAGAGTAACCAAGGTGACAAGAACAGCCCTGTCCATATAAGCAGCTCTCTGAGCCATAGAGACCCTTCCAAAAGCCGACATTCTAGTTGTCATAGTGCTAGGAAATAGTAGTATGGAATTCCCTTTGGGATGTTTTTGATATAGTTTCAAAATGGAGGACAGCAAGTGAGCAGCCAAAGCTGTGCAAGAGAGATCCTTACATACATGTCAGTCTCTGTGGGCTCAGCTGTCTGTGGGTGCCAGCCTGAACTCACTTTTTGGTAGTGCCATGCCTCAGATGTGCTGGAAAAGGGGAAGAAAGCTGCAATGACTTGAAATGTCAGCATCATTTCTGGGTGGTTCATCAGACTGCCATGCAAACCAAGCTGCTAGAAAAAAATAGTATATTTTTTGTTGAAAACTACTGCTGTGTTAGAGGATGGGGTGATCCCAGCTGCTGGGGGTGTGGGAGGGGCTGGAGAGTGGTCTGAGAGCTGAGGCAGGTGTGCAGCCCATAAAGCACTTGGGGATATCCTGTCAGGCTTCCAGCAGTTTTGCAGTCCTTACCTCATCTCTGGAATGCTTCAGAGCAGCCTTGAGACAGGGGTTTGGCTGTTCCGAGTGTTTGTTGCAACCAGGGACCTGGTATGGCAGGTGTTTGTGAAAGCACTCACCAGCAACAGTGCCATTGGGCCACCCTCAAATAACTGCATTGCAGAGTTCTAAGGGATGTGAGACTGACTCTGCCATAACTGCTGCCTCGTCCTATAGATAGTTCTGTCCTTAAGGGAAGATAAGAGCTTGTCACACCCATCCTGCCTGTGGACACAGTCCAGGACATGGGTCTCTTGGGATGCAGTTTCAAATCCCTAAGTGGATGGTACTGTGAGATGATTTCTCATCTCAGGACATTTGTTTTCCAGCTTCTCACAATCTCCAGCACTGGAGCTGGACAAGTTCCTGGAGGATGTGAGGTAAGAGGGATTTTTTAAAAGACACCTTCCATTTTGTGTGAGACTGGAAAAATTGTGGAGAGGTATAACCTCAGCTGCTGCTCCTTCCTCGTAGGAATGGAATCTATCCCCTCACAGCTTTTGGGATGCCACGACCCCAGCAGCCCCAACAGGTCGTGGTGAAATCTCCCATTGCTCCCCCATCAGTGAAAACCCCAACTCCAGAGCCTGCTGAGGTGGAGACCCGCAAGGTAAATGCTGGGGGCTCTGCCTCACACGCCCATGGCCAGGCAGGGGTGTGGGGCAACTGCTTATGGGGTCTGTGCCTCTGTTCCAGGTGGTGCTGATGCAGTGCAACATCGAGTCCGTGGAGGAGGGCGTGAAGCACCACGTATGTGTCTGATCTGGCTGGGCTGGGGGAGGCCGGGGCAGCTGTGCAGGGCTCGTGGCTCTGATGTGCTGCTGGTGCCTGGGGTAACCCTGCAGTGCTGCAGGGCCTGAGCCAGGCCTGTGCCTGCTGCTGACCCGGCACCTGGGCCCACCCCCAGGCCCTGGCTGCCGGTGCAGGACGGTGCTGCCAGCTGCAGTTCTGCATGGAACTGGCTGTGGCCGTTCTGTTAGATCCCTGTGGGGCTCTGGTTCCTGGGTTCCCATCCCAGGGGGCATTTCTAGGGTTGCTTTGGGCTTGCCATGGCAGCCTGCAGGACTGCAATCCCTCATGAGAATTTCTTTGCCCTGCAGCTGACATTGCTGCTGAAACTGGAAGACAAGTTGAATCGACACTTGAGCTGCGACCTGCAGCCCAGTAAGTACCTGCTTCAGCCCAGTAAGTACTCTGCTGCCCCTGCTGAGGTGCACTGGGGCCAGCAGCATGCTTGGACCAAGGACTGACACCTTTCCTTGCATTGCAGATGACAACATCCAGGAGCTGGCAGCTGAACTGGTCCAGCTGGGATTCATCAGCGAGGTAAGCAGGGGCTCAGGTAGGGCTATAGGCCTGTGTTGCTTTCTCAGAGTTCAATGGTTTATGCCACATCAGCCCTTTTTGGGGAAAGGAGGCAGGAGGAATAATCCCCCTTCCCTGGGGGACTCCAGCTGTGCACTTAGCTTTGAGTGGATGTGGCTTATCCCTCACTATCCTTGTTCTCCCCAGGCTGACCAGAGCAGACTCACCTGTTTACTTGAAGAGGCATTTAGCAAGTTCTACTACACTCGGAATGGAGCCCTGACAGCCGTGACTGTGTCATCTTAGCCCCAGGGCTCCTGGGCGGCCAGCGTGGCCTCGCTGCCTGCGGCCCCTCTGTGTCTGCCCACCACTGTCGGGCACCCACAAGACCCCAGCTGCAGTGCTTGGAAGCTCATCCTGCATGTGCCGCGGCTGGGCTCAGCGACAGTCCTCCCTGCCCGCCTCCTAAAGGGGACTTTGCGCATCAGTATTATTTCCAGCCCTGTTTTTGTTGGGATTTGCCAGGTTGTGCTGCGGAGCTGTGGCCTGGCTTGGGGTGTTCTGCAGCCCCACTCATGTGCATGGAGTTTGTTCTGTTTGAATTGTACAAAGTGTCTTTTGCACAGCACAGAAATGGGTTTTTTCTTTCTTTTTTTTTTTTTCTTTGTATTTCTTCGGTTTTTGTTTTTTTGGGTTTTGTTTTGTTTTTTTGTTTTTTTTGTTTTTTTTTTTTTTTAATTTAAAGGTAAGCAGGGGTGAGCCCCTGAGCCCTACACCCCCGGTCACTCCCTTCCATTCCCGCGCCATGGGCCCAGGGAGGGCCAGGCTCGTCCCCCCTCGCCGCCCGGCGCTTCGCTCCCGCCGCCGGCTGCACTTTGTTTACTGGTTCGCCCCGCCCGGGGCCGCGGCGAGTGCTGGCCCCGGGCTGCGGCCGCGCGGCCCCTGCAGCCCCCGCTCCTCCCGCCACTCCC
>WAAE01008784.1:0-107442 GCA_013400495.1 Nicator chloris | reverse complement strand
GGGGGGCGGCGGGGGCCGGGAGCGCTGGCGGAGCCGCGGCGGCTGATGCGCTCCGGGCTGGGGCTGATCGTGCTGGGCCACGGCAGCCTGGTGCTGGGCGCCATCGTGCACGGCTCGGTCCTGCGGCACGTGGCCGGCGCCCGCCGCGCTGTCACGCCCGAATACGCGGCGGCCAACGTGGTGTCGGTGTGCTCGGGGCTGCTGGTGAGCTGCTGGACCGGGCGGGGGACGGCGGGCCCTGCCCTGCCCCGGCCCTGCTGAGCGCAGGTCTTCCCGCAGAGCATCGCCGCGGGCATCGTCGCCATCCTGGTGTCGCACAACCTGTCCCGGGCGGCCCTGGTGAGTGCGGGGCTGCGGCGCCGAGCGGGCAGGGGGCCCTCGGCGCGGCCCTGCCCCGCCGGCAGCCGCTCCCCTGGACCTTGGCCCCGCGGGCTCCTTCCGCCTCGGCGGCGGCTGCCGGCGCTGCAGGTGTCGCCTGTGCCCGGCTCGGCCCCGCCGGCCGCTCCGGGAGGGTGGGAGCACCGTCCTCGGGCAGAAGGGCTTCAGTGGGCGAAGCTACAGCCGGGTCGGGGGTCCCGCGCGGTGGGCGGACAGGGGGCGCCGGGCTGGGCGGCAGCCGGGGGCTCCCGGCACGCGGCCAAGCCTGTGTGGCCTGTGGGGGGGTCTCCATGGAGCCCGAGAGAAGGGACGTCCAGCTCACAGGGGCTGAGGGATGCAAAAGTTGCGGGAGCCTTATCCGAGGGCAAGGGTGAGCCGTCCTGGAAGAGGCAAGAGGTGGTGTGTGCTCCCTCGGGGGAGCAGTTCTGCGGACACGCAGGTGCCCGGCTCGAGTGTTTCCCCGAGCTCGTGCCCGTCCCACTCTTATTCTTGCCGCCTGCAGCACTGGACCCTGCTGAGCGTGTCTCTGCTGAACTGCCTGCTGTCCACCGCCTGCAGCGTGGGGCTGGCGCTGGCCGCCGCTCTCACGGTGCACAGCCGGGGCTCGCACCTGGTCAGGGGCTGCAACAGCTCCGCGCTGCCTGTGGACGCCCGTGCAGCCATCGCGACTAACGACTGTCCCTTCAACACCACGCGCATCTACGTGAGTCGGCAGGATCACTGCACACCTCCACTCCTCCCGTCAGCCTTTCTCTCTCTGCTTCCTCTCATCTTTCTTTTCACTCTCACTCTCCTTCCTGCTTCCCTTCTTTCTCCCTCTCCCCCTTCTTTCCCCTGCTGTCCACACAGTCTCTGCTGAGTGTTTTCAGCCAGCCTGGTGCGGTGCCCACGTTCCTCTGACCCCCTGCTCCGCAGGACACAGCCCTGGCCCTCTGGTTCCCGTCCCTGCTGCTGGCAGCTGTAGAAGCCGTGCTCTCGGGCAGATGCTGTTTGGTGGCTCTGGTCTTCCGGGGCATCGGGCCCTGTGCACGCAGCTATGTCAAAGAGCAGGTACGCCCCATTGAGCTGGACAGATGTCACTGTATCTCCCCCACGATTGCTGCGTTTGTGCTGCATTTGGAACGTACTGGGTTCTGCTGGGAACAAGGAGGCTGTGCAGTAGTAGGGGGAGATGCTGAGTTGGAACCTCTTCTAGCCAGCCTAAGTGCCAAAGCAGCACCCCTTCATAGGGAGTTGCAGAGGGACCCTCTTCTTCATCCCCCTGGTAGCCAGGCCTATTCTTTGTTTGTGAGAACCTTGTCCATCACATGTCCTTGCCACCCTACACTTCTTCTTGTCTTTTTTTTTTCTCTCTAGCTGGCTAGACCAAGTACACAAATGGAGAAGCCACTCCGTGAGAGGCAGCAGCTCCTGGCAGGACTTGCTGAGTCTCCTGCGTAGCTGGAGGGGTGAGTGCACCATGTGGGCCATGCTTGGGATGGGGGGAGCAGGCTCTGCCATCAAGAGGGCCCATCCCCACACCAGGCCCCTAAAACACCTCTTCCTAAGAACATGGGCAGAGGAGTCAGAGTGATGCTGGGCCGTGCAGCACAGCCTGGCACTGACTCGTGCTCCTTCACTCCCAGGTGGTGCTGCAGGAGTGCTGTGATGCAGCAAGGGCGGGGGCAAGGTGATGTCACACCTTCTGCAGTGCTGGTGTGGTCAGGTGGGCTGCAGGGGTGAGGGGTGTGCCTTGCCCCCTCCCCCCAGCTCCACTACTCCACCCGGGACAGAGCCTGCAGGTCAGCAGGTTCTGTGGGCCCCAGATGCTCGCCCATCCTCTCCCCAAGCTGCCAGGCCCTTCCTGGTGTGCTGAAGGCTCTGTTGGCTTCTGTCAGCAGTGATGGGGGTGGGCAGAGGTGCTGGGGCCCAAGTCCTGGTGCCACTGCAGGCATGGCAGCTGGCTGTGCCTGTGCTCAGACATGTCAGGGAACAGAAGGGGAAGAATCCCTGTCGTGTGGACCTCTAGTTTTCTTGAATAAATAAACTTTTACTTTCCCCACTGGCTGCTCTGAGTGGCTCTGCCAGGTGAGTGCTGGTTGGGAGCAAGGCCTGCTAAGGGAAGGAAAGTGCAGCTACTCTGTGAGCCCAGCTCACCACGCAGAGGGATGTTGACAGAGCCGTGGCCTCAGTGTGAAAGTCACCCATGTTGAGACACATGTATAGGGTTTGCAGCCCTGTGCCCAGCAGCTGCAGGTGCTCTGGGCTCAGCATCCCCTGGCAAACAGGAGCACTGCAGGGCTGAGAGAACATGTTTATTGGATGTGGAGGGTGCTGAGGAACAGACCTGAAAGCTGCCACAGTCCTGCTCACTGGAATGAGAAGCTGGTGCTTGGGAGCCCCCCACACCACCGTCGGAGGAACTCAATCACATCCTGGCCCGCAGGGCTGTGGGATGTCTGCAGAAAGAGAGAGGCCTTGGCGCTGGAAGGGTGCACCCCTGTGGCCCCCGCCTGGAGGCACCCCGTGGGCTGGCAGGACTGGGTCTGTTAACCCCCACCACGCAGCACTGTCAGGAGAGTGCAGTAAACTGCCCTGGGACAATGACTCACCCAGAAGGATGCTGTATTGCCAGCATGAGGGGCTGAACCCCACCCACAGCCTGTCTCCCTGCCTGCGAGGTTCTGGCTCACCTTGACAGCCATCACGAATTTGTACCACACATCCTTCTTCACTTCTCGTCCTGGCCTCAACTCAATCTTGTTTCTTAGCACTGGGTACCCTGAGCACAAAGTGACACATGCAGAACAAGCTGAGCCCCACAGCAGGCCCCCACTTGGTGCACTCCTTCCCTGTGCTGTAGCTGGGGCTGCCCCAACAGCGCAGTGTGTTGGGGGAATAATGCTGCCTTGGTCTCTAGGAGACCAAAATGAAGAAGGGGTGTCCAAAGTGGTGGGACCAGATGAAGATTTAGGCTGAACTGTCCTTGGGAAATGACACCCAAGTGAGTAGGTCTAACAATAGCACCCAGCTTCTGACTTCTGGAGCCAGAGCCCTGTTCCTGGTGGCCCACTCCTGCTGCCCCTTCTCTGACCCTTTTTAAGTCCTGCACTGCAGAGCAGGGCCAGGTGTGGCCAATTCTTGACTGTCTGTGCTGGCCAGCCTGGAGTTGCTAGGCAGAGCTGTGCCAGCCTGAGCCATCACTGAACCACAGAGCGGCTGAGGTCAGAATTGCTCTGGGGTCTATATGGTTCAACTCCCTACTCAGGCAGGGCCACCCCAGCCCAGGGCTGTGTCCAGACAGCTTTTCACTGTCTCTAAGGATGGTGATCTCACAATTTCTGTGCAACCTGTTCCAGTGCTCACTCACCTCCAGAGTAAAAGAGCCCTATCCCCTCCAGCAGAGCTGATTCCCCACAGCCACACAGTCTCTCCACTCCTCTTACAGCACAGCCCAGACCTACCCTGCAGCACATTCCCACTCCCTGCATGGCACTGTGCCACCTCTTGTCTGAGTGAGCTGGCCTGGAGCTTACCTGTGAGCAGGCAGGGCAGGGAGCGCACCCCGGTCCCCGCCGCCACCAGAGAGGCCTCGAAGGTGCCGCGCTCGTCCTGCGGCAGCGCCTGCTCCAGCCGCTGGTCCATGGACATGGTCAGCACCCAGTCCCTCACCTCCTCCCGCTGCTCCTCCTGGGGGCAAAGGCCCGTGCAAGGCCTGGAACTGTGCTGCTGCTGCTGCCCAGCTGCAGCCCCACGGCCGCAGGGAGCACATGGGAGAGCAGGAGACGTGCACACAACACACAGGTGCATGGTGCACAGTGGTGGTTGTGTGTGTGCTGGGGAGTGTGAGAAGGAGAAAGTGTGTGTGTGTGTGTGTGTGTGTGTGTGTGTACACAGGTATCTGCACGTGTGTGTGCACACGTCCGTGCACACGTGTGCGTGCCTGCAGTGGGGGACATGCAGAAGGTGGCAGTTCTGGGCCCATTTCCATCCCCCGCAGTCTCTGCAATCCCAGCCTCGCCCCAATTCCTGTTCAGAAAGCCCTGAAGCAGCGTGACTGCTCACAGGAGCTGAAGAAGACAGGTGACACTCACAGGCACATGCTGATGGGCTGGAAGTGGCACTTCAAAGGGAATATCTGTCCTCTGAAAATCAGAATGGTCTAGGGACTCCAGGTTCCCTTCTTCAATGGCCTGGCAAAGACGGGAAAGAGTACTGAGCAATGCCAGTTGTAGAGCTCACAGTACAATTCATGGTGAGGATGCCCCTGCCTCTTCATGCTGTGGTGACCAGCCCCTCCTGTCATCCATGATCACACTGCAGTCTCTCAGACACTGCCATATTCAGGTGGCCTCAAAGAAGGGAAAGATGTAATTGGGTGCTTTTGTTTTCCCCCAGCTGCTGCTGACAGCACTTGGGAGTCTGGCACAGTGAGGTCTGTCAGCTCCCTTGGATCTGGTGTTTCTGATGGCCAACCTGCTAGTCAAGGAAGGGACTGAGGGGACTCCTGAGTCTTGTATCACAGTGGCCAAAGCACTGGGCCATGTGCTCCACCTCCCAAGAAGTTTTTCTGCTCTTGGAACAACTTGAGTGAGATCACCCTGAAAGCTGTAATGGCATCTGCAGCCATGAGGATTTCAGGCCTAAGTTGTCAGGCCAATGTGCTCTTGGCTGCCACAGTGGCATTGGCATGCCCAGGGTGACTTGGCCAGGGCTGTGCAGATGCCCTGCATGGCAGGTCCTGCCACAAGCAGTGTGAGGGTGCCCAGTGCTGTCCAGGCACACACTGACTGGGGTTTGGGGGCTCTCTCCATCAGTACAAGCTCCAATGTGCTGCCCTGTAGGAGACTCGGGTGTGCCTTGGCCAGGCTGGGGTCTGTGGTGGCCCTACAGCCCACTGCCATTTTAGAGAGACATCCCTCCCCCCACAGGCCACACTCACATCCGAGAGGTCCAGGAAGCGGTTCAGGAAGACAAATGCCATGTTCTCCCAGCTGACTGCCTGGTATGGAGAGGAACCCTCAGTGAGACCGGGCAGCTCATCCTCACAGCCACTTCTTCCCCCACAGCCATGGCTGGGAAGGATGTGGCTCTGTTTGTGCCACAGTGTCCTGCCTGCAGCCCAGGGAATGGACAATGGATTGCACATTCCAGCTCGCCATTCCCAAAGACTGAATCCCTTGGACAATCAGCTCACGGCCACAGGCTGTCCCACAGAATGGAGACAGGCATTATGACCAGGCTGGATGGGGCTTGGAGCAGCCTGGTCTAGTGGAAGGTGTCCTTGTCCATGGCAGGAAATGGAACAAGATAAGCTTTAAGGTCCCTTCCCACATAAACCATTCCATGATTCTATTACTGCACAGCCAGGTCCAGGCAGTGAGGACATGCTGCTGTCCTTGCCACGTGTCACAACTCCCAGGCAGACTGTCAGACACAGGTGATGCAGAGCAGAGCTGAGCAATCTCCCACCCACACCAACAGAGCCATAATATGGCCTCTGTCCACCCCTGGGTCTGTAGGTCCCATCTGCTCACTGGCTGAGGTCTGGCCAGCTGCTTGAGGAACAGCCTCCAGTGGCAGAGTCCAGCAGCCAAGGGAAGATTTGGGAAGATAAAGTCAAGAATCCCTGAGCCCAGGGTGCCCTATGTCCTTCTCTTACCTTGGCAGCTATCCCAGCCTCGTAGAAAGCCTTGTCTGCAGGGAGCAGATCCGTGTGGCGCAGCAGGGAAATGGACAGCTGGGCAGCCATGGTGTCCTGGGGACACAGAGGACACCAAAGCCACAACAATTCAGCAAAGAAAAAACAGCTTGGAAGGGATCTCAGGAGATCACCCCAGACTCACAGCAAGAACTCTGCACCCATACATGCCCTACAGGTATAAAAGGTCAAAAACTTCAGTCCTGACCCTGAGTTCCCTCACTACAGAACACATGGGACTATCATCTGAGGGTGAAATTCTTCTGCTTTATAAGCCTTGCTATTTTTCACTAGAAGCCACACCCAAACATCCCCCATCTAAGTCACAGAACAGGTGGGTTTGGAAGGCATTGCTGGCTTGACATTGCTGGCTGTTCCCAAATCCTGCCCCTAGCCCCAGCAGAGGCAGCTACATGCCTGGTTCAGGAACATGCCTGGGCAGGTTTCGACCATCTCAAGGAATGGAGACTCTCCAAGCTCTCCAAGAAACCAATTCCAGCCACAGTGTAAATAATTTTTTTCTTGTATGGAATTATGTAAGAATTTTGGAGCAGGGGTGAGGAATTGAAGGGTAATTTCACTCTTCTGCTGCCAGATACCCACTGTCACACAAGGACTGTCAAGGCCACCACTTCTTCATGGTCCCAAATAGACTGCCCAGCACCTCAACATTCCACAACTGCGGAGATCTGTACAGGTTTCCAAGACATCAGACTTGGCTCTTGCTGCCTGACATGTTTCTGGACCCCCAATATCCACACACAGAGCCATGGGGAGGTCCTAGTCTTCCCTGGGGCTTTCACTGGGGTCCTTTTCCTTTTCCCAGCCTTCTCCATTACAACCCCAGTCTCACATCCATCCACAATGGACAGAACAACTAGAACAACTCCACAATCCCACACAGATCAAGACTTCAGCAGGGAGGCCAAGAACAAATCCCAGTGCACACAAGACTCCAAAATAGTCACAGGGCCTTGTGATGCCTCTACACAGGTCCACAAGCCCCCAAAGCCCCCCAAAGAGGCCCAGCACACAGGATGAGTATCTGCTAAAGCCCTGGGCAGATGATCTACTCTGAACACCATGTGTGAAGCCCAGCAGCTCTTGGAGCCCAGGAGAGCAGAGAGGAAGCCATCCCTCTCTTGGGAAGACCAGATTTTTTGTGATCCCTAATTTTCTACTGGCACTTCTGCTCTCACAAGTCATGCCAAGCACATGGATCAGCTCCTCCCCTGGTTTACAGCTCAGCCACAGTGGCTGGGGCAGTACCCACGATGAACAGAAAAGACCACGTACAGTTCCACCTGCCCAGGGTGGGCTCCCAGATCATTGCAGTCCCATTCTCGTACAGCCATGATGTGTGATTTGTAAAGTGGAAGAGTAACCCTTGAACAGCCCTGAAGCTGCAGATCCCCATGGGATTGCCCTCTCTGGGTGGTGACCTGGCAGAGGAACCCCAAAGCCTCACCAGCTGCTTCAGGCCCAGCACAGCTGAGCGCGTGGCGCAGTAGTGGGAAATGAGCAGCATCCTCTCAAACTCCTCGTGTGCCGGGGTGTTCGCCTCGCTGGACTTCACTAGGTTTTCACACTGAGAAGAGAAAAGGAGATGAACTGAGAGCAGGACAGCACAAGGGCACTCTTAATCCACACAAGACCGGGAAGTCAGGAGAGAGAAGGATCTGAAATATCCAGGAACCTCTGGGACTGAACAAGGGCTGGGCCTTGGGTGCTCCGGGTGCAAAGGCATGCTGAGGGAAGGAGGCTGTGGGAGCCAGGGAGAGTCACCAGCACTGCAACAATACCCAGCACAGGAAGGAGGGGTGAGTCTGGATGGACGAAGGGAGGATTTTTGATTTTGTTTATGCTCCAAGTAGGTATTTGTGGGACAGAGATAAGGAGATAAGGCAATCATAGGCTCTGGCTGAGGTGTTCTGGATAGGAATGAGGAGCAGAAGACTCTAAGCATCCATGGGGAGGCTTTATTTTCCAGGCTCAGTAGCTCTGTGCTTTCCCCATGCAAGGTGCTGAATATGGGTGTAGCACAAGAAGAGGATGTCACGATAGCTCCCATGTCACAGTGACACACGGAGCTCTGCAAGGGCCAATGGCCACACCACTGCTAGGATTTGGCCTGGAGCATAGGGCCTCCTTCTCTGCCTTCTCTTGCTCAGTCACATCCACTTCACAGGATCCTGTTTTCCTACTGTCCACACTGCCAGCTCTTTACCCTTAGCTTGTGTTCTAAAACACTGCCCATGTCACCAGTCGAGAGACTGGTTCTTCTTCCTGCTTAGTCAGGACCCCGTGGGGCTGGAGCTGAACAGGCAGCCATGGCCAGGGCCACACGTACCAGGGTGAGGAGCACATCCCTCAGGTCAGCCCAGCTGGAGTAGGCCTCAGCACAGTTCATGCCAGACGCGTTCACCATCTCCACAAAGAGACGCTTATAAATGTTGAAATTCTGCAACAAAAAGGAGAGAAGTGTGGAAGGAGACAGATGGGGAGTCAGTGGACTCTAGAGCTCTCCTGCTGCCAAGCACAGGATAAGAAAATGGCTCCCAGAGTGGCAGTGATGCACATCGTTGGCTGGAAAGAGTGCTGGGGACAAGGCAGGGAAATAGGAAAGGATGGAAGGATGCTTCCTGCAGCCAATGCTCTGCAAGAGGCAAATTGTTCCTTTTGTCCTGAACTTGGTGCTCAAGTGCTCAAAACAAACACAAACACTCAACTTCCCCTGTTCCTTCCTGTGGAGAATATGCTGGGAGATTTCCTTCAGCCCTCTGGAAGAATCCACTGCAGGGCTGGACAGGCAGAACATGAGGCAATCCCAGTTCAGGCTGGGAGCCTGACTGGTGCAGCAGATCCCAGCCCCCTGGGCCAGCCCAGCCTGGTTACCTGTGGGTTGGCAGGTGCCCCGTGCTGGCCGTACAGGCGCAGGGCTCTATCCCAGCTGCCCTCACAGATCAGCTGCGTCGCGTACAGAGCCACGTACTTGTGCAGCACCTGATAGCTCTGGAGGAGACACACAGAAAGCAGCAGCATGAGACTCATGAACTGAAGACTTGCCGCTTGGTGGGGATGGATTCAGCCATGTGTGCACAACCCCTGAGCCCCAAAGGGTGAAACAGGTAATCAGAGCCAGACTGCCCTAACCACACCTGGGTTTTGGTTTGGGCCCTACTGACACCTCGGTCTTGGCCAGCTGATGCTGTGCTGATCCTCCATATGTGCAAATACAGCTGTTTTCCAGCTGTTCACCTCCTGCCAAAGGAATGCTGCCAAACACCTGAAGGATGAAGCAGCTCTACTATGTGTCAACAAGGCTACCCTTGTAAAGCAGCCCTTAGTCTAACAAAGAAAGTAACTAAAACCCTGGATGAAGATGTTTGTGACACACTGTCACAGCTCCAGGACTGCAGACCTTCTTAGAGTGCTGCTCATACCTGTGCTGACCCCACAGACACTGCTGAGGACTGCTGTTGATGTCACAGAAATTCAAGTGAGGAAAGAACTTCTTCACACATGCATAAATATAGTAATGAGAGGAAAAAAAATGGCACAAAATGTGCAATCCTGTTAAAAACTGAGGAATGGAAGCAAGTTTATCATCCAGAAAAAAGACCAGTGTCCCAGCAGATGTCCAGAACTCGAACACCCAGGTGAGGTGCTGGTGAAGCACCATGTTCAGTATAGCTTGGGATGAAGATTAAATCTAGTATGTGACCTGTTTTGATAAATGTCCCATCTCTGCTGTATAATCACTGTAGAGCAGCTGAGTCAAAGTGATTATATTCTGCACGGGTTATGGAAGAGGGTTTTGCTAATGCTCTCTTAGAGGTACAAGCAGACACCAAAATCTGAAATTCAATGTGGCCTTGTGGTGCCCAATGAAATAAACTGGCTGAGTCTTTCCCATTAAATGGAGTGTGCAGTTTTTCTCTGTGGCTCCTGATAAGCAGAATATCAATAGGGGAGCCTCCCAAGAGAACAATGACTACAACAGAGACCATCTGTATCACAGAGAAGCCCAGGTCTAAGAGACATCAAGTTCACTCTAGTAGAAGCCAAACTTAGGTTATTGGAACCAAAGTTATAAAACTACAGTCCCAAACATTCCCAGTGCTTTTCCAAGGCTTCAGTGCTGGCCTGAGTGAGAAGATGTGATGTCCCCACTAACTGCAGACACCCCAAGGCTGCCCTGTTATTCAATCTGAACCAATACCTCACTTCAAAGAACCACCCACCCTTCGTTGCCTCCACTATCAACACCCATTTAACCAATGACCAATCACCAATCAACCATTGAATACAAACCATCCCTCAAAGTACATCCTGGTAGTCGAGGGCTGTCTTCTGTTACTGCCTTGAAAGAGCACTGTAAAGCAGTTTCATTTTGGTTTTCTCCATTTTATTACTCTGCCGAGGTAATTTTGTTAGTTTCAGGTCAGTAAAACTGAAAAAACGTAAAATTTGCTTTCCTGACTAGGATGTCTCATTCTGACTGACACCACTGCTCTCAAGAACATAGGAGGCTTTCTTCTACAAATCCCTGTTTCCATGGTACCAATTACTTCCAGCCCAAGAAACTCATTTAATTTCTTCCAATGCTCCATCAATCACAAAATTTAAACACAATATGCTTCAAGGTTCTTCCCCACTCAGCCTGACTGGCCACGATGGGGACAGTGGTGTGGTGCTTCCTGAGCTGCTGCAGTGGCTCTCCATGCTGCCCACCCACTCCAGGGTTCCAGGACCCCAGGTCTGTCCCTGAGGGCTCACACAAGCACTCACCTGCTTAGCTGCAACCTCCAGGCACTTTTCCCACTGCTCCTGCTTTGCATATATATCCAGAGCTGCCATGACATCAATTCCCACCAGCTGAGGATGGAAACAGCCATAAATTCACTGTGCAGGCCATGCTTCCTATTCACATCCATGCAGACATCAGGCCACCCATGTTTTTTTTCCCAGACACATAGTCTCTTCCCCTCCATGGCATGAAATCACAGAGCCTGTGTGACATCTTCCATTGAGAGGGCCCTGGTCAGGCTGAAGATGTTGGACCCTGTGAACCTTACGAAAGTCGACAAGGCCGTGTGACAGGTGGTGCACATGGGTCAGAGCAACCCCATGCACAGATGCAGCCTGGATGGAGAACGGATGGAGAGCAGCCCTGAGGAGAAGGACTTGGGGGTGTTGGTGGACACCAAATCGGACATGACCTGGCAATGTGTACATGCAGCAACCCAACCTAGTGCAAGGTGTCCCTGCCCAAAGCAGGAGTTGGGATGAGAGGAGCTTGAGATAAGCTTTAAGGTCCTTTCCCACCCAAACCCTTCTATGATTCTGTGGTCTGGCATGCAGTAGCCATGGCTCACAGGCACATACAGACTTCTTACTCACACTCATAGTCAAGCAAAAGCCCAATGAGAAAGGCCCCAAGGATCTACACAGGTCCTGACATCAAGACACCCCAAATACATACCGAATCCACCTTTCCTTGTTTTTTTAAATACTCCTTATAACGCTGGTCCACGTACTCCTCTGACCTGTGGGTAGAAAGAATCCCAAAAGGCAGCAAGACTCATGTCTTGCATCAGTGCAGAGGCTGGATTCAACCTTGAAACCAATAGACTTCCAGCTGTGCTATGCCTTGCTAGCAGTCTGCTGGTGCACAGACAGATGGGGAAGGAAAGGGTCTAAGCAGCTCTTCACAATATAATATGTGAGAACAACAGATCACACAGCTTTCAGAAGGAAGGGCATGCACAGAATTATGGCAAGGGAAAGGGAGATAGGGATAGGGGTGAAACAAAAGGGGATAACACTTTCTGTGGGATGTGTGGCAATAGAAAAGAGTCAGAATGTTAAATGGCTTGGGAAGGGTGGCTGTGGAGAATGTACCCTGTCGAGGTACATTCCTTCCCCCTGGAAAGGCCACTGGGGGTAGAATCCAGGAAACCTAGGAGCAACAGGACAGTACAAGATAGAACAAGAGATCAGCTGGGCATGGGATGGGGAACAAGGGCATAGTTTGCAAAGTTCAGGGCATACCTGGGGTCGAACTCTTTGGCCATGTGCTTGGCTTTGCTCCATTCCTCCCCTTCAATGAAGGCATCTATAGCTTCTCGGATGAGGTCCAAGTTTAGGTAGAGCTCAGCTGCCTGCAGAGCCAGAGACAGTTCCATGGCAGACAAAACTCCAAGAGTTCCCTGTATCCCAGGCTGAAGCTGGTGCTAGACCACCACACAGACACAACAGAAAGTCTCTTCCCAAAAGATAAGCCTCTCCTCTGCTTCCTGCCTCCTCCCAAGGCCTGGCTCTCTCACACTATTCCAGGACTTGATTCATTCCCCTCTTTCATCCTCCTTGAAGATTCTGCATGGCCTACCTCTAGATAAGGCCATTCATCCACCCATCATCCCAGGATGTGACTTGACCTCCTTCCCTTCCAATGTCACTACTTCTTCAGCAGCCTGGGGGCAGGAGCCAGACCTCACCGTGCTGTATTTCTTCATGGCCACCAGCTGAGGAGCCACAGTCCGTGTCACTTCCATGCTCTGTGACTGATCCAAGAATTTCATGGCCAACTCAGCAGCCTGTGAAGAGAAATTGTCAGCAGCTCAGTTGATAAAAATGGTGGGAGAGTAGGATGAAGCTGGGAAGTGCTCAGTCCCAGCTAAAAGACTGACAGTTGGAAGCACTTGAACGATGGAGGAAGGGGAGAAATGGCAGGTCGTTTTGACAAGTCAGAGGAGCAAAACCCAGCTACTTTCACACACGGAAGATCAGACAAGGACATAATTGTTGTTGAAGTTGGTACAAGGACATGGGTGTGAGTGAGAAGCGTGAGCAAGAACGCAGCACAAAGGCTAGTGGCATAGAGCACAAGAAGGTGCTCCCCTAGCAAGGGCTGAGTCATAAATTACAGCTCCTCAGTGCAGGGAGCCATGGGCACACAGACAGGGGCCTGCCACGGTGGGGCCAGAGCAACGGAGGCAGCAGCACGCAGGATAAGCACAGCCTGTCATGGCTCAAGAGAACAGCTATGAAGGCTTTCAGCCCTGCAGTCCCTACAGCCTGCAGGCTCTCCTGGTGCCCTGCAGTGACAGGGATCTCTGAGGTGCACTCAGGTTGTGGAAGAGCTTCCAGACAGAAGAGCAGGTGAAGGGAATCACAGCCCCAGAGGGTACCTTCAGTAAGCACTTCTCCACCAGGACGCTGTTGCCGGAATCCCGCACCTTCAGGTAGCAGTCCACTGCCCTGGTGTATTCCCCAGCCTGCTCCCACTCCCGTGCCTGCTCCAGCAGCCCTTCAGTGCCGCTGCAGGGAGGAGTGCAGGCTGTCAGCAGGACTGGCATGCTGCCAGAGATCCTGCAGACAGTGTGTAGGGTGTGGGCAGGGAGGTGCACACTACAGGTAAGCAGGGACCTCAGACAGAGTGGAGCATGTGACAGAGAACATGAAACACTGCTGAGGAGACAACTGACCAAAGACCCTGGGGAGAGGCAATGGCAGTACAAGAGACCACGGAGATTTTTAAGTGTGGGAAGATGCCATCTGGGAGACCTTGGGCAGCAGAAATAAGCCTCCCAGAGCAATAAAGAAGGATGATAGGAAACCTCTGCAGTAAGAAGTCCAGAGTCCTCAAGAACGGAACAAGTGGATGTCAGGGATCCCATCAGGCTGTCTCTGTAAGGCGTCAGCAAAACGGCCATGGGGAAGAGCTTCCAGGCTATTTCCTGCAGCCTGACCACAGCACTCCTTACCTGGAGCCTTTCTTGCCAGCCTCTCTGCCACACTCCTCCTGCAGCTCTCCCAGACGACTAGGCATGTATTCCTTGCAGATCCGCAGGGCCTCGCTCCACATGCCGGCCTCCTGCACAGGCACAGTGGGGAGAAGTTTTCACCAGGATCCACCACACTCCTGCCATCACCTAACACATCTATCCCCTCATGCCATCTTGCCACAGAAGTGACTAGAAGAAACAACCACAGTAGCATCACCCAATTCCTTCCTCCCCAAAATGGCACCTATGTCTATCCACTTGCCCTAACTACCCCAGGGGAACATGCTCATCCACTCCAGCTACCTCAGTGGAATGGGCACTTAAGCCTCCAAATGCACCCACTTGTGCTAGCCCAAGGACCACCGATATTCTGGCAGGATACATCCTCCAGAACTGTGAGAGCACGAAGCTATGAAGTGAAATCCACTGGTTCAGTCTTCAGGCCAGAATTAAGTTCCTCTAGAAACCCTGAGTACATGGTTTCTCTTTGGCTACTAGGCTGACAGGGGGAGCTGGGAAGTGAATTTCACTCCTTTATCTAAATTGGGTTCTTGTCCAGTGAGGAAGACAATGATGTTGCTACAGACTGCACTCACCTTATAGTACTTTATGGCCAGCTCAGGTCTCTGTGCTCGCAGGAGGAAGGCCTCTGCCTTCTGGAACTCTTTCTGCTCAAAGGCAAACTGTGCCTGTCCAACAAGCACATCAGCCACACTGTCTGGGTCATGAGCCTCAGCAACACGCTGTGCAGCATCCCAGTTCTGGTTATGCACAAACCTGGGAGGATGAGACGTAACAGAGACATGAGATGTAACAACAAGGATGACAAGAAGCAGCCCGGTGCTGGAGAGGCAACCAGGCTGGCGTTTCATGGAGAGAGCAGACACAGCAGGCCAGGATGTGGAGGACACATACATCAGCACAGCTTCCTTGGGCTTCCCAGCTTTAATGAATTCTCCTTCAGCCTCTTCAAATTTGCCCTGGAGGAGAAGAAGAGATTTGTTTGGACACCTTCCTGTTCTGGTATCATCATATGACCTCCCCTACTTACCACAAGGCAGGGAGGATTTATGAAACAAAGGCGTGTGGAGCTTGGTGCTGTCATCGTGGAGCCCTTTGGATATGCAGTGACTGCAGCCAGAACTGTGACTGCTGCAGCAGCCCAGGGACAACTGCTCAGTTACCTGAGGGACTAGAGAGTTTGATCCTGTTCCAGGGGAAAAATTACCTCATCTTCTAGGAACATGGCATACTTCAAGTGGATGTCTGGCATCTTGTGCTTCATGGAGAGGCGGGCCAATTCAAAAGCAAATTCAAAAACCCTGCAATGAAAGAGAGGAAGACTCTGTGCTGTGGAAGTATGCCTTCACCAAGAACAAGCCATCAAGTAGAGCACAACACACTGGGAGAGGAGAGGAGAGAGGGGAATACAGGGGGTTCCAAGTGAATTAGCACTGCCTGTTCCTCCTGTTCGTGACCAGGAGCTTTTAGAGTTCCCACTAAGGAAATTCAGCTCCTTCACACTTGCAGTTAGAGCCCAAGGCAGGAGTCAAGAGATGTGGGAGCCTCCGGAAGAGCAGTAATGAATGGCCATGCAGGCAGACACCTGGCCAGCTACAGAGCAAGGCCAAAGATTTGTGGCAGGCAATTACTTATGGTGACATAAGGAGTATCTGCTGTCATGCTCAGAGGCTCTCACAAGCCTTCCCCTGCAGAGGTTAAGGGACAAACTGCATTTGCCTACCCAGCTCAGCGTTGGCATTTGAGGGACTGACACAAAGATGAGAAGTGGGATGTGTAAAGGACATGGAAGGCCTGCATGAAGCACGGTGGGGTGGGAAGACATGTCATTTTCTGGGCCTGCAGGTACCATATGCACACAGTTATCTTGGCCCACACGTTTTTTCACTGGTCAGGCAGAGGGGAGGGAAATGTTGGGCAAAGGCACCTGCATACCCACTGTCTGTTGCATGGTCAATGGCCATCTCCAGAAGTCCAAATTTGCTGAGGAGTTTCACAGCTGCCTCTCCACCCAGGCTCTTTGCCCACAGATAGGCCACATGCTTATGGGAGTTTGCACCCCCGTGTGCCTTGGCCACCTGTCCAAAGAAAAGCAAGTGCAAGAACCCAGTGTATTTGTTTCACCCACAGCAGATTGAGTCCCTCTCATGTGCTGCCTGCCTACACGAGGGAGCACCAAAACCATCTGTTCTCTCCTGACAAACCCTTCCGCGACCACCACTGTACTGGTGAGTGGTAGT
This sequence comes from Nicator chloris, assembly GCA_013400495.1. Taxonomy (NCBI): domain Eukaryota; kingdom Metazoa; phylum Chordata; class Aves; order Passeriformes; family Pycnonotidae; genus Nicator; species Nicator chloris. Next base: position 91,333 of record WAAE01008784.1, on the reverse strand, counting down.
TATGGTGCAGCAGAATAGCTGCTGCCTCAGCACAGCCCACATCACTGTTTGGAGAGCAGAAGTGTCCCCAGGATTCCATGGCCACACTGAGGAGAGCAGTGCTGGGGGGGCTGTGGCCAGAGCAACACCTCTGAGGTACAACAGGATGCAGAGATCAAGGGCAGAGCAGTGCCTGGAGGAAGGCAGCACAGCAGAAAGGCCAAGGGTCAAACCCTGCTTTTGGACTGCAATGCTGCAGACTGAGAGGCCTGTAGGCCTCCAGGGCTGGGGCAGTTCTGAGGCTGGGTAGTGTACATCAAATGTTCTGATCTTGCAGTGAACAGACACAAAGCAGTTCCCACAGGATCCCACAGCCAGAACCTGACCCCTGCACAGGTGGGGAGCCGTGAATGATTATTACCCTGTATGCTTCTTCCCACATGTCGTTCACTCTGTACATGTTCACCGTGGTCTTCCAGTCTTTGGCTTCCAGGTAGTGGTACTCAGCCTCCTGCCAGCGCCCCTCAGCCTCCAGCTCCTACAGTGAGAGGCAATGAGACAGTGACACTTGTGGTGCTGCATTCTCCACTCCTCCTTTCCAGGCTGCAGTGTGACCTGAGAAATGCTTGTTAGGCCTTGGCCTTGATAAAACCACCTGGGCTCAGCTCTTCCTGAGCTTATCAGAAACACTCTCTGCTCCCAGGAACTGCTGTTGTCTAATGAGCTTCTGCTTTCCTTATGACTAGCCTTGGAAAATATTCCTCTTGCCTGAATGGCATAACATTCCTGCTCTCACATTTTCAAAGAAAATGCCAACCCAAACTCTGGCCAGGATGAAACACTGTTATGACTGAAGCCAGCTCTCTTGGAACCCTACAAACAGCAGTCCAACATGAGACCCTTTTGAGCTGTCCTGGGACCACAGTGAGCTGTGACCAGCAACCTCCCTCTGGGGATGGACACCTCTCAGAGCCAGCAACCCCTCAGGATTGCTGTTCTTGGAGGATCACCAAAACACGATGTGTCCTGGGCCGATAGCCTCACTCCTCAAGGCCCAATCCTTCATCCATCGGGAGATGCAAAGGCCTCCAAAGTCAGGATTTCACTGACCTCTGGGGGGAGTTTTTCACAGGTACCTTGCAGGCACTGACTGTTTCTGTCTGGGTGCATAAAGATGCACATATGCTATAGCTAATCTGGGAGCAATGTGCCTTTCTTAGATGTTTAAGTATCTTGGATATCTAAGTAAGTTAGGCCTGTAAGTAAGGTTAAGTTATAGTTATAAATTTAGTTAAATGCTGCTAAGTGTTTTTCTTTTGCTAACTTGTTAAACCTAAGTTATAAGCTAAGTGTTGCTAAGTGTTACTCTTCTGCTGAGTTGCTAAGTATAACTTAGAAGTTCTAAGTTAGGCTAAATGCTGTGAAGTGTTATTCCTCCGTTAGCTATAAATTAAGTTAGATGTAAGTTAAATGTTTTCCTATGTTAAATTGTTAGGCTTAAGGTGTAAGTTAAGTTACAGTACTCTTACGTTTGAGTGCTGTTAAGCTTTTAGGCTGTGTTCTTTTTTATCCTTGCCCACACTGTCTTTTGTCACGCCCCCGCCCGGCCCCCACCCCCCAAACAGTTCTCAGTTAATTTCTGTTTTGATTGCCTGGATTTTCTTTGGTTTTGTTGTTGCTTGTTTTCCCTTCTTGTGTCTTAGCTGTCCTGCAAGTAGCAGAGTGAATCTTGACAACAAACTTGCTGTGTTTTGATGCTTAATATTAAACCTGACTTTTGCTCATACCCTGGCCACTGATTGTTTAAGCCACCTCAAACACTCGTTTGTAACAACAACCTTGCCCCTGCTTGGTCTAGCTGATCCCCCGCCATGAGATGCACTCACCTTGCCCAGGTGCAGGTGAGTATCTCCAAGTAAGTCCTTGTGGTACTTGGCTACGAGGCAAACCATCTCATCATACATCTTACACTTCTTGTACATGGTGATGGCCATATCGGGTTCGTTCACGGTGATGTACAGCCTGGGAACACGAGCACATCCAAACGGCTCAGCCAAGGACATGACCAGTCCCAGAAATCTTTCCACATCCTCAAATATCAGCTTTGGTTCTCCACGTTGGAGAAAGTTCCTCTGACCATTTCAAACCCCAATCCCAAATTCTCCTCCTAACCCAGGAAAGGGCTTCTCCTCACTACAGCAAATTTTTCAGGGCTCAGTCTTGGACTGATACCAGTACTGGAAGAAACTCACCTCTCTGCTTCTTTGTACTTGCCCTGCCTCTCCATCTCCTGGGCCTGGGTTATGTACAGCACAGTCACGTCCTCCTGGCTCATACACTTGAGTGCCAGCTGCCAAAGGGAACACACAGGGGAGAAATGAACAGCAATTTCCTGACACGACAGTGAAGGAGAAGCGGAACACATATTTCCTTCCCATCTGACAAACACTTATCCGTGCTATACGCTCTGCAAAGAATGGGCAGTCACTTGTCACTGTCACAAAGCACACAGAACCAGCTCTTGGAGAGGGCCATTTGTGCCAGAAGTGCACCCCATGGGGCTGGGAGAGAGAGAAGGCCATGGTCAGGATGGGAATATTGGGAACGGATTTCTTGCTGGCTACTGGATGTCCCTGCATGCATATTTGGGAGGAGTACTGGTTGATCAGGTATTGGTGCACAAGGCACTACCACCTCCTGATGGAAGACACATCTCACAAGTGGCGTGAGGTTCACAGAAGCTTTGGCTTCTGACTCTACCTTGTGAGCCTGTTCCCAGAGCCCAGCCTGTGTGTACATGTCAATGGCATCCTTGGTCTGGCCTCCTTTGATGTACAGTTCCTCTGCAACCTGCCAGGAAAAGACCACACTCAACATATCCAAGGTTCACACAGAGCAATGGTGATTGTGGTCTGTGGCCTCACCTGATACTCCTGTAAAGCTGCATAATGCTGGGCAATCTTGAGGTAATATTTGGCTGCAGTCTGTTTGTCCTGCAAGTCCAAAATGTAGATGGCCTTCTTCCACTGCCGGGCTCCCAAAGCTGCCTCAATGGCCTTAATTGAGCACCTGGCACCAAACCCATCAGTCTTTAGAGCCAGGCAGAGGGCATCTCCTCTAGCATCTCCTCCTCCACTGTGCCAGGGAGACTAGAGTGCTCTCCTGCTTGATTCAGCTTTCTGAGTTAGGGCAGTGTAGAGCAGCTGAGTAACTGGCAGTGCTAAGAGGGATGAAAGAACTGGGACAGCAGGGAAGAGCAATCAGCACTCTAAGACCTTGGGGGAGATGTGGGAAGGCATCAATGGCTGGTGCACACAAGCAAGTGGGGCACTGCTAAGTGGGGTACTGGGGGTTCACTCAGGCAAACCCCCTGCTGATAGAGGCAAAGCTCTCAACTTTATGCCCTGCCAGTACCCTGCTGCTTATACAGCCTTCCCCTGCTCTCACCTGGCTTCGATGTAATGGTTAATAGCAGCATCCAGCTGTTTCTGCTGCACCAGATGGTCTCCCCAGGCCTCCTCCAGCTTCACAACTTCAGCAGGAAATGCCAGGCGAGCCAGCTCCACGGCTGTAAGGGGACACAAGAGCTGTCATGCTGAGGCCAGCAGGGAAGCAGAACTGTGGGGCAAACATGGGCCTTGGATCTGGCACAGAAGGAGGGGAATGGTGACTATCTAAGCCACTCCAGCTCCAGCGGGTTACCCAGCAAGCTAGACCCTGAGGAGAAATCCATGCTGGTGCAGTCAGCATGGTCAAGGGCTTGGGCACAAGACACTGTCCTGGGACTGCATGTCCAAGTACAACTGTGTGAAAATACACTGAATTACATGATAGGTGGAAGCTGCAGAGCATCCAGGCATCTCCAGGCTCCATGGCAACATTTCATGTTGCCAGCAGGCCAGAGTACCCAGGCTCCTGCTGGAGATGAAGGGGAGGAGCACTGAACACGGTACCTTTCAGGAAGGCACTGCCCTTGCCATAGCACTCCAGAGCCTTTCGTGGGTTCCCAACCTTCTCAAACAGGTCTCCAGCCTAATGACAGATACAAGTGCCAGTTTCCAGAGCCACCATCCCCCCACATCATCACACCCCACCAGTTCCACACTCCTGCACCAGCTCTGCCTTCCCAACTGACCAAGTGTACGGGGATTATGAAACTTCTAGGAAAGACAGCATGTGCCAAGACCATTGTCCTCTCTGCTGATTGACCCCAGCACAGACATTCTGGCAGACCAAAGGCTCATTCCCTTCAGTATTTGAATAGTGGCAAGACCACACATCTAGAGAAGAACGGTAATAACAGAGCAAGTACATACCAGCCCTTCCTCCATTTGTCCATCTCTGACAACCTGCACAGTAGAAGCTGCCTGAGTTTGTCGTGATGCACTCACATCATCGTATTTAATGGCTTTTGACAGACTCTACCTCCATGATTTGTTTAATCATTTTTGGACTACTTATACTTTTGGTAACAACATCCAGTAGCTGGGAGCTTCACTTATTATTTCAACTGAAAGCTTAAGAAAAGATTACAGGTTTGAAAAAGTACAAAGTTCTCTTGTGTCGAAAGGAAATGGCCAGAAAATGAGACTTTCTTCTTATCTTTTCTGAAGATAAATTGAGACTAGAGAAATGTAATTTATAAAGGAGACATAAAACAAGCTAACAAAAAGCAGTGGTTTTTTTTCACACAACATCTAACTGAACTGGGTAACTCATAGCCAAAATTGTAACTAAAAATCTATGTGCGGATCAAGAAATAATTTGACAAGCTCATGGAAGTAAAATCTATCAAGAGCTCTTAAACACCCAAGTAGAGCTGTTCAGGTACATTTTAAGCTGCAAACTGCTGTATTCCACGAAAATACACTAGGGCAAGTGTCACCCTGTATTTGCCTGCCCTGTTCTTTATTTTCCTTTCTTAAGCACCTGCCAGAGGCCACTGTTGGCCAGGATATTGAGCAGTGGGCAGACTCAGCACTGCTCTCTTACATTAACATGATCATGTGCTGTGGAAAAAACACCCTTTGGTTTTAAAACTGTCAGCTAACAATAAGTTATCAATTTTTGGTGTTAAGAGAATAATCACATCCCCTCTTTATGATATTCATGGCTCTACAGTCTTCAACTTCTTTGTTTTGCTTCCTTGCTGCTAACTTTTCCATTTAGTCTACCCTTATGCCATATTTTATTCTGATGTAAGGAAGCACTGACATTTCCACAGTGATACCAAGTTTTCAGTTTGATTCACAATTCTGTTCCTGTTGATTCCCATCTTCTTAGGGGCCTCCTTAACTATTACAGACACTATATTCTGAAGACATGTAGCCAATTAGATGTGATCTTTTTCCTGATTAATAATAGTAATTCTAGACCTCACCCATGTACAATGTATACAGTGATGATTTCCTCATAAATGTTAACTGCAAACTTATCAACACAGAATTACCTCTGCTACCTTCCAGCTCAGTCCCCCTGTGCCTCAGAGGTGCAGAGGATGGGGTAAGGGCCCTGATGAAAGCTGAAAGCCCAGTGGGAAGGGCCATTCACCTGTTCATACAGCTCCCCCCTGATGAGTGCCGTGGAGATCCTGTCGATGACATCCGCGTTGGTGAGCAGCTCATCCCTGCTCATGGCTAGCCGTGCTGCTTTGGCTGGCAGCCCTGCCCGCAGGTATAAGCTGATGGCTGCCAGGTAGTCTCCCTGTCCCTCTTGGACCTCCCCAGCCTTCTCCTCCTGCTGGGTGTCCAGCAGCCACTGGTAGTAACCCCGACGCAACTTCTCCAGCATTGGGTGTCCCTGTGGAGAAACATAGACCTGGCTGACCTGGGTAAGCTGAGCTATTGTCCAGCTCATCCTGCAGGCTCTGAACACCTGCTCACAGCACCAGGCCTCTTGTTGTCCAGTTATCACAAACTACAATGCCAGCCCTGTATACCACGGCACTACCCATTCTTTTTTGAAGCCACAGATACACCTAAACCAATTTCAGTAGCTTTTCTCCCTATTCATCCAGGCCTGTACTTACACCAGTGCAACCTTCCCTTCTACCTGGGGCCCTTCTAAGCAGAAGCAAGGTAGGGCAGGTGAAAAGAACACAGACCCTGAATGGACTCCCAGCCAGAAGATTTACCACGCAAGACCAACCTACAGCCCAGTGCAGCAATATTGTGTACCTTGGCCTTGGCCACCACAATGCATTCATCCCACATGTGCAGCTCCTGGTACATGTCCATGGCCTCCTCTGTGGCGTTCTGTGTCGGAAAGCAAAGCATTAACTCGAAGGCTCCAGGTCAGGAGCAGACACATTGCCATGGAGCTCTCACAGCAGGTAGGGTTAGATGTGCAAAAACCACTTGAAAACGTGTACTGTCTCCATTATTTAGATACACGTCCTCCCTCACACTCTTCATGCATCTCAGGGTAATCCTACACCTCAGAACAAGGAATACCTTTTCTACCTCATGGAGACAACTCTTCTCCTAGGAACAAACAACATCTTCCTTTCCCCTTACAGCATAGGGCACACACCTCTCTGCCCAGAAATAAACAGAACCTTTGCCACTCCTTGTTCCTTTACTCACTTGTTCCAGGAAGATCATCTCTGCCAGCTTGTAGTTCTTGTCCAGCATGGCCAAGCGGGCCCGCACCAGGTAATGGTCTGTGCCATCCCCACCCTGCAGACAACAGCAGCAAGCTCAGTTTGCTGAGGGAAAGAACAGGCTCTAGAATGGAACATGGAGGGGACTGCAGGTGGAGGCTGGGTCACTATAGAAACGAAAGACAGTTGAGAATCGTAGCAGGGACAAGCCAGGACAGTATAAAATGGCCAGCCTTGAGAGGGACCTGGCAGCTGTGGATGGAAGACAATGTGAGCAGCTTCTACAGAAAGAGGTACTGGTCTGTAGCATGACACTGCTGAGCAAGGACACACAAGACAATGTGCATTTGAGTGTTTAAAGGAAAACTGCTGCCCTGTAGAGCAGGAAAAGTTTGACTTACATGCTCCTGAGCTGCCTGGTCAGCAATGACATTGGTTTCATGTAGAAATCGAGCCTTTGCCATGTTCCCCAGAGCTGCAAAGCACCTGGAAAATGCAAAGCAGTTAGTCAATAACCAGGTTTGTTGCCCACTTTTGGTTCAGGATAAGAAATCAGAAACCAGGCAGCAGACTCAGCTCAGCAATGGGAGAGGTGGGCTAGCCCTACCTCAAGAGAAGGATTTTGCCAAGACCTATGTTCATATGTGCCCTCGAGCCCTGCTCCATGGGAGAACCCAGGAGCAGGACCAGGAGCATGACCAAGGAGGTTTCACCTCCCCAGGCTTCAGCAATGCATCAAGCTCGTTCATGTCTGTCAGCTCTCTCAGTCCTTGCTATACACAGCTTTGGGCTACCATCAACAAAAATTTATGCTACAGAGAGAGGTCTTCCCACCCCTGGTTCTGGCATTACCGGCTGGGATGAGAAGGCAAAGTCATGGCCTGGCACAGAGAACACGCAAGTCTCCAGTGCAGTGAGTATTCCAGACCATACACAGAGCCACATCTTTAGCTGGACCCTGGTTTCTGGGATTCAGCAAAGAGCATGTTAAAGCCATGAATATGTGATGTACCTCTCTGCAATGTGCAGCTGTCTCGCTTCCAAAGCCAGTCTGCTGAGAGTCTTCCACATGGCTTCAGTCTCTGTGGACATTTCCAGTGTCTCCAAAAACGCAGTAGCCCTTGAGACAAATTTGCAGACTTTCAGTGACAGAAGAGCTCTCTGAGGAAAATCCCAGACTGTGAGACAGGAGCTTCCTAACCAGAGTGGCACTGAAAACAAAGCCAGCTGGGTGTGCCCAGCTCTGAAGAGGACAGTGTAACATAGAGCCTGACAGAGCAGACGAAAATTCAGGGATCTAGGTTATTCCTACCTGGGCTAAGGTACTTAGAGGTAGATGATCAGCAGAAGGCTGTAGCAGTGTGGGACAAATCTAAAGTGTTCTGTCTGATATAAATCCCTGCTGAGAAAGTCTCAGAAGACACAACAGTGCTATGAACACATGAAGTTTTCTCCCCTAGTCACTTCCAAAAGCCCTCTAAGAGTGTCAGCAGTACCCAGGTGGCCATGACCACTTCAGGCAGTCAATTTTTACTCTGCACAGCTCTTGGATGTTTCCATAATGCTGCTACCATCCCTGGAAGGGCAGCAGTAAAAGCACCCAAGCACCACTCCACATCTGGCTGCTCTGGAGACACTCTTATTCACTGCAATAACTGACAGCTGCCGTCAGCAAAGCCCTGTCGGTGTCTGTGGGACCAGACTGGCCAGTCTCTCCCCAAGTGTGAAACCACAAAGCTGCAAGGAGGCAAAAGCTGAAAAATCTCTCCTGAAGGACTCTGATGTTCATTAAAGCCAGACCTGGCACCAACATCATGCTGAGAGTCTGAAGTTCAACTCTGGAAAGCTGTGCTGCTGCCGTTCACGGATCATTGACTCCCAGGTGTCTGGCATGTGATATGAGCTACCTGCCATCCCCATTGGTGTATCCAGCACTTACCTGTGATAATCTCCATCATCAACAGCAGTTCCAAACTCTATGAGGCCTTCATCCAGGGTGTAGGACACAGTGTTCACCCCTTCAGATACTATCACTTCAGTCTTTCCATCACTCCTTTCCAAGCCTACGATATCCCCCTAGAAAGAGTACCAGCTGTCAATACTCCCCTGTTCACCTGAAGGATGTGGGGCTTCAGGGATGTGAGGGCAGCACTGCCAACAGCTCTGCCAGTCACGGTTCTTCTGAATGAGCTTGCACAAAGCAGACTGAGCCATGAAGCAGCTTCTTGCTCCACCTTCTGCCAGAAATGTCTGCCACAAAGTTGACAAATGAGCTCGTATTTTGTGGATAAGAATGTAACAGCTCCCTTCTGTCTCCCTTCTGCCATACCACCCTTGCTACTCCCAAGTGAGGAGCACATGAGGAAGAAGACAGAACCTTCCTACACATGAGGAAGAAGACAAAGAACCTGAAGGAGGCAATCAAAGTCTCCAGAGTTTTACCTTCAGAGGAAACATGGTGACTCGCTCTGGAGCATCGATGTTGTACCAAATGCAGAGACTGTTTCTGTTCTGAGCAACCACCACATCACTGCCCGGGACCCACTGCACGTAGGAGCAATAGTTCAGAATGGTCGTCTTGGTGCTGCTTTCAATGTCATAGAGTTGCAGCTGGAGGTGGGAGAGGAGAACAGGCTCAGCTGGGCTTGTGGGCTGGGCCGCTCACTCACACAAACACCACAAGAACATCTGAGCAGGCATCTTGTAAACAGACATTTCCCATCAGGAAACAGACTTTTTCCAAGACATGCATCCTGAAGTCTCATACTTATTTACACTTTGCTGTAAGACCTTGTTAAACCCTCGCGGCATTTTAAGCCGCATGCTCTTGTCTCCCTTACAGCTTGGCACAGACATATATAAACCAGAACATTCCTCATGCTACTTCAGTTCCCTCTCAGCTGCAGAGCTGGAACAGGAAAATGGGCTCTAAAGTCCTTCATGAAAACAAACTAAGGGACCAAGAAGGGCCTTTCTCTGCAGTTTTGGGCTGAACTCTCCATCCCAGGCACAGTCTCATTGCAACGACTGCTACCAATAAGGTGACAGGTCAGTTGTTTGTAGAACACACTGCCCAAAACCAAACGTATCAGTTTAGAGGTGTAACCTGACACATGGCATAACTTTGCTATGTATATGATGTCTTGTGACTGAAAACTCACAGACTGTCTCTATTCCTTGTTCTCACTTAGAAAAGATGAGAAAAAGAAGAGAGAATTGTGCTAGTCTCATGAGACACCTATCAAAAAAAGAGAAGAAAATCCCTGTTTGTCTGTACCAAAATGGCTGGAGAAATCATAGAATCCCAGAATAGTCTGGGTTGGAAGGAACCTTAGAAATAATCTTGTTCCAACCCCCTGCCATAGGCAGGGACACCTTTCACTAGACCAGCTTGCTTCAAGTCCTGTCCAACCTGGTCTTGAACACTTCCAGGGATGAGGCAGCCACAGCTTCCCTGGGCACCCTGTACCAGGGCCTCAGCACCCTCACAGGGAAGAATTTCTCCCCAATATACAATCTAACCCCGCCCTCTGGCAGTGGGAAGCCAGTCTCCCTTATCCTTTCACTCCAGGCTCTTTTCCAAAGCCCCTCTCCAGCTCTTTTGGAGGCCCTTTAGGCACTGGAAGGGGCTCTAAGGTCTCCCTGGAGCCTTCTCTTCCCCAGGATGAACAATCCCGATGCTTTCGGCCTTTCCTGACAGAATAGGTGTTCCAGGCCTCTGACATCTCTGTGGCCTCCTCTGGACTTGCTCCAGCAGCTCCATGTCTGTCCTGTGCTGGGACTCTACAGCTCAAGCAACACAGCAGATGGGGTCTCACCTAAACAGGGCAGAGAACAGAACCCACCCTCCCCTGCTGCCCTCAACTATAAGAGGCATAGCATGTGATAAGTACACAACTTATGCTTGGCCTTGTTACATCTCATGAGATTCCCATGGGCGCAGCTCTGGAGCTTGTCCAGGTTCCTCTGGATGGCCCTGTCCTTCAAGTGTGTCATTCCATCCTCAGCTTGGTGCCATCTGCAAACTTGTTGAGAGTGTACTCAATCCCTTCATCTGTATCATTAATGAAAATATAAAATAACACTATCCTAATACAGACCCCTGAGGGGCACTACTTGTCACTGATGTCCACCAGGACTCTGAGCCGTTGACCACTTCCCTCTGGATGCAAATGTTTCCAATTCCCTATCCAGCAAAAAGTCCACCATCAAATCCATGTCTCTCCAGTTTAGAGAGAAGGATGTTGTGGGGGACTGTGTGAAAGGCTTTACAGACATCTAGACAAATGACATCCATAGCTTCCCTTGTTCACTGATGGAGTCTCTCCATCAGAGAAGGCCACTGGGTTGGTCAGGCAGGACTCGCTGCTGGTGAAGCCATGCTGGCTGTCGCGAATTACCTCCCCTGGTTGTCCTGAATCATCTTCCCATTCCCCATCTGCCTTAGCACTGCTTCTAGGGGGATCTGTTCCATGATCTCCCAAGCCCCAGAGGTGAGGCTACCAGGTCCGTAGTTCCCCGGGTCCTCCTTCCTACTCTTTTTAAAGATGGGTACAATGTTTTCCTTTTTCCAGTCACTGGGGCTTCACCTGACTGACATGACTTTTTGAACACCCTAGACATATGTACTGCAGAAGAACCTATGATTTTCATTTTCAGGTGTGATGAGATGAAGCAAGATGTCTAGTAACTAAGTTCAGCATTAGCTATGACTTAATAATGCAACACTGCCAGTTCTTGCAATCTGGACATAGTCAATCTTCCTCAAAGGAGCAGTAACCAAAAAATCAGGAGTATTTCAATGTGTTTCTCACCTCCCTCCCTCCATTCAGGCATGTCTCTCTCTACCTCTCCCCACACACGCCATCCTGCCACATGGCTTGAGGTGCCTGCCTCACCCTCATCTTCTTGTCCCTGAAGAGCAGTTTGTGGCCTGTTTCATTCAGCTCCAGCCAATCGATCTTGCTGTCGTGACTGATTGTGCCAGTGTTGTAGCCACCAACAAGGTCCACTCGGGATGGAAAGAAAGGAAACAGTGTAAGTACCTGATGTACCTCAAAGTGCTCAACATTCAAAGCTGTGCCAGGGGAATCAGATGCCTGGGACCTATTGAGGGCAAGACCCTCAGCAAAGACCCTGTGACATGAACACCAAACAGCAGTGACATTTTATTTTGATGCCTTCTCAGCAGCAGCAACTCTCTCCCACTGTCTGTGAGCATGCACAGCTCACAGGCAGTGCAGGCAACACAGAGTCCAGGTCCAGGACACAGTCACAGACACCCATGGCCGTGTCCATGACAGGCAGCATCCCGTTAAAAGCAGGACAGCCTGGTGTCCAGTGGACTGCTGCTAGGCAGAAGGAATGCAAAGGGGAACTTCAAGAAACTGCTGCTTGGTAGAGGGAATGCACAGAGGACCTTCAGGGATGTGCTGCCTGGCACAAAAAATGAAAAGGCATAAGGAAGGCTGACAAAATGCAGGGAAGGGGAAGGAGGGTTACAGTCACCTGTTGCTATGGTCTTGATGTCTATCAGGTAAGCCAGCCTCTTGTTCTCATCCACACCTCGCTGCTGTCTCTCATTGATACGGACACTGTGATTTGAAAAGAATCACTGTTACCTTCACTACTCTCAGAAGTCACATTTGAACCACATAGTCCCTCCCTGACTTCCTTGCAGTTTCACTGAGCACATGGAGCCTCTGGCAGTTCTCTGACATGTGACACTTGCCCAGTACCTATAGTGGCCTCAAGTGAGAACAAACGTTTATGATCCATGGCTTCCCCCACAGAAGGTACCCCTCGGGTGCAGGGGTCCCCAATAACACATTAGTTACATTGCTCTGAGCAGCATGTGATCCTCCCTTCTCCTCAATCAGAACATGGGGTATAGAATTTTAGGGGGACAGAGGAGGTCCTGCTGGCAACTGGGTCCCTAATGATTCTGTACCAGGACCAGCTGGATGCAGAGTTGCCTGAGGACATCCACAGGAGGTCCCTCTTCAGCAACAGCCATGGCAGGCTGCACTAAGATCAGAGGAAAAGAGGCTCTTGTGCTTCTAAAACTTGACAGCCAGTAACCTGGCAACTAAACTCATCACTGGTCACTGTGAGAAGTGGGTGTCTGGGGTCTGCATTCTACAGTGTGGGACACTTCCAGAGTTATATATCTGAGCTCACTTTGCTAAATGCCTCTGCTGGTTACACAGGCAGATGTAACCATTACCTGACCAGATGAGGGTTCATAAACTCTGTGCGGACAGACCCCAGAATGTCATTGCTTCCATATTCCACCAGTGTCAGCTCTCCAGCATTAAAAATCATGCAGACCTGATGGTGAGAGGGGAATACACTTTTAGAGTAAAGTGACAGAAACACTCACAGCTGCCAGTGAGGGGTACAGGAAAGAACTCTGCTGCACACAAAGATACATTTAAATACTCTGGGATGACTAAGGAGCTGTTCTTGTCTTCTTGTTGTGACTGACAGCTTTTTCTCAAGGCTGGGGATTTTAGTTTGGGGCCTATCAGTCCTGCAGGAGTCAAGCTCTCCCTGTAACAGCTGTATTCTGTATCTCTAACACCCTCTCTGGCCATTGTTCTTTTATTGCTTCTCTCTCCTTCAGGGTTATGACTTACATAAATTGTCAGCCCACACACTGAGTTTGTTCTGTACCTGGCATGTGGAAAAGGCAAGTACAGGGAAGAAGCAGATTGGGATATGCATGAAGAGGCTAAATCCAGGCAACTGCTGAGAAACAGAGTTTTCCAGAAACACAGGTGAAACCTTTCTTGCTGTTGCACTCATAGCTTTACACACCACTCATGGGGAGCATTCTGCCCCATCCTACTTACATTCTCATTGTCAAAGAAGAACTTCTCATTCCCCCCAGATCCTTGCCAGGCCACCTGCAAAGCAATGGCACGGGGTGAGGCTGACAGGCTGACAGCTTCACCATGACCAGTCTGCAGATGATGGGGTCCACTGTCCAGCTTTTGGCTCCCACAACAGACAGCAAGACTTACACTGCACAAGGGATTGTGTTCATCACTTTAGCTGCCAACACTGTTTTTCAGTCATTCCCAGCTTGCAAATTCCACAGGTTCCTCTCCTTTCTTTAGACTCAGCTTCAGACTCCAGCTCTCTTTGTACAGTATACTACACCCTTCCAAACAAGAGGCCTTTATGTGACCAAGGTACTCCCTCTTTCCTATCCTTCACAGGCACTTCTCCACCTTCCCCAGACCAGCTTTAGTACAAAAAGCACCCAAACAGCTCCTTTGCTTCTGTTAATCATAGCCACAGAATCACTGCTACCACTGGTGGGAGCAGAGTCTCCTCACCACATGTAGCTGAAATCCATTTTTTTAGGGTCATACTAGCAATGGCTGATCAGCACAGTGCCAGTGGAGGAACAACTGATTGGAAATTTGAGTAGAGCACTGGATTATACAATAGCTACTGTGGTAAGAACAGACAAGTGGCCAGAGAAGCAGAAAACTGAAAGCCAAGGCTACAGCAGTCCTCTTCCCTCATGGAGTATGAGCTCCAACTTACTGCTTCAAAGGAATTCCAGTGAGACAGCAATTTAGCAAATGGATATCTCACAGTCTTGTTCTTTCTGAGAAGTGAGTATAGCTGTGTAATCAAAAGAAAAACTCTGTAGAGAAACCTGGGAGCTTCATTCTGGCCAAATTCTCAGTTATATTACCAAGTGTCAGCATTCTCCAGCGCAAATCTCCAGTCAGAGCTCCTGCTCCAAGAGACATTGATTAGCTCACCACTCTGATTAAAGGTATGTGACACCTTGGTGAACAAAGCAAATATGTCCTTGAAGCCTATTTAATGCTTTTATCAGACATTAGCCTATTGCCCACATTCTCCAGGCTCAGCACATGGGCTCAGCATTCAGTGCACTGTAAGGGTCAGGGCATGGACAATTTTGAGTCAATTGTCTGGTACCAGAAACGGCACTGGCATAAGCTGTGAGATGCAGTCATGAATAGTTTTCTGACAATTTTTTGTTTCTTTTAAGCACATTAAGATTTGTACATTCACATCTGGAATGTATATATGTAAAACATACAGATTTGGGCCCCCAAGTACAAGAAAGACTGACAAACTGGAGCAAGTTCAGCACACTGCCATCAAGATGGTTGGGAGCAAAGCACTTACACAGTGAAGAGAGGCTGAAGGAATTTGGCTTCTTCAGCCTGGAGAAGGGAAGGCTTAGGAAACCTCTAATACAGTGATGCCAGGCTTTTTTTTGGCAGATGCAGAGTGAAAGGATGAAAAGTGGTCATAAAACAGCAGTCGAAGTACCAAGAAGACTTCGAAAAAAGGCTTTCCTCCATGAGTACAGTAAAGCATTGGAACAGAGGACTAGAAAAAATGTGGGATCTGAGCAACAACATCTGAATTTAATATTGACCTTCTTTTGGGCAGTAAGTTTGATAAGAGACCTCCCAAGGCCCTTTCCAACCTGTATTATTCTATGATTCTTTGAAAATAGAGGTACTGTTCCCATGCAGAAATCATACCCTCTGAGTTATGAAGTTAAGCATTTGACACTCTAGAAATGCCAACGATTTTCCAGTACCTCACTGAGCTTGTTGGAGCTGACATCACCCAGCAGTAAAGTGTCTGAGGTATGGGCCACCAGGTACCTGTCCTTCCCTAACATCTTCACCTCATCAATCTCATAACCATACTGGGATTTCAACACAACTCGAGTTCCTGTTGAGAGGTTCTTCACAATGACCTAGAGAAAGTGAGAAAAAGCAATATGAGGCCATGCACAGAGGAACAGTGCAGACTTCTTGCCCCGTGGAAGATTAGGCAACAGATGATACTAGGGTATTTAGATATCCCCTCACATCACTTCCCTCTGCTTTTTTAAAAAAACATACCATTCCTTTTCCATGGAATGCTGTAGTAGACATGCAGAGTTCTTACTTTTGCCATTTACAAGTTACTAGCCCAACTGGAGACCCACTCAGACCCCCAACCCTTTCAAGAGTCCTGTGCTCTCTGCCCTGACTACACGGGGTTGCCCAGGCTGCCAGCTCACCCTTAGTGCCATATTCTGAACAAGGTAAATTTGGCTGAAATTAAATCACTTCAGAAGTCTGCACTTGACGTAGAGGTACCTCCCAGAAATTCACAAGGTAGGAAATTAACTCCATGGTCTTCTATCTTAGCCCATTCCCACCCAGCCTTAGCCCAGGCATATCCCCTATGCCTTTCTCTGGCATATCCCCTATGCCTTTCTCAACAAGTTGGTATGAACAAGCCATAGGTGTAGAACGCCAAATATATCATCCCATTTTCATGAGGAATTTCATACCTCATTAGATATTCTCTTACCTGGCTTGGTCCCACGTATGTAATTTCAAATTTATTTTTGTAAATGGTTCTGCGAAGGCAGCAGTCAAACTGTTCAACTCCTCCACACAGCGTACCCTGGGGACAAAAACACATCATGTGGTAAGTGAACTCTGCTAAGGAGAGACATTCCAGACCCTGCTTACATGAAGAGGATCAGAGGTCAGACGAAAACGCCCCGGTCCCAGCTGTTCTGGAAAACAAGGTTCAAGCACCCACACACAGGAGGACCAGCCCTGTTTTAACTTTAGACAACAGAAAGATTGAGCCATTCTCAGAAAGACAAAGATTACCAAATGCTGGCATGAATCGGGTACAGGAGGAGGCAGGGTTAAAAATCATCATCTTTATCCTCACCTTTCCTATTATTCTTCTCAGTTTCCCACTTCTCCCTCTCCCAGCCTCCTAATCTCTCCTCTCTTCAAGAAGAATGCTTTCACCTTTATTTCTTTCTTTATAACATCCTCATTCTTTCCACTGATCTTCTATCCCTCAGCCCCTTCCCCTTCCCTGAAAATATTTGTTTACATGTTCAATAATTCTTGGTCTGAAAATATTTCAAGGATTCTTGATTGTTGAACACAAAAAAATACAAAAACTATTAAAGAAAAGTTGTATATAACATCTTTCATAAATAATTTGTTTTGAGTTAGTCAACTTACTACAGAAAATATGCAGAAAGATCAATTTAAAGAATTATCTGACTTTAGCGAAAGGTAGATTAAGGCTTGATGTCTGAAGGTAGAAGAAAGAGAATGCTGAACTAAAAACACAGCACAGAAACACAGAGGGTGATTAGCAGGTCAGTTTGTATACTGCTTCTCATGGGTGGCCAGAGGAAAGAATGCTCCTGAGACTGCTCTTCAAAAGCTATGCTGACCTCATCATGCTTCTGAGAAAAGAGAAGGGCTGCTGCGACCAGTGAGCCATCCCACCAACAGCCAAAAAATTTTACAGCTTCACATTAACACACCCAACTGCAGAAGTTCCCTAGCATAAGGTCTTGGCCTCAGCATCTGCACTGCACCCCTGGGTGACAGTGTGACCACATCAGGTCATACTGATACATACACATATTCAAAGCCCTCCCTTGAGCACACCACTTTGTTCCCATGCACAAACATCCCCTGGTGTGGGACTTGAGGGCTCAGGCCTCCTGACTGATGATACAAACCGCACAGATCCGTGAGCCATCCCTCTTCCAGGCCAAAGCTGTGATGGTGTATAGGTGAGCTATTTCTTTGGGCTTGCCCTCCTCCCAGGCACTGCGGCGTGGGCTCCAGTTGAGAACCCGTAACCTGTGAGAGAGAGGAGATAAGGGAGACATTAAAAACTCTGTCTGGCTGACAAAGAAAGGACTATAGAGAGGAGAATTCTCCATCAGGTCCATGGTACCTGTCATAGCTGCCAATAACAATGGACTGGCCACTGGGACTGGTGGTTGCTGTGGTGAATTCCTTCTCTGACGAGTCCCGGCTGTAGTCAAAGGTTTGAATCACACTGCCTTCCTTCCCATAAGCAACAATCTTCTTGTCACAGCCTGCAGCCACAATGCTGTTGGAAGCCCAGGCGAGGGCATAAGGAGGACAGGGATGCACCGCCAACTTACCCTACAACAGACAAGAACACCCTGAACACGTGAATGGCCCCATCTCCTGGCTGGCCTCTGTGCTCAGCTATCCCAGTGGGACCAGTACAGGATCTTCTGTAAAGCCCAGTTCATGGGGGCAGCTTTGTCTGCCTGCCTAGTCTGTAGGAAGACAGAAACCAGAACTGAGAGATGTATCAACTACTACATTCATTTAACTGTGTGAGAAGAATTGTAATGCCAGTAAGAAGACTGATACCATTAACTAGACTGAGTTTGAACTCCCAACACAGTAGAGTATAGCTGGATCTTCATGATATCATGGCAGAGAGCAGCCATGATCAAACTGCTTCAGCTGGAGACAAAAGATCTGAGACCAGCATCCCCTTCACCACAGCCTGAAGCACAGAGAGACTCCTGGCACAGAGGAGTGGGAGGCTCAGGAGAAATGCTGGGTGTCCAGTGACAAAATGTGAGCCTGAGATTCAACATTAACTGTGGTAACTACACACTGCTTAGTGTGGAGACAACAGTAGCCACTCCATGGAACCCTACCTCTTTGAGCATCATTCTCCTGATCTTTCCAGACACCTAAACAGCCTTATGCTTCATACACAAAACCACAAATTCCCCCCTTACCACCGCCCTCAGTGTATTCCAAAGCATCTAGTCACTGTTCTGCCTCCATTGATGCTTCCCAAAACCTTTGCTAGCAAGCACAGCCTGCAGCTCCTCTCCAGATTTCCATTCCCTCCACAGCCCGATCCCTTTGCAGAGCTCTGGAGCTGAGAAGAAGGCTGTACAAATAGGAATTCTGCTCACTGAAGAAGGATCTTTGATACCTGTGATTCACCTGAACCCTCATCATCAAAGAAGAAGCGCACTATGGTTCCATCTGCATGGCCAGACAGGATTCCCCTCCCCGACACACTGCAGAAAAACACAGACAGGATGATGCAATGTTACAGTAAGACTTGCACCTTTAAACTCATATCCCTGCCCAGAGCACCCATTCCCAGGGTCATGGTTGATGTTTCTCATCAAAGAGAACCTTCCCCAAAGACAGAAAAATATCGAGTACCTGTGCCAGTGTCTGTAAAAAGAATGTAGACAAAAGAACCCAGAGTGGAAAGAAGAGTGCGCAGTTAAGTATCTTCATCATGTAAAATCACAATAAACAATCTTCTGTATTACTAAAACCCAGAAGCTAAGTGACCTTCAGTGGAATAATGATTCTGTTCACAAGTGCTTACAGCAAAAAAACAGCTCTTGCACTGGAGTTGTTCCAGAAGTGAGGCTGGATATTATGATACTGAGAATCCCTAAAAGAAACACAATGTAGGCAAAAAACATCTGGGAAAAACCTCCAGGCCTATTTTTTATAGCATTCATGTCTTGTACTTCTGGACACAAGCAGGGAGAAGAGAGCAAAGATGAAGAAACAGGCCGAAGATCATGTACTCAGAGAAACAATTTTTAATGAAGATTAGAAGATCCAAGAACAGAATACAAATTCTGTGGACGTTGTAGCAATCCAGCAATCATATATCTGTCACCACAATGACAGCGCTTAGTCAAAATTCCACTCCTAGGACCATGACACATTTCAATTTTTAGGTAAAGAATACTAAAGTAGTTTAAATGAAATCTTACTAATGAAAATAATTTTAAATTGCACTTTATGGTTATTTTCCTAATTACAGCCCTGTCAAAGGTTTTATCTGGCAGAATGTTCTTACCTTTTTTAGCCCTTAAACATGATTAATGTTAGTTATTAGTTAGATGAAGCTTACAAACATAATCCTTACAAAGTCACAGATTCAAATGCATCAATGTATATAAGTAAGCTTGTGGAGATTTTCATCCTCAACTGTGTTTGAAGAACAACCAGAATGCCTGTGTGGCACAGCCAGGTACCAGATTTGAGGAAGGAATTCCTTCTGGGGAGCACAGTATGTTACTATCTTGACAAGTAAGTGACAGCAAAAGGACACTGGCAACCTCCCACACTGGCCCCTCTTCTGCCAAGCCAGCAGCAGGTACGAGACTGAGCCAAAGCAAGGCAGGCCAAAGCAATGCCATACTCACTTAGAAGTTAGTGAGACCACGTAGGAATCTGTCCCATAAATGGTGGAAGACTTGTTGTTCTTTGTATTTGCTAAACGAACCTGTGAAAGAGAAAATGATCAGTATGGCTTTGTCTGTAGAATGTGGATCTCCTCCAGCATAAGTAACATTCCCAGAAGTTTCCCAGTTCACTACCAGAGAAAGAAATCACAGGAAGCTCACTGCCTTCCAGTACGTTATAAAAGTGGAAAAGTTGGAGTCACATTTCCACATTTCTAGAAAGGTTTGGAGAAAGATCCAAAAGATCCAGTAGAACCTCCAGGGACTAACTGGGAACCAGAAAATTCAAGTCCATGGTGTAATCCCTCTGTTGCTATTACTGTGGCACCCAGTGATGGCTCTTACTCCTCAGCCCAGCCAGTTGCAGACCCTGGAAGACCCAGCAAGGGAAAGAAAGTCACGCAAATAACAAGTTTCTCTACCTTTCCTTCAGCAAGACCAAAGACAATGACATTCTCTGCTGGCCACAGTAAGCAGGTCACAGCACTCTGCAAAGGAGGAGGTAAAAGGAGAGGTAAGAGCTCCACCCTACTCAGCTTCCTGCCCCATTGCCACCTAAAATGGTTCATGAACAGACACTACTCAGGCAGGAGAGATGAGGCATTTGGATAGGCCTTACAGTAGCTGAAGATACTGGACAAATCTTACTCCCTGCTGAAGCTCAAACTAGATAATAGTGAGCTGGTGCAAAGTAATAGTGAGCTCAGGAGGACTACGGGAGGGCAACAAAGTTACATGGATGTTTTCAGTGTGGAGCTCTTTTGAGAGTACTACTTACTGAGCAGGTGCTTGGCTTGCCACATGCTATTGGTGAATGTATAAAATCATGGCTGTTTTAAAAGGTTTTTTGCAACAAGTATAAAATATAAAAATAATATAATGTGACAACTTCTGTAACAGTTATGAGAATACTTGTTCATTGGATCTTTATTTGATGAATAAGAAATGGTCTTTACTTTTTCATTGACGAATAAGATGGCTATTAGATGCTACCAAGTCGGTCAGGTAGAAACAGGCTCATTAAATCCAAACCAAAAGCATTCTCAAAACCTGTAGTGGGGTCAGAATGAATAAAGCTGACCGTGAAACCCAGCCGTAAGAGAGGGCCAAGAAAGTTTATGAAAGCCCTTGACATCTACCCTGCAGAACTCTAGTCAATAAGAAGGCTGGTGTTAGGCACTGTGGCACCGGCACCAGCCTCACTGTCTCTGTTCCATTTTAAGTATCTGGGACTGCTTATGATACATATACACCCTCTTTTATTCATCTCGTCTTCCATCTCTGCTCTGATCACTCATATCAGCAAACACAGCTCCAATCAGACAAAAAAATGACTCCAGGAAACCAAACTGTGCATAATATAAATGTTCAACCAATGACCAAGACCCATTTTCATTAACCCTGTTTCCCAGGAATTTGTGTGTTTCCCTCATTATCTGTCAGACTCTTGTTTTCCACTCTAACACAACAAAAGCTTGGGAACAAGCCTCACACAGTGGTGATGTGCTCACTGTTTGTCCTCCTGGGCCTCAGCAGGAGGCTTGGCTTGCCAGTGTGATCACACACTGTGATCATTGTGTGTGTAAGAGGGCTCAGTGGCAGGAGAGGGAAAGGGCTCAATAAATGATCTCTCATATTGACT
Source organism: Nicator chloris (assembly GCA_013400495.1). Classification (NCBI taxonomy): domain Eukaryota; kingdom Metazoa; phylum Chordata; class Aves; order Passeriformes; family Pycnonotidae; genus Nicator; species Nicator chloris. The sequence goes on along the minus strand of WAAE01008784.1, from coordinate 70,012 downwards.
GAACACTTCAAAAAGTTGTAAATAACAATATTTAGTTACAGAAGAAAGCCAGACACAATGGTAAAACCCCAGACATACAGCACCAGAAAAAAAAAAAAAAAAAAGATTTATTGTATTACAAATGGTAGAAAAGGCATGGGGAAATGCGAGAATAAGAGAAAAGATTTAACGAGTTTCTACACTAAAAACACAAAACCCTGTACATGTGCCATGCACAGCATCTGAGCTTGTGAGAGTTGAGCACCTGGAGGGGCAGGCAGCAAGCAGTACACAAGGAAAGAGCATCCAGGGAGGCTAAAGGTGCCCACACCTGGGATAACCACCCTGCTCAGGAAAGGGACAAATGGACACCAAGCCTCCTTTCCTCATGACACTGAATTCTCATGACCACTCAGTGCAGCAGCTCAACTACAAAGAAACAGAGGCTGACCAGCAGCTTTCCTGTCACCAGAGACAGAATTCCCTGGGCTCCCTGCAGCAGTCAGAGCAGTCACAGTGGTAGGCCACGACCCAACTCTGAGATGTAAGCTTGAGGCTGAGGCTGCCCTTCACCTGAGAGACTGCTTGGGAAAGCCTGGCACAGACACTCCAGCAACTCCATCAGGACCAGCTCTGTCTATGTCTTCTGGGGACTTGGACATGAAGAATGATTCCTCCTACCTTGCAGAGAACTTTCTTGGTGACACAGAGAATACGGGGCGATGGCACTTGCCTGGAAAGCCTGGGGCAGCTGCTGGACTTTTGCCCCTGAAGGCAGTAGTAGTCAGTGCACTGCATTTTCTCACTCTGATGGCTTTCTGTGCAAGGAATTCATAACACTTTTGCCTTTTCTAGACAGATGTCTAGAAACAAACAAACAGCTACTGGGCAGACTGCTCTCTGACACAGGCAGGCAGAGCCAGAGCAGCAGAACACAAAGGTGGCCAAGGAGCAAACCTGACAGAAATCACAAACCTGAGGCAACTGAGCATGTGGAAATTGCACAGTTTGAATTCTGCACACTTTACATTTTGTTTAATAAGGCGTCTTGGAGTTTTGAGTTGCAAACCTGTGAAAAATAGTCAGGCTCTGAGTGAGTCGTATTTTTCCCTTTCAACTCCCTTAAAATAGTCTGTCCACTGATGCCTAAAGTAGTCGCCAAAGTTTTGTAACTGATTGCATTGATCGTTCAACAATTTACTCTGTTGCACCCAGGCATTAGGACACCTCTGAAGCTTGAGGAGCAATATATGCCTCAGAATTTAGAAGGTCTCTTAGGATCTTTAAAGGTCAAGTACAGTTTGGCCAAGTTCACCTGTGAGTATGACCAGAGAGACCTCTCATTGTCTTTTCCTACATATGCCAGAGAAAATGGAGTCAAACAGAAGTCTGGGTCTCACCGTTTGAATGAACTTGTTGCATATCACCTTCTTGTCACCCCTGCAGAAAAAGATAAACAAAAATTACTATCAGCAACACTACATATTCTGGTCACCTTACTATTTATACCCAGTCTGGTTTGATATTGCCAAACACAGTCCATTGAAGTATTGTGTGCTGCTAGTCTACCACAACTTAGGGCAAAAAATCAAAAAGACCTCCAGCTTCTGACCTTCCAAAATTCTGGTGAACTGCCTTTCTGAGTGCTGTTAGCACAACTCCTGTCAGCAGATGAGGCTGCAGTGGGGCAGGTGTGTGCCATGGCTCCCGAACTGTGCCACATGATGGCAACACAGGCTCCAGCTAGCTGCATGCACAGCCCGGGCTCCATAAGGGCCCTGCCGAGGAAACCTCACCTGCTGCTCCCCACGGACACCTGTGTGAGTCCCTGCCGGTCAGGAGACGGGCACTGCAGAGCGTGTCAGGGCGAGGATCAGGCTGAGGGAGCCCATGGCAGGGAGGAATGGAGCATGCTGGACCTCACCGCATACTCACCACTCCTCGCCGATCCTGTACACGTAGACAATGTTGTCTGTCTGTCCGATGGCCAGTTTGGTGGAGTCCGGGGAGAAGGCCATGCCTTTGACCACGTAGCTCTTCCTGCCGTACTGCGGAGAGGGTCGCTGTGACCGTGGGAAGGTCAGCTGCCCCACCGCTGCCCGGCCCCTGCCCATGCCCATGCCCATGCCCCGGCCCCGACCCCGGCCCGGCTCTGCTCACCTTGGCATCCGCCGGTTTGGTTGAGAACTTGTCACGCCGCTCGCCCTGCTCGTCGTAGAGCAGCACCACGCGGTCCGCGGTGCACACGGCGAACCGGGCACTGCTGGCGGACCAGGCCATGCAGGTCACCCGCGCCGTCCCGTCCTGCGGGGACACACAGCTTAGTGGGTACACAACAAGCCCCAATGGGCATGGGCAGCTCAGCGGGCACACACGGTTCAGCAGTCACGCTACAGCCTCAGCGTCGCCGCTACGCGCCCCAGACCGGTCAAGGCCGCTCTCCCCACCTCGGCCTGGCCCGGCCCGCTCCCCCGCGGCCCGATCCCCCCAAGCCCGGCCCAGCCCGACCTGCGGGGCCAGCAGGGTCCGCACGTGCCGCAGCTGCATCGCGCCCTCCGCCGAGCCCGGGCCCGGGGCCGAAGCCGGGATGGTGTCACGGGCCCGCTCCGCTGCCGCCGCCGCCACGGGGCTCGCCTCGCCCCGCCCCCGTTGCCGCGGCGACCCCGTCGCCTCCGCCGCGCTGACGCGAGCGCGTCGAGCCCGCGGGGGGCGACTCCCCCGCCACAGCGGCAGGGATCGGCTCGGCTCGGCTCGGCTCGGCTCGATCCCGGCTCCATCCCGGCTCCGCTATGGAGGCGCTGCGTGCGGCGGGGCGCGCCGTGCTACGGAGCCCGCGCCTGGCCCGGCACGGCCTGGGTCTCCGCCGGCGGCGCAGTGAGTGTGGACGGGTGCGGGGGTCGGGGCCGGGCATCGCTCCGGGCGGGGAGCCCGCAGCTCGGCGCAGTCGGACTCGGAATTCAGCCGCTGCCTGCTGCAGGGCAGTCTGAGGGGCCTGGAGGACTGCGGGGGGCGAGAGCGGCCGTAGGGGTAGCCAGGTTAGGGGAGCCGAGGGTGTCCGGTCGAAGGGGCCGGGGCACTGCCGACCGCGGGGCATCGTAGCCCTGCAGCTTCTCGCCGAGCCCTCTTTGCCCCGCTCCCCGGGCTGTCGCCTCCTGCCCCACTTGTGAATCGAGGCCGCCCGCGCCAGGGGGCTGACGGGCCTGGGTGGCCGTGCCAGGCGCTGGAATACGCCGAACTGCACGGGGGACCTCCCCGGCCTCCGCGGGCCTTGGGCCCCTCGGCTGCCGCGCCTGGTCCTCTGCCAGTGTGCCAGGCCAGCCCGTGATGTCTGCGGCCCGGCAGGATCCGAGATCGACCCATGGACACATCCCTGGACGTGTTCAGGCATAGGCTGGACGGGGCTTGGAGCAACCTGGTCTAGTGGGAGGTGTCTCTGCCTGTGGGAGTGAAACTGGATGAGCTTTAAGGTCCTTTCCCACCCAAACCGCTCCATGATTCCATGACCCCGCAGGCACCCTGTGGCTCAGGAGGGCCATGTCTGGCTGTTTTCAGTCAGCTGTCGAAGGCTTTGCTGGAACAGCAACACTTGCCCTGGAAGCCCTGGTATACATGGACTGTCCTCACAGTTTGGAGTGACACAGGGTTCTACTGCCCAGAGTGGAGGTCACTGGTGCCTGCATGGTCTGCAGAAGTGCGGGTGGTGGGCCTGTGAGGCCCATTCCATCATGGCTGTTCTCCATCATATGCTCCCTGATAGTTGTCACTTGTGCAAGAGTATGCTGTGCAATAAGGTCTCCTGATTTCCCTGTGGGTTCAGATTATTCCAATTATGAGTTGGACCCTTCTGCAAGTGTGCCAGTAATGCTCAGGGAGCAAATCCCAGGGAAGAGGTGAAAATAACCCTGAAAAGCATTAGCTTAGTGTGAACAGTACATACCTTGGCAATTCCCATCTTTTTCTTAACAATGCATTTCTGTGGTGCAGTTGCTTCCCAGTCACCCCAGCTTGGATCACAAGTGCTGACTAAGCTGCCCCTGCCCTGGCAGCCTGCTGCTGCACATGAGATTCCAAGGGGTTTGGCTGTGCTTACACTGAGCCAGTCTGGGGATTTTGATCTGAGCATGGCAGTGAGTGCTACTGCTCTTAAGGTGTGCCAGCAGCTCAGGTGGCTGAGATGAATGCACTGCAGAGTACATTTTGTTTGTAATGAAACAGATGAGACCCAGGAACGCAAGGTTTTTATAGACAGCAATGAGGGCTGCAGCATCCTCAGCCTTGTGCAGATATGCAGGAGCTGTCTATCTGTGCTGACAGAGCCTGGACTTCCAGGGCTAGAGGACTAAAGCTTCAAAGGTGAACTGCCCACTCCTGTTCCTCCTATGAGAGTGTGGCAGAGCCAGGAGAGTGTCCTGCTGGGTGTAGGGAGCGACACTTCTGCTGGGAGCCATGGATGGGCTGGCTCTGACAGGACTAGCTGTGGGCTGCTGGCACATGGCTTCTTAAGGGCTTCTGTCTTTGCAGAGCTTCCTGAGAGCTGGGCCGATATGCAGGAGCCACTGCTTGAGGGGATGTGCTTCACCCTCAAGTATCTGGGCATGACGCTGGTAGAAAAACCAAAAGGAGAAGACATGGCTGCTGCCGCCATCCGCAGGATCGTGGCCACGGTGAGACCCAGTCCTGGGGCCCTGGTGTGCTGGGGTCAGAGCCCAGCGCCTGCACTCCGGGAGGTGGCTGTGTCCTAGCCCTGAACTCCAGTGAGGGACTGTGCCTTTCCCAAGAGGAGGGTGGCATGCAGGAGGCTTCTGGTGTCTGCCTGTATGCTGTGGGAAAGCTGTCTTCCTGCAGGACAGCCCCAGCCACCTGCTCCCACACCTGAACCTGGCTGGGAGCAGAGCTGTGCCTGCCACAGCACCGAGAGGAGGGGGAAGTACTGGGAGAGGTGGGATCTGTCCCTTCCTCTGTGTGTGGCAGTAGTGTGAACAGATTTGAAGAGTGTTCTCTGCAGGGCACGTCTGATTGCCAGACTCTGCTGTCCCACCTCTACAACAGGAGCCTTTGCAGCAAGTATCCAAACGAGTGATACTGTATAGAGTCTGTGGGGCTCCTTCCAGCAAGGGGGTGAGGTGAAGACTCTTGCCAGGTTTGCAGAGATTGCTGGTGTTTTTCCACTGCCAGGCACGGGTTGGAGCTCGCAAGTTTCAGAAGGTGATTCTGACAGTGTCTCCAAGGGGCATCTCACTGCAGGATGCAGACACTAAGGAGATGGTGGAGAACATCTCCATCTACAGGTGGGTATGTCATGTGTTTGGGCTCAGTGTTCCCCAGCAGCCAGCTGAAGACTGATGGGAATTTGAGCAGCCAGGGAGGGCTGGGCCTTCTGTCAGTAGTACCTTCAAGCTTATGTCTTTCCTTGGCTCCCTGTGCCCTCTCTCTGCTGTGCTCCCAGCACTGCCTGAGGCTGAGTGTAGGCAGGGTCCTGAGTAGCCTTGAGTTTATCAGCCCATCCATCATCTCCCTGTGTCCTGCTTGTCTCTTCTGGCATTCAGCAGGATTTTGAGGCTTGTGATTGGTGAGCCCCACAGTTAGGACAAGACTGCATGTCTGTCTCCACTGCCATGGGACCACCCTTCTGGCTGCAGGATGCCAGAAATTGCAGCTTACTTGGGCGGGCTAAAGGCAGCTGCTGTGAGAGCTGATGTTGATTTCTCGTTCTGCCACTTGTCCTTTGGCTGGGTTGGGTGTCTATGGGTGCTGGGTGTGAGGGCAGTAAGTGTGCAGTCTGGTGGCTAGATGGGAAGCAGAGACAGGACATCTCTTTGTTGCAAAATGAAGGTCTCAGTGCCAGAGCTGATGTGCCAGGTCAGACCATCCCTCTGCCTGGCCTCCAGCTGTGTCCTTGGAGGCAATCACCCATCCTTCTGTGCTCCTCTTGTCCCAGTGCTTGAGTTCACACACTGGGTTGAGCTGGCCATCAGAAAACTACAGGGCACTCTGGGATGGGACAGGAGGCAGTGCTTGTGGATGCAGTAATCTCTTACCTGCTGCAGGTACCAGGCAGCCTCTGGCCCTTGCTGGGGGTTTGCGCTGCCTGGTCAGCTTGGGCAGGTGAAAGCCTCAGGTTGTCAGCAGTGCTTGCTGATGTGCTGGGAGTGCAGCAGAAGTCCCATGCTGGGGTCCCAGATTGTCCTGACAGCTCCTCTCTGCCCACAGGATCTCCTACTGCACAACAGACAAGCTGCAGAACAAAGTCTTTGCTTATGTTGCCCAGAGCCAGGAGAGCGGGGCACTGGAGTGCCATGCCTTCCTCTCACCCAAGAAGAAGATCGTAAGCACTTGCCTTCTGCTCTTGGCTCCGTGAGATATGGGTGGGAGCAAAGGCCTGTTTTCTTTCCCTTCAGTGAGAGAAGGCCATTACCTCTGCGAACCTCAGCTGGATTTGGAGCCAGGGAGCAGGTGTGCTCATGTGCTGCAGAGGCAGGAAGTGAGCAACGGAGAATTTCCTGTCCCAGCTCCCGAGGGTTTCCTGTCCCAGCTCCTGAGGGTCTGTTCTTGGGGTGGCTGGCCCCCAGGGGCAGACAGACACAGAACTGAGCTCTGGCCTTCCATCTGTTTGTTCTGCTGAGACAGGCAGCAAGGGATGCTGGGTGGGTCTCGGATTTCGTGGCAGTGGGGTTCTCATGGATTGAGGGCCCAGGTGGAAGCAGGCATTCCCTCTGTTTCATGTACGTAGGCCCAGGCTGTGACTCTGACTGTTGCCCAGGCCTTTCAGATGGCACTGGATCTCTGGGAAGCAACACATGCAGGTAGGAGGAACCTCTCAGATATATCTCTCTGCATAGCCCTGGAATCAGTGTCTCTGGTGTGGGGCTCTGTCCTGGGCTGTGTGGAGGGGAGATGGCTTGCTGCCTGGCTGGTGAAACACACCAGGCAGGGAGAGTGTTGTCCTTATGGTTGTGTTCACTGCCACTCCCCCATCTCTGGCTGGGGTGGGAGGTGTACCTGATCTCTATGCTGAACAACTGTGCATTGCCTGAGCTGTAGCCCAGCACAGGCCCTGGTGGTACCTGTCCTGAGCAGTGACCCCTCACCTTTGTTTGCACCCTCCTGGCAGCACAGCAGGGATTCCCTGTTCCTCACCCACAGTCTTGCCTGTACATTCCCAGCTGGGCTTTCTGCAGGTTGCAGGCACTAACTCTGCTGCTTTTGCCCTGTCCCAGGCTCTAGGCAGGATCAGCCCCTTCACCCTTCATGTGTCCTGGAGAGCAGTGAGCCCGGCAGACCCCGTGAGCCAGCCCCCCCAGGGAGTGCTCCCTTCACACACCAGTTTGGGGTACAGTATGTGCAAGTCAGGCCTATGCCCAGGGCTGTCTGGAATTAGGGCAGGGACAAGAGTGACCCCTCTGCAGCTCCCTGCTCCTGCCCTCCCAGAACCCTGCTGATACCTGCACAGCCCCCATTGCACATGGCAGCCTAATGTGAGGAGGTGCACTGTGGCTCACACAGGAGGTGCAGTTCCTTGGTGTCTGTGCTCCAGGAGCTCTGCTTTCAGGCCCAGCACTGCTGCAGCCTCAGCACTGCTCTGCTGGCCCTGTCACACAGGGACCTGGGACCTGGGCTGCACACCTGGTCTCATGGCTGGGGTGAGAGCTGCCTCTGAATGGGAGGACCCTTGGCTCATCATCCTGACAGCCTGGGCTAAGGCTCAACCCAGCTCATCTGCACTGCACCTCCTGCATGGCCACAGCAATTGGAGCATTGTCATACTGGTCTCACAATGTCCCTGTCTGGGAGCTTCTGGATGCTTGGTCCTTGGCCTCATGCTTCCAGTGTGAGTCCATCCTGGCAGTGCTTGGGGTTGTACCTGTGTGCAGCCTGCTCCTGGTAGTCTCTGCCTGCCCCTCCAGCTGCAGGGTGCGTCCACCCACCACTGTCCCGGGGCAGAGGTGCACTGTGTCAGCAGCTCTGTCAGCATGGTCCATGCTCACAGCTTGCGTTTGGGACTGTGCACCTGGAGGGGACATGGGATGAGCTGTGGCCTGTCTGTCCTTGATGGGATGAGCTACGCTTGTGTGCCCAAGCCCAGAGGGTTCTGGCAGCCCAGCACTCCAGTCTTTCCCCCACTGCTTGTGGGAAAGTACTGTGCCTGGGGAGTGACTGTCTTGTGAAGGGGCCAGACGGGGTCTGAGCAGCCCAGCCTCGCTCCTGGCAAAGACCTGCCCAGGCAATGAGATGTCATGGTGGGTTTTTGTTTGTTTGCTTGCCAGGAGGAGGAGGAGGAGGAAGATGATAATGTCAGTGAAACCATATCTGGGTAGGTGGTGAGCTGCTGCTTGTATTCAGGGATCTCTCTGATGAACCCTGTCTTGTTTCCTTCTCTGTGCCCCATGCAAGGGGAGCTGCTTGGGCCATGGGCATGGTGGGATCATGGAGAAGAGCTGCATGGAACCAAGAGGGAAGCTTCCTGGTCTTTCTCTGCTTCTATCAGCTGAGAGCTCAAGTGAACATAGAGTTGAGTGGTGGAGGAACAGATCATGCAGTCCAGCTTTTGCAGCAGAGATGTGGGGGACAGATGCTGACCCCCAGGATGCAGCCAGAGATGTTTCTTAGCTCTGTTTCTGCCAGTCTTTGCTGAGGCCAGCCTGTCCAGACATGCCTTTCACATGGGACTCAGTTGTCCCTCTTCTTCCACTGATTTCCCTGGGGTTTGGACCAGGATGGAGGCCTGGTCATGCTGACTTCTGTGTGGACTGGAGCTGTGAGCTGAGCTTGATGGTGTGTGTCCTGTGCTGGGGAGGAGCTGTTGGAACAGTCCAGCAGCAGAGGATTAACCTGCAAGTCTGCAGAAGTACAGGTGGTGGGCCTGTGAGGCCCATTCCATCATGGCTGTTCTCCGTGTACATGGCAGCAGGCAGCCAGCTGGGGTTTGGCAGGTCTTAGCTTGGGTTGAGCCAGTGTCACCTGAGAACCAGTGTGTGCACACACTGGAGCTGTATGTGTAGCCCAATGAAGCACCACCCCTTTGGACACGGGGCTCCTGATGGGAAGGAGATACAGCTTTGCAATCTCAGGACAGGCTGGCCTGGGAAAAGAGGTTGGTAGCAAGGGGGCTTAGGGCCTTCTGCACTCCCAGTGCCTGCTGCTGCTGTGCCATTCCTGCTGTGTCAGGGTCACGAGCATGCCATGTCTCTCAGGAGGCCATGCTTGGGATATGATGGATGCTATGTTCTCTTCCAAAGCAGCATGGAGGAGCTAGGGAGGGGAGCCCACAGCCCAGCAGGTAAGTTTCTTCAGTGGTGCATTAGCTCACCCCCCAACATGTCCTCTGTAAGGCAAGGGGGGGCTGATGCTCACCTGGGAACGTCTGCTTCCCCTTGCAGGCTGTGCTGGGCTCCCAGCCGTACACCTTATGGTCCATGTCTTCCTTTCTCTCACTTTTCAGAATTAATACCTCTTGTGCCCCCATCGAGCTCTCCTACAGCACAGCTACTGTGCTACCGCCTGGGGCCACCCCGGGACAGCTGGACAGTGCTGGGAGGGGCTGGAGACTCCCCCAGCACTGGCATCAGGACTGCTGGCCCCAAGACTCCCCTGGGCTAAGCCAAATCTTTGCAACAACGGACTAGCCACTCAGGATTCACCCTGTGCCTGCACCTGGGCCAGCCAGTGCCTGCCGCTGCCATGGCACTGCCCTCCGGCACGGGGGGTGCTGGCACTGCTGCCATGGAGTGCACAGGCTGCAACCCCTGCTCCTTGTCCTGTGCCACCTGCATGAACTGCCTCGAGCTGCAGTTGCTCCCAGCTTGGGCTGGGGTACCCGTGCTCCTTGCTCTGCTCACTCCCAGGCCATGCAGGACCACCCTGCGTGCTCTGAGCCTGCCTGATGCAGGCAGTGTACACCCTCAGGGAGCAACAGCTCTTGGCCTGGAGCAGTGCGTGATGAAAGCCTTGCCCCTGCAGTTCAACCCCATACCTTCTCACAAGTGAAATGACCCTGGTTTTTAAAGGAAAGCTCTGCCTTTATAGAGAAATAAACTGAGTTTTTTACTGTTGTCATTTGGGTTTGACTTATGGATGGGCACTATGCATAAGCATGCAGGGTACTGTGTCTCCTGCACTGCCTGTGGTGAGGGCTGGTGTGCGCCAAGCTCATGGAGCCTGGAACTCCCACATCTTCCTTGGCTGCAAGCCCTGGGGGAGCAGTTCCTCCTTGTGCTGAGGGCTGCCAGGGCCCAGGGTGCCTTTGTGACTTGGGAGGAGCAGGTTCAGGGTGTGCTGTACTGGTGTCTTGAGCACCTGTGAATGTCATCTGCACTGATAGGAGCTGATACCACGCTGAGGCCAGGGCAGGCCTCACAAGGGCCGGCACAAGCCCTTGCGTGCCAGCTGCTCTGAAGTGTCTCTGCCCTGTTACACCCCAGCTGTGCTCTACAGACGCAAGCCATACACTTGGTTTCCTTCCTCAGATGGAGCAAGGGAGGCTGCAGCATGTCTGGTTTCTTTGGCAAGTGACAGCTTGCAGCTGTGTTCTTGCCAAGCCCCTCACTGCTGGGTTCCTGTCACATCTCTGCACAGCTGCCCTCCTCAGGCTGGTGCCACTGACAGCCCAGCTGAGCACTGTTTGCAGCTGGGCTGGCACAGCCAGTGAGTGCTTTAGGCACTGGGGAGGCCTGGGGTACCATGGATCAGTCAGGAGCTGTGCATGGTTTTTTTCACTTGACTTTTTGCATATTGAATGTGGTTTCATGCCTTTTCTCCCTCAGCTGGGAATACAGAGCAACATCCAACTTGTTAGGGTGAGCAGGTCATTGTCAGGCCTTCAGGTTCCAGCACTCATCTCTGCACCTTCCTGCCCTCCTGCACTGCCATAGTCTGAGAAAAAGTGGTGACTTCGGGTTTGGTTTGGGTGTGTTTTTGTTTTTTTTTTTCCCAGAGAGAAAGGGCTTTTTTTCTCAACAACACACCCTGATTCTACATTTAATGTCAGATCTGTGTTCCTTTTTTAATTTGGTCAAACCCTCTGCATTTTGACTTTTGTGCCTTCCCTAATTCCTCACCTCTGCTACACAGTCTGATCCTTTGATTCTTTGTGTGTGCCTCTGGCCTGGCTAAAAGTCTCATGGTAGCAAGCATGTCTGCTATGACATTCCAAGACAGAACTTCAAAACATTTTCCAGGGTACCAGAACATCCTTAAAACTCTTGTGTTTCCCTGACAGCCCTAGTTTTTCTAATGTACCTTCTTAAAAAGAGCTACCAGGCAAAACAAGGTGTTTGTGTCTCTGGAGCTGTGGCCATGCTCTCTGCAGCCCAGGTTCCAGCCCAGCAGCAGCTGCATCCCACCGCCATGGTGCTGTTGCTCCTCAGGCACCGCTGCCCTCACCTGAGCAGGGAGCAGCACAGGACCCTCCGGCCAGCAGCCCGTCAGGGTCAGACCTTGTCCCCCTCTTGGCCCTGCTGCTGGGATGTCTCTGCTCTCCGCAGAGAAGCAGCCATGACGTCACCCCCAGGGGGACAGCCTGCAGCTGGTCCAGCAGCACCACATGGCCCAGACTGCAGCAGCAGCAGCTCTCCCTGAAGGGCCAGAGGGGTGCAAGGTGACCATGGAGGATCTCCATCTCTTGCACAGCATGGAGCAACAGATCTCCTATGGGCCAGGACACGTGCATTCAAGAACTTGTACATGTATGCATGCATGGACACACACAGAGACCTGCAGCTCTGATGCTGCCTTTGAGCCAGGATGCTTTTATTGAAAAGACCCTGCCACAGGAGTTGCTTATCCTGTCCCTTCCCCACCTAGTTTTGCAGCAGGAGCTGAGCAGCACCTGGAAGGAAAAGTCCTGAAAGTGCTTTTACTGGGAGATTTATTCCTGGAAGACACTGGATCCTGTGATGCTTGAGTCCAGGGCTGCAGAGCCTGTCTGTGGCAGGCTGCAGAGCAGAGCATGGAGGGGGAGCAGCAGCCAGGGCAGCAGGGAGCCTCCTTGTTTTACCCCATTCCCTCCAACTGAGACCTCACCACAGGCCTCACCACATTGTCTCCTCCAGGCAGCACAGGCACTGTGCTGCTCAAAAACTGCTTGACAGCACCCCTCAGACAGCCTGAATGGGCAGCACTGAGCCCTACTGGGGACACAGCGCAGCCACAGCCATGCCCTGATACTGCCCACTCCCCCAGCCCTGTGGGGCTTCCCCCAGCACTCCCTGCCCCAGTGCAGGCTCTGCGGGCTGGCCAGGCACTGTGACAGCACTAGCTCCTCATCATCCCTCGTGTCTTTGTCATCTGCAGTAGACAGAGAATTTGAAGTGCCTGCACGGCCATGACACGGTGCAGTGGAGCCCTGTTCTCCAGCAGCAATCCACTCATCTCCTATGCTGGCTGGGCCCAGCCCCACAGACAAACCCTCCTACTGCCTGGCCACAGCTCTCCTGGCAGTGCTGGGGCATTACCTGCACTGCCCTGTGTCCTCAGCCCCAGGGCCCTGAGGGGAGCAGCTCCTGCTCCCTGCAAGCAACCCCCAAGGCCAAATAGGCAGCTGAGAGCAAGGTCTGCCCCCGATGATGTGTCCAGTGCCACAGCTGCACCCAGGGCTCTGGCCAAGCCGGTGCACAGGGACATGGCCTCCCCTCAGGCCACTGCATCAGCCCATTGGCTCCCCTTGGCTCCCTCCCACCCTAGCTGGTGGTGTGGCCCACCACCCGGCCTCAGCTTCATGCTTCCCACCAGCAGGGGAGGAGGGCCAGGTGTGTGGGATGGGCAGGGCCATGCTCTGCATGCATGGCTTGGGAGCTGGCTCCGTGCACATCCCCAGCCAGGTGCCCTCAGGAAAGCGGGAGTTCTGATACATGGATCGTCGCATGCTGAGTTCCAGGCTGCGTGCCTGGTGCTGCCTCTTCTTCCAAGGCCTGCTTTGGCTCTGGCAGGACACCCAAGATCCCAGACGGCAGAGCTGGTGTTGCACTTACACCTCGATGATATTGACTGAGGGAGATTTCTTCTATGAGAGAAAAATCTGCTTTAAGACCCTGCTTTGCTGCACCCCTGGGATCAGACCCGACGTCAGAGCCCCTCAGCCTGCGGCAGGCATCAAGACCAGCAGACCTCAGCAGAGCAAGGTCAGTTTGGAGTAGGGATCCAAGAGGAGGGCAAGGAGTAATCAGCAAGCTGAAAAATCTGGAGGAGGGGAACTGGGGACTTGAAGTCCAAACAGGAAGTTTCTGCTCCTGACATCTGCTGGAAACCAAGATGTGGAATCAGTGGGCAGTCACACAATACAGTGAAGGGAGTTCCCACCCTTGACAGAGGCATCAGGTAAGACACAAGCAAACCCCTAACATGGTCTCATCAGAGAATCAGGGCTATAAATCACTGGCAGGTAACAGAGGGAGAAATGTCAGGTGCTGACGGAACAGTCAGACGAAGGTACTGCTCCCTCCTCATCCACAGCCTGGCATAGCACTTCCATTAGGGTGAGGAAGGGGCTCTGGAATGACTTGTGTGGTGATGACCCAGAGCCAGCTGCAGTGAAGGCAGAAAGTGAGCAGTGACAGGCCAGTGCAGGAACGATAAGAACTGCTGCCTAGCATGTCCACTCCTGCCTGAACAAGCAGGAGCCAGGCCTGTCCATCAGGGCAGGAGAGGTGCAGCCTTGAGGGGCATGATGAAGGGTCTGTTACAATCAGAGGTCAGGTACCACCTTGCAATGCAAGAGCTACCCCAGCTGTTATATACCCCAGCTGTCGTCTCTTCCCATGTTTCTCCTGCCATCAGCCATGGGGCACACACACTGCCCCAGAGACCAGGGCTCACTGAACCCTAAAAGCCCTCAATCTTTGGGGTGAGAGCACAAGCTGGGGTGTTTCCATTTCTGGAGAGAGCCAGACTCTGTCCAGGCTGCAAGCCCCAGACTGGGGCCGCATGCCATCCCTCCTGCCAGCCCTCCCCACTCACCTTGCTCCGCAGCAGCCCTCCACTCGGTCGCTCTGGAGTGCTATGCTCTGAGGACGGCTTTGTCTTCTCCTTGTTGTTGTTGGAGTCATTATCCTTGATGATATCATATTGTCTGCAGAACAGGGCGATCACCGCTGCCCAAAGACAGAGACTGGATGAAGGACTCCCTCACAGTGGCTGCCTCTGTCTCCCCTCCCCACAGCATCCCAGCTGCAGGGCAGATGTGCCCAGGGCTCCTTGGGGTGCTGCAAACCCACAGCCCCACCTGCATCAGCCTGCACCACCCTAGGTACCTCTGCAGGTGTGGCCAGGCCAGTTTCCTAGGGCAGACAGGCATGGATGTGGCTAAGGCCATTGGGCCACACATGAGGTGCTCAGCACTCACCAAAGGCTGAGGCACTCAAACAGGGACAGTGAGGTCAGTGGGCAGCTGCATGGGTTTTGGAGTGCCTCCAGCAAGTCATTAAAGTTACTGAGCTGGTGCTTGTGACCCTCACAAAAGCTAGCCTTTGTCTCTGTGTAAACTGGCTGTGGGGTCAGTCACTCTGTCATGCTTTCACAGCATGCATCTCATGCAGCATGTCCCACACCTGGGAACCCTGGACACAGGAGTCTGGAGCAATGCCCCCAAATGTGACCATGCTGGACTCACTCAACCCCAGTGTATGTGTGATAACACACAGGCAGACACAGACTGGGCTTGAGTCCTCCCAGCTGGCATCCCAACACATCAACCTGTGCCAGGTGTAAACTACCAGCAGTCAGCTTATATTTTTTTCCAGTGCCCTAGAAAAGTGTCAAGGCAAGGAGCCACTACAAAATCCACATTTACTGGGAAGGGAGCAGGGGATTAATGACTTCCCATTCACAGCAGCTGCATGTGACCAGTCAGAAGCTGACTTACTGCCTAGGCTCCCATGCTCTAGGGCAGCCTGCTGCCTGCACTGGCTTTAACTGAGCTGTACAGGAGCAAATCACCCACTTTACAGCTTTAACAGACTGAGGCACAGCCTCTACCAGCTAGTGCAGTAGTGTTATCAGTCACAACATCTAAGCAACACAATTGTCACTCTCAGTTGGGATGCTCCCACACTGCAAATCCAGGTTCCATTCTGTCTCCTGCTCTTCAACATACTCCAGGCCATTACTGCTGAGCAGTGGCTGTGGTTGCTCCTTTTACACCACTGGCTCCAGCATCTACAGAGACTCAATGGACTTACTAGAAAGGGTGCCAGACCCTCACCAATGTGCCTCTGCCCTCTCTTGAGGAACCTCTTTGTGAACCATGGACTGTACCTTTGCTTCAGCCTGCCAGAACACTGCCTGTGGCACTCACCTGCCCACATGAGCAGCACAGCCACGATGATAATAATCTCGCCTGTCTGCAGCTGCCGGTCTTTGTCCAGCCCTTCCATGGTGATGTCACCTGCAGAGAAGAGACCCCAAGGAGGGCTGGCAGCAGATACCCTCCCATTACAGCAACTTTGGAGGATTCGAGAAACTCCAAAGGAGAGAAGCCCACCTCTGCCAAACAAGGAAGGGTATGGGATGGCATCCAGTCTGGGGAGAGGACATGCATCTTGTGGCCTTCCTGAGTCAGATAAACCATCCATGCCACAAAGGTAATCAGGGATTCCAACAGTTTGTTTGGGTTCATGTAGGGACTGCACAATGCATGCCAGTAATAACTAAGGTCTCTCTCGACACAGCAACAGGGCAGGTCAGGTCAGTTTAACACAGCAGTCCTGAGGAAAGTCAGCCATCTGCTTGCCCTGCCATACTCAAGACCCCTCTCATGGTTAGTGCTGGAGACAGACTCCCATGCCCTCTACAGGCATCATCTTTCTTGGATTCCTGGATTCTTTCTCATGGACCAGCAAAAAGGCTACCCCACGGCAACACAGATATGAGCAGTAAAGGAGACCATGGTGCTCTGTCATCTGTCCTTTGGTAGCCTGCGGACTGGGAGATCTGAGAGTCTGTTCAGTACTGGTTTCCTACAGGCAGCAGCTGGGCAGGCCCCAGAAATTGTCCTGGCCAGTCTGCCCAGCTGAATAGGTGCCAGGAACTGGGATAGGAGGGCTGCAAACCAAAGCTTGGGGACATTACCGTGGACAAATAGTGGAGACAACAGCAGCCTGTACAACCCTGTGTGTCCCCAGCAGCCTGCTGCTCAGTCCAGCACCTTCCTCACTGGTTGCTGAATCCCTGCCCACTTGCTGTACAGGCCTCCAGGTGTGGCCCCACCAGCTGCACCTGGGCGAGCTGGAAGGAAGTGCCTCACCTTGGTTGGAGCTGTTGGAAGGCAGGCGGTCGGTCTCCTTCAGGGTGCGGAAGTGGACACGCTTGCTAGCCTGGCTCTCCCCATACAGGCCAATGCTCTGCACCTGGATGATGTAGTCAGCATCCTCTGCCAGGTCCCACAGCACACAGGCACGGTTGGTGGTGTTCACCTCCCGGATGAAGCGCTGCATCTGCCCATCCTGCCTCTGCCAGAGGGAAGAGCTGTCACCCTCGGGAGCTGCTTCCAGCTGCACCAGGCATAGGCCCCCAGCAGCAGGGCTATGCACTCACTGCTCCCTTCCCAGGCAACCATCCACCCCAGGGCGGGCCAGACTGGCCAGCACTGCCTATTCTGCATGCTTGCATGGCCTGAGAGCCAGGCACCTCCCTGGAAAAGCCACCATCACCTAGGGCTGCACAGGTGGAGCAAGCAAAGGCAAGCAAAGAAGGGTTATGCCATGGCTGGAGCACCATCCCTACCTGGAGAAATCCCAGGGAAGCTATCTGAGGGACTACCCCCAATGCAGCCCACCGTCTTCTGCCTCCCACCAGGATGAACGGCTGAGATGGAGCACCCTGGCAAGGGCTGCTCAGCAGCAGAGATGTACTCAGGCAGATGCCAGAGGAGCCCCGGACTGCGGCAAAAGGACCGACATAGGAGCATGCTGGTAATCGGTGTCCCCAGTCCCCTGGGGACAGACCCTGGATACCTGCTGTAGAATGGCATAGCCGATGACCACATCTCCTTCTGGTACGTCCCAGGAGACTGTGGCAGAGTTTGCCTTCAGCTGCGTCACAGTCACGTTGACAGGGGACGGTGGCCTGTCTGGGTGAGCCAGGCATGGACCGCGGCAAGGCACAGGAAAGAGGCAGAAGAAGATGTCTCAGAACAGGCACTCAGCCCTGCACATCACCATGGGGCCTCTCCAACACCTGCCAATGGCAGCATGTTGGCCAGAGCTACAGGGAGCACCTTCTCTAGTGAACCCGTCCCCAGAAGATGAGTGGCACAGCAGACGGAAAAGCCTGAGCCCTGCCAGCAGCAACACATGCATAGCATGGTGCTTTCTGGGCTGGCAGGCAGCTGCCCACTCTGTGCATGAGGAGTGTGCAGGTGCAGAGCTCTAGGGTTGCCCCGTGGATGGGCACGCCACAAATGCCTGGCACACCACCCAGAACTGCATAGGAAGCAGCCCAGACACAGCAATGATATATTGATCGTGACAGAAAAATGGGGCACCTTGGAATAAACACACTCTATGACTCAATCTGGCCATCTCCTCTGCCTGGAATTACTCCTTGCTCCAGGGCACGGGGAATGGCCAATGCCAAAGGCAGAGTAATGCCTGGAAAATAGAATATATCTTCCCAACAATAGTAAGAATGAATATATAAGCAAAGCTTTACTTGAAAACTTTCAGGTGCACAATATGGCGAAAATCATATGTGGTATAGTAATGCTACAATTTTTATAAGGTTAGTCGATTAGTATACTTATCATATACTGTCTGATTAAAAGGTTAGTTAGGTAGGTATATAATTCCTGGGGTCCTGCCCCACTGGAAGCAGTCCAGAAGTTTCTCTTGCCCCACTTTTGTCATCCCTGGTTCAGATTCTGGTTGGAAAACACAGCATCCTTGTAGTTGGTTCTCTTCTTGGAATAAGACTAAACAATATTTTTAGGAATGTGTTTATAAGGTTAGCTTATTGTTCCTAAATGTAGGGAAGAAAGACAGGAAAAGTACTAGAAGCTACAACCATGCATTAACAATCCACACAGCCACAAATAGATGAAAAATATAAAAAGCTAAAAGTCTTAGGCATCACCAGCAGTGCAGTGCCACTGGCTGCAAAGCTGCCAGCAATGCTTGGCCATTGCTGTTCTATGGAAAGCCAACCTGACTGACCCATGGTCTGCACCATTGCCACTTTGAGATTCCACAGTACTAAGAGCACAACAGGATCTCACAGAGTCCTACACACAAAGCCAAATTTTGTCTGGAAGTTAGGAGCACTTGAAAGACACTGAAGCTGCTGTTTATGTGTTCTCACTCCCTACATGTAAGTCAGTGCCCTTCTACAAGCTGCCTGTGTAGCAGCTAGGGCTACAGGGTCAGTGCTGTGATTTATATAGAAAAAGAGTTCTAGGGGGCACCTGAGAACAAGCAAAAGGACAACGGAGACAACAACAACCCCAGTTAGAGTGACTGCAAAAAAAGGTGATTTTTGCAGGCCAGCTATTTAAGTGCATTCATTCACATCTGAATATACCCAGCTTCAGATCAAACCAGAGGAAAGCTGTGGTTCCCACTCTGAGAAATTCAGGGTTGTGGTCTGCCAAAACACGTTCTAAGAGAGACCCTGGGACTGAGTGTATCTCCAGAAGTTGGACACACCACCAGGAGAGAGTCTCTAGAGATAAGGACACCACAGGATTCTGTTTTCCTCCTTCAGAGACAGAGTCTGGAAAACTGGAAAGGATTCAATGATACACTCAAACATTCTTTACCCCACAAAGAGTGTGTCTCTGTAGAGTTTTGCCCGTGGGGATCTGGTTCATCACTAACCTATAAGAGGGAGGGACTCTCTAAGCCTTGTCTGCATGCACACTCCGCTCGCCTACAGGCCAACAGCACAACAGACTGAACAAAGCTGCAGACCCAGCCTTGTCCATTTCCTGGGGTGTATGTACTCTGTCAGCACAGGAGCTGAGCTTCCTGTAGATTAAATTATAGAATCATTGTGGTTGGAAAAGACTTCCAAGATCATCAACTCCAACCTTCAATGGAATAAGCCCATGCCCACTAAACCATATTGCAAAGTATCACGTCCAGCCATTTGTTGAACACTTCCAGGGGTGGTGAATCCATCGCTGTCCCGGGCAGCCTGTCCAATGCTTAACCACTCCTTCAGTGAAGAAATTGTTCCTAATACCCAACCTGAACCTCCACTGGCGCAACTTGAGGCCATTTCCCCTTGTCCTGTCACTTGTTCCCTGGAAGCAGAGCCTGACCCCCCTTTTCACTCCTGGCTCCACCATCCTGTCAAGGAGTTGTAGAGAGTGAGACGGTCCCCCTTGAGCCTCTTTTTATCTAGTCTGAGTTCCCCCAGCTGCCTCAGCCACCCACCAGACTTGCACTTCAGTCCCTTCCCCAGCTCTGTTCCCTGGACACGCTGCAGCCCTTCAATGTCTTTCTTGCTGCGAGCGGCCAGGATTCAAGGTGCCTCAGCAGTGTCCAGCACAGGGCGAAAAATCACTGTCCTGCTCCTGCTGTCACACTATTGCTGACACAAGTGTCCTAAGTTACAGTGTAAGATGTATCCAAAAGTATGTATTCTGTTACCATCTTCATAAGCTGTTGGAACCGGTGGGACAGTGTTCCCCATCCCCTCCATGACTCATCCCTGATAAGCTCCTGGGGCTATCTTCTGTTAATGGGCCAGCTATTGACACCAGGTGCAGCAGAGTTCTTATCTCTCCTATGACCCATCCTCCCTCCAGGGGGACATCTTCTGTTAATGGGCCATCACCGCATGGCTGATAAGATTACATCCCATTGTGAGATACTCCGCCCAGAGGGAGGAACCAAGCATTTCATCCTGAATATAAGCTGAGGTTTGGAACACCACAGGCAGCCTTTTCTCGCTGGACTATCAGAAGAAGACCAGACCCTTCCTACTCCGCCACTGGACTTTCAGAGGAAGACCAGACCTCCTCTACAGAATCACTGCTTCAACGGAACCATCACTCCAGGAGAACTGCAGCCACCATTTGATTGAACTTCTGCCAAACCCCCTGACTGTCAGGGGGTCAGGTTTGTACCCTGACTCTGTCAGTGAGTTGTTTTTTTGTACTACTACATTTATTTTATTTTTCCTATTAAATTGTATTTCTGATTCGAAGTCTCTCACTAGTTTGCTTTCAAACTAGCACAACAAGCCAGGATGCTCTTAGCTTTCTTGGCCAGATCATGTTTAACTGCTGTCAACCAGCACCCCCAGGGGCTTTTCCACTGGGCCATTTTCCATCCTTGTCTGGTTTTCCGCCCCAGCCATGGCTGGTGTCAGGTCAGCTGCTCAGCTGGCAGCCGAGCTCAGGCAGCATCCTGTCAGCCAGCAAACAACTGCTCCCTTGCGCTGTCCCAGACATAGGTATTTCAAAGTGTGGGTGTATGAGGGGGCTGCATGTTTCTGCTTGTCTTCAAGCATAAGAACAGTTCTCCTAGTTAGGTACCTAGCTAGTTTGTGCTAGCAAACATAATGGGATCAGAACACCCCAAGAATCCAGTGGTGGAGATTGGTCCAAGATCTGATTTGGTCTGTACCAGCCAATATGTGCCCAAACCACTCTTGGGCATGGCTTGGAAGCTAGGACAAGCCAAAAAACCATTCCTCACAGGTAGCACTGATGTGCCTCTCTCTTTGGAACTCATGAGTTTAATACTGTGGATATGACCAGACCCTGCCAGCTGGCCTCGGGACAAGAACAGGATATGGTGCTTCACAGGATGCACCCACAGTAATGAATTAGGTGGTTTTCTTACATCTAACAGAATTTAAAAAGTCCTGAATATGAGTGATGGGGGCAGTTTGACTCCCAACCTTTAAGTGTTCGTGAGGAAATTAAAGACAGGGTCTGACAACTCTGTGGCACAGAAGTTTGTGGGTGGAGTTTGTAGCAGCTGTCCAGCTCTGCTGAAGAATTTTCTAGGCTTTTGCAAGGCACCCAGCCTGTCCCAGTGGAGGTTTTCAGGCTGGGGATGCTGAGATACTGACCTGAGTCACTTGATGATTTGAGAACAGAGGCACTGCACCAATTCACAAGCCATGAGGCTGAGTCCATACAGGTCTGACAAGCGTTCCAGCTGTATTTAGCCAGAGCTTGCACAGGCCCTGTGCAGGGACTGTCATTCACTGGCAGCAGAAGGATGAGAGGATATGGGGGTATAGCAGAGCCACAATGCACATGGCTTGTCAGTGCACCACACCTCATGCATCCTAAGCACACTTGGTGCACACTCCAGGCCAGCAGCTCTGAGCCTGTGTGGCAGAAGACCTGGTGTCCAGGCTACAGTTCTGCATTAGAAGAACCAGTGTTCCTTGATCAGTTTCCCGCTGAATGAACTGCAGAAAATACATGTCTGAGCATATGGGATTTGTACACCCGACAGGAAGAGACAAGACAAGAAGCCTCAGAAGTCAAAACTTGAGAAGTTCACCCTAGATACACAGAGCAATGTTTAATCCCAATCACCTCTGCTCTAGAGACAGGCTGGGAGAGCTGAGGTTTTCCACCCTGAGGAGAATGCTCTGGTAAGATATTGGAGCCCTTTCCAGTGCCTACAGGGGCTCCAAGAAAGCTGGAGAGGGACTTGGACAAAGTGACAGGACAAGAAGGGGATGGCTTTTCACTGACAGGCCAGAGTTAGATGGGGTATTGGAAAGAAATTGTCCCCAGTGAGGGTGGTGAGGCAGGGCACAGGTTGTCCAGAGGAGCTGTGGCTGCCCCACAGCATCCCTGAAAGTGCTCAAGGCCAGGTTGGACAGGACTTGGAGCAACCCCATCTAGTGGAAGGTGTCATTGCCCATACCAGGGGGGGGGAATGAGATGGGCTTTAAGGTCGCTTCCAAAGCACATTATTCCAGGATTCTATGAAATTCAAGATGAGACCTCAAAGTTGTTACAAGACTTCCAAAAGACAAAGCTTTGTGTATAATCCCCACATTGCATCTAATACTCTCCAGCCTGCTCTGCAGCTGAGATCAGAGCAGCTTTGTGCCAGTGCTGTTGCCATAAAGGTCTGTGAATGCAAGACCTCCAAAAAGCATGCTCTCTGAAGCCAACACATTCTAGCTATACAGTCAAGATGCTGCTGGGCTCTCTGGGAAAAGTGCGCCACCATTTAGCTCAATGCACTAACTGCTAATGATTCTACATCACTTATAAATGATCCAGCTTCACTTTTTATTAAAGCCACATTACAATAGGGGCACCCCCACAGAAAGCACAGTCACTTAAGGCCTGGCACAGGTTTTGTCCTGTCTGTACAGCAGCATGCTCCTTTTGGGCCTGATTAAGGGGTGGGAAGAGCTGGGCTGTGTACAGGAGCTAGCAGCACTGTAGCCTGTGGCTGGACACTGGGAAGGATGGCCCGTGGGCGGCTGAAGGGATGGCCAGAGGGCAGTGGGAGAGATGACCGGTGAGCAGTAGGAGGGATGACCGGTGAGCAGTAGGAGGGATGGATGGTGGCCGGTGGGAGGGATGGCTGGTGGGCAGCTGGACATGGGACCAGATATGCCAAGCATCCCGGCTCTATGTGTCAGCAAAGGGGCCAGACAGATACCCTTCACAAGGGATACTGGCACATGTGGTGCTGCAGAGGGACAAGGGACAGGGCACAGCTCCATCAATGCCCTTCCCACCCTGCTGTGATCCAGAGAGTGGACCACCCCTGGCCCATACCCTTGGGGCTGCTGCTCAAGGGCACCCAGATGTTTGCCCAACTTACTGCTGCAGCAGGGAGTAAGCACCAGACTTCACATCTAAAAATAAGTGTCCCCTTTTTAACACCCCTGATTGCATCAGTTTTAACATCCTGAATCCGTCAGTACGTGTTTTGCAACACGGCAGAACGTAGCAGAACACGTCTGGTAGTTGCAATTCGATTTGATATCTCAGTGACCTGTCGAGGGGCAAACAGACAGCAGGAAGCGGCTGCTGATAGCGGGCCATCCCGGCGAGTCAAAGGACCCAAGGACAGCGGTGCCTCGGGTGCACTGAGCTCGATGTTCCAGCGAACAGCGGCAGGAAGGGACAGGATCCCCGTCACCCGGCCGGCCCCAGCCCGCCGCAGCCCTGAGTGTCCCCGCCCGGGGCAGGAGCTCCCTCGGGGCAGGACGGGACGCGGGGGCCGCGCTCCGCAGAGCCCACTCCTATCCGCGGCGGGAGCCCTTGGGAGCCCCCGGGAAGGGCAGCGCGGCAGCAGCCGTGCCCCGGGGAAGGGACGGGACACGGTCGAAGGCACAGGGGACTCGGAGGCCAGGGGCCCCAGGGGTGCCCGGGGAGTCCTCGGGGATCGCGGCAAAGGCCACGCCGGGGATGCAGTGAGGCCGGCGGGGGTATGTGGCGAGGACCGCAGCCCACAGCAGGGACGGGCGCCCGGCAGGGTGTCCCTGCCCAGCGGGCACCAGCCCCGCGGCGACGCGCACCCCGGTGCTCTCCCGGCCCGGCCGCACTTACTGGCTCGCACGAAACACAGGTCGCAGCCGAAGAGCACCAGGACCGGGCTGATCATCGCCGAGACTCGGGCCATGGCGGTGGGGGCTGCGGCCCGGCCGGGCGGCGGCCCTGGCACCGGCCCGGCTNCCCCCGAGCGGCACCGCAGCGGCTCCGGCACCGCGGCGGCTCGGGCGCCGCCTCTCAGCCGTGCCCCGGAGCGGCCGGCGCCGCCCCCGGCCCCCCGAGCCCTACCCCGGAACCGTCGGTACCGCCGCCGCCTTGTTACCGGAGCCCCGGAACCAGCTGCCCCGCTCCCGTTATCGTTGTCCCGTAATCCTCAACGCCCCGGCGCAGGCTGCACCCCCAGCAACCCCGAGCGTCCACTCTCCCCGTGCTGAATCCCCAGTAGCAACTGTCTCCGTGCTGTACCCCCAGTAACCCCCAGCGCCCCCTCTCCCCAGCACGGGAGGCTCCACACGCAGGCACCAGTCCCGGGCCGTGGGCCCACGGTCACGCACACGGCAGCGAGCAGCACTGGTGTCACGGCCCTTGGTCACCCACAGATGCCGACATTCGGGCTGGTGCCTCCACCACAGTCCCACAGCTCCTCTGCACCTGGGCGTGCTCTGGCCCTCCAGGGTGTTCCTCCAGGTGTGTCTGAAGACACAGGCATGGGGTCTGCCCCATCCCCAGGAAAGGCAGCCCTGGGTGTGCCTAATGAAGCAGTAGAGGAATAAGGAAATGAACCCAAATCATCCTCCATTACCTTACAGCAGTAACCTACTACTTTCTGTGAGCAATGCAGACTGAAAGGAGGAGTCAAGCCAAGATGGAATCTATGGTTCCAAGGGGCTGCTAAGGCCACTAAACCAAGCTGTGGTTTTGAGCGGACTTGGGAACTCCAGAGGCTCCTCTCACCAGCTGATATCCTTATCTGCACCCCATGTTGTCCTGCTGTGCAGCATAGCTGGACCCAGATGGCAGCTTAGACCATGCCCTGGGTGAAGTCAGTCCACAGCAAAAGTACATTGGTGCGTACATGTGTGGAGACGTAGGCACAGACATCCATAGTTCAGTGCCCTAGGGGCCCTAAAAGTCTTTACTTGGTCACTTCAGAAGACCTTTCCTAGTTACAGGAGAATTGGTCTGTGCTTTGGGGGGAGCTGTGGAAGACCAGGGTAGTCATGTTGCCATGCAAAGGATTTAATCTGCAGTGCCTGTGTGCAAAAGACAAGTTCCAGCTAAGTGAAAACGGAAGCTTGTCGGAATTTACGTTAACTCTGCAGCTGCATGGCAGGTGAGGCAATCAAAATGGTCCCATCTGAGTTGTTTAACAACAGCAGAGTCCTGTTTAAAAGCTCCTTCTCCCTCTATCTGCATTATGGGGACGGAACTTCAGGAAAACCAAGGGTAGAGCTGGCAACTGTAAAACTGTGACTGCAAGCGGTTTTACAAGGAACAGTTTGCCAGTTATGTCTTCTCTGCAAGATCCATTCTCATTCGGTCGCTGTGAGAACCACTTGGTTATTGCAGAGCTAGCTGTTGGTGTTTATGTTGACTGCTCCATAGCCTGTGTTTGCCACCAGGCAAGGATCCCTGGCTCGCCCAGCACTGCTCTGGCCTGCACAGGAGTGCTCAGACGTTGTTTGAAAAGCTCAGTGCTGTCAGTGTTAGGTATCAGTGAGTATACGCAATTTTTTTATAGCAGAAACAGGTGGCCATTAGTACTGTGGGACAGTTTATTCTCCATCTTTCCCCAAAACTACTTATAAGTGGTTCAGGCTTTATGTCCTTTCTCGGTGCTCCAGGGTGCAGCCCTATTGTTTGTGCAGGGCGAGAATTATGCAGTGATTGGGGAATTTTGTGTCTGATCACCCTAGGCATCACTGTTGGCTGGCTGGCATTCCCAGGCTTCACACACCTGCCAGATCAGTGCTGGACATAGGAAAAGACATGCCGTGCCACTTAGGACAATCCTAGTCACAAACCTGGGAATTCAGTGACTGTGCACAGGGTGCATGGTGCGCTTTGGGAGCAGGTGATGGCATTTGCATTTGTGGGTTCAGTCTATAGATAATAAATAACTGCAAGTGCAAAATCTCCACACACATTTAATTATCATTGGAGTATTTGGGATTTTGGCCAGGCAAAATTCAATTTGCGATCACAAATCAGGCACTAATGCAACTAAATTGTATTATATGCCTTGCAATGCCTTGTACTTAGAATTCAATGGGGAAATCCAGCAGCAGCCTCGAGATCCCAGCCTCACCTCTACAGCCTGGCCTGCAGGCTCCAAAGTTCCAGCCTACCCCTAAATATGAGGTTCTGAGTGAGGTGCTGGCAGCAAGAGAATGTCCTGCTCCATGATGCAGGAACCTCCTGTACTTGCATCACATCACCCTGCTGTCATCTTCCTCTGCTTATCAGAGGAATACACCAGCAAGGACTCCCAGCACATCAAGAATTGATGTCTGTAACAGGGAAAGGTTTGGGTTGATGATATGCCTGTGCAGAATCTGCCCCATACTTTGTAGTGTATAAATGTTATTGATTAAAGGAAGACCACAAAGGATCCATGGGTTTCATGTCCCTAATCTAAACTTTAGTTAGCTGCTAACTAGTGTGAGGTGAGTATCCACAGATTTATGAAAGCATGACATGACCTGCAATAGCTGGGTCCTGACCTGGGGGTTCTGGACCTCTGTGACTGTTCCCCTCCTGGGACACAACACTCATGCAATTATTTCCCCCATATTCTGGCTGCTCCCTTTTCCCGCTCCAGAGCCTCCCATGGCCAGCTGTGACCTAGCTCTGCCTGTGGAAGCAGCTGGCAACTGCAGCTGTGGCTTGGCCTTTTCCTGGTGAGCATTGCCCCTCAAACAGTTGCTGGCTGGCCTAGAGGAGGGCTGGGAAGGATGTGAATGCCAGACCTGCCCCTGCACGCCCAGACCCTGTCTCCGAATCCTGTGCCTGCCCACCATGGCCTCTCTCCAGGGATTCCTGGCTGCTTCACATTAGCTGTTTCCATGTTCACTGAAAGGAAATGTCTGAAATTGTTGTGAGGGTTCATTCCCATCCAGTTTGTCATGTCTGTGTGCTGGCTGCTGTATCCTCCATTTTTCTCCCATGGAAGTGGGAATTAACACACTGCTTCCCTGTGATAATAGTAATGGAGGGCCAAGGTACAGCCAACCACAGACATTTTCTATAAAGCCGCTACAGGGAAGTCCCCTGCTGTCCTCAGCCAACAGGCTCAGACCTGTCACCAGTCTGTGGACATCAGCACTTTATCAACACTTCATGAACTTTATTAAAAGTGGAAAGTCAAACTGCTAATCATTAATATGCACTAATCATTAATAACGCCTGATCCTCCTTTCATGTTTATTTATTTTTTGATGGCATCTTTTTACCATCTGCTGCATAATTGGATTTGGGGAATTCAGTGCTGCCCAAGAACAGACATTTATACTTTCTATTGTCACAGGGTATTGTGAAGTCAAGAGTTTCGCTGTGTAATTATGTGCATTGTGAAAAGTAATTTATTCTGTTGCATTTAGACCAGATGCCCAATTACTTCTTCTGGCCC
This sequence comes from Nicator chloris, assembly GCA_013400495.1. Lineage (NCBI taxonomy): Eukaryota > Metazoa > Chordata > Aves > Passeriformes > Pycnonotidae > Nicator > Nicator chloris. Next base: position 42,989 of record WAAE01008784.1, on the reverse strand, counting down.
TTCCTAGCTTCTATTGTAAGAAACAAGTAACAACAGTTCGCTATCTATCTGCACTGCACCATCTGCAACACAACAAACCCTGGTCATCTTTCACAGCTGATCATTTCTTTTTTACCCTTTTAATATGGGACAACCACACAGCATATGGTGTTTGAGATGTAGGTTTCCAGTGTGTCAATATATTCATAACAGTGTTACCACTCAGCCCTGTCCCAGATCATTTATACCACATGAAGCCACCAAAGCCAAAGCCTGGTAAAGCTGAAAAGTGATCTGACAGGTCTATCAACAGCAAAAATATTCAGCACTGTCATGGTCACTGAACACACAACTGATGAAAGTTGATGAGCAGCTCTATCAAAGCCCACCCCTGGGAAACAGTTTGTTATTGCTCAGATAAAAACACAAAGCACTGAACGCGAAGCAGGAAAGCTTAACTCAATCAAGAGAATGGGAGCACTGGGCAAACACTGCATCCCAAGGCACACGCTGCTCTGTAGTGACCAGCTGCCATACAAAAAGGGGGTGTCATGGCCCTCTGTAATGGGCATACAGCCTGCCAGAAACCTGATCTGACTCTTATACCCCATCTTCTGCCTGTTAGTACTGGTATCTCCTTTGGGTTCAGTGTCCAGTTAGGGGCTTGGGCTATAAGGAGGGAGAAAACTCACCTGGGACTGGCTGAAAAACTCACTGGGATGACCCTGGCTGGATACCAGGTCAAAGCTGCCTGTCAAAGCTGCCCCATCACTCTCCCCCTGAACTGGGCAGGGAAGAGAAAGTATAATGAAACTCTCATGGATTGGGATAAGGACAGAGAGAGCTCACGCACCACTTACTGTCATGGGCAAAACAGACTCAATTTTGGGAAATTAGTTTCATTTATTACCAATCAAGTCAAAGTAGAGTAATGAGAAATAAAACCAAATTGTAAAACCATCTTCTCACCACCCCTCCTTTCTTCCTCAGCTTAGCTTCACTCCCTAGCTCTCTCCCTCCTCCTCCTCAGCAGCGCAGTGGGACAGGGAATGGGATCAATTCACCACAGCATGTCTCTGCCCTACTTCCTTTTCAGGGGGAGGGTCCTCACACTCTTCCTCTCCTCTCACATGGGCTCCTTATGGGCTGCAGGTGGGTTTCTGCTCTCTGATGGACCTCTGGTGGCTGCAGGTGAGTTTCTGCTCCTGCATGGATCTTTTTGGGCTGTAGGTGGGTCCCTGCTAACCCTGGACCCCACAGGCTGCAAAGGAATCCCTGCTCCAGCCCTGGGAGCACCTCCTCTCATTCCTTCTGCACTGGCCTGGGGGATTGCAGGGCTATTGCTCTCATATGCCCTCACTCCTCTCTCTGGCTGATGCTGTACACAGTTTCTTCCCTTCTCAAACCCCAGAGGCACTGCAACCATTGCTGATGGGCTCTGCCTTGGCCAACGGCAGGTCTGTCTTGGGGTCAGCTGGCTTTGGCTCTGCTGGGCGTGGGGGAAGCTTCTAGAAGCTTCTCACAGAATCCATCCCTGTAACCCTTGCTCTACCAAAACCCTGCCATGCAAACTCAATACAATTCCCTTAAGAGGGAGTTTTGGGCAAAGCAGCTTATGTTGAAAGCCTAAATTAGCCTGAGTTGTTTAGCCTAGAAACTATGAAACTGAGGGGGATGTGCTGACAGCTTCTCTTTAGATGCCTGACAGCTGCCAAGCATATACATGGCTGCTGCAGAGACTGGAATGGCCTGTTCCATGTCTGGGGTAGAACTTCAGTCCACGTTGGCTTGGCCTACATGGAGACCAGGGCTGATCATCCTCTCAGTATGAGACTGCGGAATGTTGATTTAGTTTCCAGCCATTCCTCCACCTCAAGGACTGTCTTGCTGCCATTCTCCTGACACCCTCTGCCTGGCATTGCTTCTGACAGGGCCAAAGTAATTAGCCAGCTGCATCACTGGCACTGAGATCTGCTTCTGCTGACTGTGCGACTGTTCCCATAATTTGGGAGCAGAGATGAAGTTCCTGGAGAAAAGGGAGAGTATGTGCTTGCCAGCCAGGCTGGCTCTGCCACATCTCTGCTCAGGGCAGTGCTGAGCCCGCCTGCACCGCTGTGCAGGGCTCCACAAGGCCGGGTGCAGAGCCAGGGTGGTGTGGGAAGGACGGGAAGCCTGTGTGACGCCTGTATCTCCATGGCATAGGACAGGGAGCTGTCAGGGACATGGGATGTGAGACAAGGCGCTGTCTGGGCAGCCAGTGTGATGGGAGCCACCAGGCCGTGGTGCAGGCCGTGTGATGGGAGCCACCAGGCCGTGGTGTGCAGGCCGTATGATGGGAGCCACCGGGCCGTGGTGTGCAGCCCGTGTGATGGGAGCCATCAGGCCATGGTGGGCAGCGGGCAGGCCTGGCAGTGCTGCCATGGAACTGCCCTCTCCTGCTCGGGGGCTGCTCTGCGGCCTCCTCACCTCAAGGTGGCTGTGAGGAGAGGTGGCCAGGGACATGAGAGACAGACTTTTTTTGGGTGGCATGGACCCAGCCACCCCATCTGGAGGGAGCTATGCAGATCAGCCTCAGACCTTTGAGCTAGCCACCTGTGTCAGGGATGTGACCTGTCCCTACGGCTGCAGCACCTGGAGCCAGTGCATGTAGGCTGGAAGTGTCCTCCCTGCTTTGCCTGTGCTCTGCACAGCAGCAGTTCTGAGACACAGGTCAGGGCCAGGGTGGTTGGAGTCTATCTTGAAAGATGGTATTTGATGTAACATGGCAAGATGTTTTAATGAGGAAAGAGCTCAGCAGTAAGAAGTTATGAAGTAATCCTGTAGGCTTTCAGGATATCCCCATTTTGAACACTAATACAAACCATCTTTGAGGGGCTGCAAGGGCAGTAGATGTTATTGGGGCCCTTTCATTTTATAATACTGAATTTCATCTGCCATTTCATCTCCCAATCACTAGGTATTCTAAGATGCTTTAGTAGTTCTTTGTGGTTACCTTTTAATTTTTACTGCTCCATGTATTCCTTAAACCTGACTTTGTCCCTGCCTATTTACTTCCTGTATCATGAGGGAAACATTTTGAACAGTCCAGTGTTAATGTGAATCCCTGCAGGGTTCCCCCAGTGGCCTCACTCCTCTGAAAATGCCAAATGTCTCCTCCAAATGCTTCCTCTAGCCCTCAACAAGACAACCATTCTGTTTAATGCATGGCAGTCTTGCTTTTTAAAGAGGTCCAGGGCCTTGTCAATTTATTTTGGAAATTCCAATTGCAGCTTCAGCAAAGTCTAGTTGAAGATATTTAGCTCTGAGGTTCTCAGCAGAGGAAGTACATGGAGATGCTGAGGTGAGACCAGAGGAGGCCACAAAGATGCTCTGAGGGGTGGAGCCCCTCTGCTCTGGAGATAGGCAAGGAGAGCTGGTGGTATTCAGTCTGAGGAAGAGAAGGATCCAGGGAAACCTCAGAGCCCCTCCAGTGCCTGAAGGAAGCCTGCAAGAATGATGAGGATGGACTATTTAGTAGGGCCTGGTGCAATAGACCAAGGACCCATGGTTTAAACTGAGGGAGAGTTAATTTAGATTAGATGTAGGAAGAGTTTTTCACAATGAATGTGGCCAGACACACACACAGGCTGCCCAGAGAGGTGGTGAGTGTCCCATCCTTGGAAGCATTCAAGATCTGGTTGCATGGTCTTCTGAGCAACCTGATCTAGTAGAAGACAGTCTTGCTCATTGCAGGGCCTTGGCCTAGTTAACATTTAAAGGTCCCTTCCAACCCAAAGCATTCCATGATTCAGTGTGTGGAAAACTCTTCTTTTGAGGTTTACCTCTTTACCAAGTACTTAAATCAGATGAAGTCTGTCTCATTCACATCCTTCCTTTGCATATGAGCCCTCCTCCTTCCTCTAACCCTTACTGCTGCATGGGCTGGCCTCTGGTTCTCATGAGGTGAAGGAGCTGTCCACAAAAACAGCACCACAGGTACCACCCGTCCTGGCCTGGGGCAGCATCGACCGCCTGTGGCAGCGCCTGGGCTGTGGCCCAGCGGGAGCAGGGCCAGCCAAGGGCAGGTGAGGGACCAGCCCACACTGCAGTGGCACAGAGGGCCAAGAGCCTCCTTGGCCATGAGGAAGAGCTGGAAAAAAAGGCTGACAGCACTGGCTGTGATTTTCCTAAGCTTTAATTTGGCTCTGTCTCCCCAGGCAGCCACTGGGACTGTGTCTCTGGTTATGGGCATTCTATGGTTCAGTGCAGGCTACGTTTGAGTAACTACCTGGCTTTTGTTACCTGCTTCCAAAGAAAGAGGCTTGCTTCTGAAATGGAACTTCACTTTTTGAAAACAAAAGCTTCTGATTTAGAAGACCTCTGAGCGTAATTCAGATGGGTGTTTGGACCTGATGCAGAATGCATAAGAGGACACTGCACTAATTAATGTCTCAGCAGAGCTGTCCAATATAACCACCGCCCCCTCCAATCTCACTCTCATTCCACTGTATTTTAGTGATGATTGACCTACTTAATTTTGAAGGCAGCTGGCTTTCAGAGTCAAGCAACACTTCAAGAAATAATGTCATGCTTAGTGCTGGTTTAATTACCATCATCAGAGTCACACAGCATCCCAGGGTGACATTAACCCTCCACTTGCCCTGAAGGTCACTGAGCAAGCACCTAGGATCAGACTGCTCCAGAAGATGGTTCCAGGCCATGGCTCTGCTCCCAAATACCTGCAGCAGCACAGGGAAACATTTGATTTATAGGTAATGTCACTCCAAGGAAAGCGAAGCAGTGGAAGAGCTTGCCCAGCACTGGTGTGGTGTCCTTACCAATAGAGATACAATAAACTAATGGGATGTACCCCAGCCTGATACAGTGATAGAGCTGAGTGTACAACGGCAATAATTTCATTCTCACATGCCACACTCAACACCAGACTGTTCGATGCAGGCAGGAATGAGGAACTGCAGTCGATGTCTGTGTGGAGTGCACCCCGTTTCACAGTTTCCTCTCAACAGAACAGCTCCATTGTTTTGGACATTTTGGCATTATTAAAAGATCTTAAACCTTAAAGCTACTGCATTGCATAACTTGCAGGGAAGGATGGTAAGTGATCTCATGAAAATTACTGAGTTATTAATGACTTTTAACAAATCTTGGAACAATGGGGAAATCCTTGAAGATTAAGAAAAAACAAAACAACTGAACAACTCCCAAACCAAAATATAGTCTCTCCTTTAAAAAAAAAAAACAACTTCTCCAGGCCCCCAAAGCAAAACTCGTGTGCCAGTACTTAAAAAAAAAAACAAAAAAACAAGCTGCATGATGAGTGTAAGTACGCTTAGTCTGAAATCTCCTAGACACACCAACAATTGACATTAAAGGGCTTCATAAGTAAGACTCAGCCAACGTGGTTTCACAGAGAAGAATTTTCTGTAAATATTATTCTTTAATTAATTACAAGTCCATTTAGGTGAAAGTAGCTGTTTACATAATAAATTTCTCTAAGGCCTTGTTCTTGGCCCCACATGTTATACAAGCATCGGTGGAATACATTAAATGCTTGATATTAAGTAATTGTAAATAAGGATTTATCCTAGAGAATCCCAAAGTCTGCAGCTATTTGACATCTTTATCAAGAATGTTAATGAAATTATATAACAATTACAAAGAACATCTGCAGATTAAAACCAAGCTTTCTGGAAAAGTTACTGTACAAAACATAGTTATTAAGGTCTCTGCTAGAGTAGTTCTGTGAAATACACCACAATGTTTCAGAATGTGTTCATCATGCACCATCTGGCCTTAAACCATTGAGTTTCTAGAAACAAAAGAGATGAGTCCTCAGAGGCATCTGCAGAACTGAAAAATGTGCTTAAGATGATAAAAGTGAGTATCAACAGTGTAGTGAGGGAGTTGAGGACAAGAAGAGGTAGGTGAGAGCAGAGCAAGGTTATCATTGTATCTGACATAAACCAGACTGTTACAGAATACTGCAGCTGATTCCTGGTTCATCTCTCTGGACTTAAAAAGTGAAAAATGCACCAATCAATATACATGTCAGCAAAGAACAATGTACAACAGAAAAAAGAGAAAAACTTGTTTTGACTGAGACTAGCAAGCCTTTTTAGCTCATACAGCAAATCATGTATGGAGTTAGTTATGACTACAAATATTCAGAAAGAAATTTCTGATACCATAAAGCTATTTCAGTTACCAGGACTCAGGAAAATGGGATACAGAGGCTGAAATGAAAACAAGTTCCGATGAGAAGACACACCATTTTTAGTACAATGAATCACTGCAACAAGTATTGAGTGACTAGCTGGTCTCTTTTATCACTTCTGATTCCTGATCTCTCTTTTTCTAAATATGTACTTGCTCAAGTAGAATTGATAACAGTATGGACCAGTTTGCTGGGACAGTGGACAGCGTTTCTCCAGGGCCTGTTGCCCACGCTACATAATGTCTTCATCCAAGCTGCTTGGTGCAATTGATTTGCTGGAGGAGAGGGATGTCATCCAGAAGAATCAGGGGAATCCATGGATGGAGAGCAGCCTGGTGGACAAGGTCCTAGGGATAACAAAATTGGACACAACCTGGCCATGTGCACTGGCAGCCCAGAAACCACCAGTATCCAGGGACAGCAGGTGAGGGAGGCATTCTAAATTCTCAGGCTAAATTCCTTGCCCTCAGAGCAGTAGAGCACAGCTGCCTTAGCCCCACTACAGCAGGATGCTGCTGCTCCGGGACAGATCGCTCTCCTCACAAGCAGTGGTCTGGCAGCAGTGCCACCACCTCATACCAGCTTGAGCCAATCCAGCAAACGATCTGCTGTAATGCTGAAGGACAGGGATGGATTGTTGGAGATTGCTTTTTCCACGTGCCATGTTACGTGGAGGAGTATGTTACTGCAGAGCAGGTGTAGTTAGTAACTCATAAATCACAAGAAACAGGACTCTAGACTGAAAACCACTATGAAAAACCTTCTTCAATTCCTGGGTTTATTGTACTGAGTGGGAACGTAGTGAACGTTTGCTCCAAGTACAGCGCTGTGGAGTTCTGAGGAGAAACTGTGAAGACAAGTGAACAGCACCAGTGCATGCAGGACAACCCCGCAGGCAGGCTGGGGTGTGTTGTGTGAGGAGGGATGGTACCAAGAACACCACACACCAAACAAACAGGAAACCACATTCTTGCACTGGTGACATTTTATTTTGTTGTCTTTTGATCTTCCCCATCTCCCTGCAGACTTTACACACCCTGCACAGTCCACACGTCTGCCTTCAGCACAGCACTTTCAAATGCAGTAGCACCTGGTTCCAAAGGCAGTTCCTGAGACCACCTTGACCCTACAGTACTCCCCACTGTCAAGAACATGATCATGCTGGTACTAACACACATGTACAAACCTGCCTGTTCCCCAGACACTGCAATGGCTTCCCTGTGAATTTCTGCACCAGCAACTTTGTCAGACAGTGCAAATTTTGCAATTTTCTGGTACAGTGGGTTTTTGGATAACAGATATTCTGCAGAACCCATTCTTTGAAAAATCGGACTGCCTGTGCTGCTGCTTCCTGCTAGCTTCTCTGACATCTGCTGCATTTAGACACTGGAACAGGTTGCCCAGGGAGGCTGTGGATGCCCCAGCCCTGGTGGTGTTCAAAGCCAGGTTGGATAAAGCCTTGAGCAACCTGGTCTAGTGGGACATGTCCCTTCTTGTGGCAGCAGGGGCTTAGACTAAATGATCTTTAAGGTCCATTTCAATCCCTTAACATTCTGTGATTTAAGGAGCACAGGAAGATATTATTCCTTATGATCCAGAGGCAATGCCAACACATGACTTAAAATAATGACCCCTCTTCTTTTAACCTTTTTTACACAGGGAAGCCACTGCTAATACACCTCATTTGCACAGAGAGGTGATACTGAAAAGAAACAGTTTATGTAAGACAATGAAGGTGGTATCTGCCAAGCAGGGAAAAAGAACACTCTGGGAGCACGGCCATGACAAAGAACCACTCGTTGGCAAGGCAGCTTCATGGAACCTGGTCCCAGCACTAGCAGGCTGCTCATGTAGGTATGCACAGTCTTGCAGTATGTTTCCCAGGTGAGCACGAAACAAGTGGGCTTCAGAGGGCACACAAAGGCCATCTCAGTACATTAGTTACTGGGGGCTCTGAAAGGCCAGTGAATCTCTGAAGGGCTTGAGAGCATTTAGTCCTTGCAGCACTGGAAGACTTTCTACACATCTTTAATGTCCAACATTACAGGAGAGAGATGCCAGGGGAACAGTGGGTTCCTGACAAGGGTAATCGTGAACTTCCATCCCATCCAAGTAGACACGCTGCTGTCGGGTGCTAAGCCTCAACACCGGTGTATGAAATAGAGCCTTGTGCAACAGGATACAGCAAACACTGAGAAGATCTCTTTTGTGGCAGCCTTGCTGACAGCAGACAGGAGATTGGCAGGGCAAGCTGGAGCCTTTGCATTCTGCACAGCACTGTTTTAATGTTTAGTTTGTGTGCATTCTGTGCAAAAAAGGATTTCCCCCTTGAACAGACCTAAACATTCTGCTAGTCAGTCCCTTACAAGAAGAACTGTAAAAAAGAACCCTGATCTCACTCATCAGAGGAAAATGACAAAACAGACACTTGCTGTACTGGAAACCACTAAACAAGCAACTAGTATGACCAAACTGAGACTGCAACCAGAGCAAGAATCACACTGGGTACACTGTTAGTGCCACTATCCAAAGGAACTACACCAGCAGAAGCAGCCTCTGCACCACAGCTTTGGTTTGTATTCCTCACAATTGACCAGATGCAGAAGTTTCAGTATCAAAGTCACCCGCAGAATTGCGTTAAAGTCCCAAAGACATTCAGTTGCTTATATTAGTGCTGTGGGTTATGAGCCTGACAGAAGTGGGGCTTGTAACTGAAAAGCCTTAGAATTACTCCTTCTCATCTTCTAGGGATTTACTTCGGCCTCGCTTGCGGCTGGTTTTTGGAACTTCAGCGCTCTGTGCAACTTGGGGTGCCCCTTCCTCACTGCTCGCACTCTCGTTGTCCACTCGTGGACAACCTCTCTTACTTCTCCTCATTTTTTCAACTCCAACAGTGGGGAGTTTCTTGGCAGCGAGGGTGCCAGCTCTCTTCTTTTTGCCCCTGGTCAAAGGACGTTTCTTCCGTTGCTTCTTCTGCTCTTCCCTTTGGCGAATTTTCATTAGCTTCTCAAAGCTTTTGGTGGTCGTTGTATTCACATCAAACCAGTCCTGCAGGTTTAGAAGGCAACAGGTTGGTACTGATGGTGGTGGAAATACCAAGTAAAGACTATCAGGGCTTACGATATAACTGCCTTGTGGGACAAGGTTTCCCTGAAATGTGATATCTGGAAAGGCAACTGCCTAACAATGCTTTGTACTTTGATGTGTCTCCTCAGGTGTCACTCTGTCTTAGAGGATTCAGATTTGATTTGACATTTGCCTAGTTAAAGGCACAGTAAATGCTGCAGAGCTGAACTGAGCAGCAGCAGCTTGGGACAAGGCATGTGACATGACACAACACTTGGTCCCCAGACTAACACGTAAGATCAGCTGAGTTTAAGGACCCTGTTCCCAACAGTGAGCAAGGCAAAAGTAAAACATGGCACACATCCAGCATTTTCTTCTTAAGACACTCTTCCTACCCTCAACAGGGTAGGGTATGAGATTCCACCCTGCCTGCCTTACCTCAGCGTGCACAGAGTTGATGTGATACTTGACCCCACTTTCTGAAATGAACTCCTTCTCACACAGGAGACACTTGTATTTACCAGCCACAAAGTCTCCCTAGCATCAAAACAAACAAACAAACAAACAAACAAACTTTCATCAAGAGTTGCTGGACCAGGAGGCTGATAAACCTATATACTTCATTTGAATCTTGCTCAGATAGAACCCAGCAATAAAAACTAGAAACTCTCATCCATACCAGACAGCTTTAGCCACAGGAACACTGACATGAGTGAGCAGATGTGCCCACAAAGCATAGGACTGCTCTCTGAGATGCCATAAGGTATCCAGCAGTGGGAAAAATGTTCTTGTAGCTGTGAATCTACAGGTAGAACTGCAGTGTCATTAAAAGGAATGCCATTAAGGTGCTTCCTCCTGGTCTGAAGTATTGTTTGCAATGGCAACCTCCTTAGCACATAGGGGAGCACCTAAACTGGGGGCTGAAATGAGATGATCTTTAAGATCCCCTCCAACCCAAATCATTCTGTGAAACCATGAACTTGTGAGTATCTCAGATTAGCAGATGGCAGGATAAGAGCTTGAACTAAGGGTTATCAGAGGGACAGGGTCAGTGGGGCTATTAGGAGGAAGGCTACCAACCAAGGTACATGTGCCAAGGTGAGACTTGAGTCCTGAGACACTGCCATACACAGATTCACAACCCTGAAACAGTAAAAGAAAACGAACGTGAATAACATGCCAGCAAGAAATCACTTCTTCCTGGACAATAAAGCATTATTATCTCTGGAGGGCAATCCCAAAAGCGCCAAAGAGAGGTAGAAGCCAGAAAGCTTCTGGTAAAAAGACTATTAGCAGAGTTAAGTTTTCATTAAGTTTAGTATTTGTATTTCCAGTTTCTGAGCACACTTGGACATAATAAAGAGACTCCCGCGACAGTTACACTCATGCTCTATCAACAGCCTGACTAAAATGATAGTTTGCTTTCTGCCTGAAGTGCAACAGAGAAAAATTTCAAACAGAGCACACGGGGCAGGTACAAGACACTTCTCCCTCCTGCACTGCTCATGTCTCTAGCGGCACAGGCCAGGAGTACAGCATCCAACATCCCTGGCCTCAGTAAAGGGCAGCTTTAGAGGCCTGTCCCATGGGGAGCTTCAGGCACCAGTCTTGGGGTACCACATTGTGCTCAGCCCAGGTCGCAGAACAGGAAGCAGGAGCAAGACATGCTGCTGGGTTACTGGTTGATGACATAGGACAGCTGCTCTCTGGAGACAGCTCCACATACAACATGGTGCTGCAATTCTGATACTTGAAAATTATGCTAGTCTGAATACTGGGGAGAGAGTGCTGGGGGTGCGGTAGGGCAGGGGCAAGGCATCATCTATACACCAAACCCAGAGGGCAGCTGCCACTGATCCTTGGCTCTCTGACAGCATGCATCACATGGAGATGTCCACCACCACCTCCAACAATGGGGCTGTTTGTTCTCACTGGATCTGACTGGTGATTGCTGTAAGGCATTGTAAGAAACTAAGACTTCCAGTGCCTAAAGGAGTCCAAGAGAGCCAGAGAAGGACTTTGGACAAGGACCTGGAATGACAGGACAAGGGGGAATAGCTTCCCACTGCCAGAGGGCAGGACTAGATGGGATACTGGGAAGGAATTCTGCTGTGGTGAGGCCCTGGCAGAGGTTGCCCAGAGAAGCTGTGGCTGCCCCATGCCTGGTAATGCTCAAGACCAGGTTGAAAAGGGCTTAAAGCTTGTCTAGCACAATGAAGAAAACTTAAGTGCTGTGCCAGACAAAGTCTCTTTATTCTTGTATTTCCACCTCTACTCCTTCCTTCTATGATTAGATTTAGATAGAAAGGCAGAGGCCTGTCATTTTTCCACTATTCAAACCTCCAAATAGACCAACTGCCCACCTGAATGAGAAAACTGTACCAGCCTGACACCAAGTTACTGGCTCTCAAGTGTTCACACATTCTCAAAAGGATCATCCCCAGGGCATTTTGATGCCAAGGACAAAAGGAGCATCCCCAGACATCCCCAAGACTAAACAGGGTCATGATTACACTAAACAGCCATACTGAGATGGAGCAGGATTTGTCTCCCACAGAGAGATCAACTGCAGTTTGAAGGCTGTGGGAAGCTGTTGGCTCATGCAGACCTGAAATCTGTCCCCTCTGGGGCTTCAGAAACAGTTAAGGATTACCTGATTTGGGCAGTGGACTCTTCGGTACATCTTTATCTCCGTTTTCCATTTGCACAGCACATCTTGACTAAAGGTGGGCAGTCCAGGACGAGTGTATTTCAGCTGAGACAAAGACGGAATCGAGAGCTGGAAGTAATGCTGGCTACACAGAATTTCTGCTTCTAGGCTGGGACAGAAGTGCTATCTCTTCTCCCACTCTAAGAGGCAAACTCCCAATAATCAATGTTTTCCTGTCTCACCAACTCTCTAGAAACATAACTGAATCTGGAAAACCCCCACAATATCAGAACCTGAAACTTCCCATTGCCTTGACTACAACAATTCTCTAAATGTACCTATCCCACTGAAATCATAAAGCATCGTTTTCACTTGGGTTTCACTCATAGCCTAAAAGACACTACTGGAAACTCTAAAGTCTAAAACACTGTGAAATACCACAGGATGTATGAGAGACTGGAAGGATTGCTGGGGCCTTAGGGCATGGCAGGAGCCATCTTGAGCCTATCACCTGTGAGCAACATCATGCCCATAACTGGCCATGTTCCTTGTGCCCACTGAGAATTCCAGCAACAGGACCTGACAGTCATTACAGCTTGCCTGAACAAAACACTTGCACCACAGCCATTGTTGCTGCAGAAACACTGTAATCTAAGACGAGAGAGAGCAGAAGTCAATCCCCCACGCAACATACTGCTTTCCATGTGCCATAAACATGGGGTAGGAGCCAGTACAAGACTCATCAGATGTGGAGGTATAAACCTGAACCCTATAAAGCATTTTTAAGGCCTTGTACCTTCCGGTCATCTGGAATCAAGTCCTGCAGAACTTTTCTTTTGGGCCACTCTTTGGCCAGCTCTTCTCCTGCCAACTCATGGAGATAGTAGATTGCCACCTTTGCAGATCTCCTCTGAACTCTGCCTGAGTTGTTTTGCTCCCGTTTCATTTCTTTCAGGTTCTCTGTTCTTCTCTCCTCATGGAGGAAAGTGACCTGCAATGAAGGCCCAAAAATGTGAGCCTCTTTCACTACTTCTTATTTCAGTTACACTAAATGCTGGGAATAAATGTTTTACCAAATCCCTCATAAACAGGCTGCAGCAGCTATGGTTTACTGTCACAGACATAGAACAGAAGTGCATCCCACTAGTCAGACAGACCCCCAGATCTGCTTACAGGGATCACAACAATGAGGCTCAAGCAGAGAGCTTCATGCTGTTGCTAGTTTTGAAAGGTATTCCATCATTCACTGTAAAACCCTCATGGACAACAAGACTGCCTGTTCTGCTCCAATGGTGAGTCTTTTAAGAGCAAATGAAAGCATTTCATCAGTTATGTTAGCATCACTCTTTCATGGAGCAAAAGTCAGATCATTTACTGCTGCCATGCTGATTTACTATTAAAAACTTCATCCTAGTCACAGACAAGCAACAGCTGCTGCTAGAAGGAAACTATCAAGGACAAAATAATCCCGGGGCAGGAAAAATGCAAAGACTTGTGATCAAAGTAGTAGACAAAAGCCTACACGTGTCTCAAGTCTGCGTGGCTGAAGTCCCATTGCAGTCCCCTGATAACCACTGCAGGGTGCACTCACCGGCCCGTGCTTAGATCGGAGGTGGTAGACAAGTCCTGCCTTTGATCTGTATGCTTTTCCACAGTGATGGCACTTCATAGCCATTTTCTCCAGCTCAGAAGCAGCCTTCCCACATTTTTTAATATGATATAGGTATCCCATTATGCTGGTGAAGCTGCCTGTGCAGCCCTGTCAACACAGAAGAAAAATACATAGAAGAAAACTGTTCTTCAAGGGATTACACAACCAGTGTGAACAGGATCCACACTTTGCTAACCAAAGTACCATCACTTATCCTGACAGAGCAGAGACAGGCAGGTAGAAAACTTTAATGTTAGTCTATTCAGACAGACAAAATCTGCAACAAAGAATTGGCATTGAAATGACTATTACAGGTCTCTTTTAACCCAAACTATTCTATGATTCTATGCTACTCTATCTTAAAAGCATAGCTGGGATCTTGAAACAAATCTTGCTTTGCCCAGCACCAGAGCATACTCAACAGCACTCTCATGTTTTATGTTTATGCATCCACTGCTGTTTAATTCACACTTTGCACAATGCAGCTTACCTCCCTTGTACACTTTAGTTTCCCCATTCGCTTCAAAACCTTCCGAAGGCGGTCTCGCTCAAGGTGCTCATCCAATTCTTCTCCCTCCTTCACAACTGGCTAAAGCATAGCAGAAAGATGAATGAAAAACACAGGGTGCTCAGCATTTACAGTTCTTCTCAAAGGGAATTCACTACTCAACACACTGGGGCAGGAAAGCTTCTAAAATAATTAAATCTCTGCAACTTATGATTTTACAGACATGTATTTACTATAATGATCACTTTCTATATCTGTGCTGGTTATGGCTGGAGTGACAATTGGTATGGGACTGTTTTGGATCTGTGCTGAGAACTGGGTTGATAGAGATGGTTTTGCTATTGCTGAGCAGCCCTTGCACAGCGCTAAGCGCTCTCCTCGTTCTGCTCCGCCACTGAGTGCTCTGGGCGTGCACAAGCAGTTGTTGGGGACATATCTGGGACAGCCAACCCCAACTGATCACAAGGATATTCCAGACCATATGGTATCATGCTCAGCATATAAAGCTGGGGGAAGAAGGAGGTAGACGTTCAAAGTGATGGCATTTGTTGTCCCAAGCCACTATGATGTGTGATGGAGCTCTGTGGTCTGGGAGATGCCTGGACGGTCCTGCCCAAGTGGTGAATGAATTCCTTGTTTTGCTTTGCTTGTGTGCTTTATCTATTGAACTGTCTTTATCTCGACTCATGAGTTTTCTCACTTTGATTATCTCCCCTATCCTGTGGATGGGGAACAGAGTGAAGGGCTGCATGGGGCTTGGCTGCTGGCCGGGGTTAAACCAAAGAGGAATTATCTTTAAAAGGAGTAAACTGACAGAAAATTATGCATCTTAAACATTTACTGGTCCCACTGTTTCCACTTAGCCTGACTAAAGTGAAGCAGACTGCTTGTAACAGTTATTCATCTGTGCTAAAGTACAGCTCAAGTTCCTTATTCTCTCTCTGATGGTTATTGTATATTTTTTCCTACTTTACCTAATATTACACGTAGACTGAGTCAAAAGACAGAACTCAGTGGCAGACCTAATCCTCAAGGCAGGAACATGATCCCTGACCTGCATCATTTACGAATACAGCTGTAGGTTCAGAAACTGCAGTACTAGGAATGGTGCAAAAAAATTCAAGAGTGAATTATCTGAACTTTACATGAACGTCCAAATGACATTTTCAAAAGTTCTAATTCTTCACTGCTACAACAGGAGACATTGCCTTCTTTAAAGTTAGAGTAAAGAGGAAAAGCAGATTGTAGTATTAGTATTTATCTAGTGTTACATTAGTATTTTTACAGTAAGGAGAGATTAGAACTAATTGCTGCTTCTGCTATTTTACCTCAAATCCAGTCTGCTCTGGATGCTGAAAAACCTCCTCCTTTGTAGCAAAGGACTGAAAATTGCAGCCTAATCTTTCTCCTTCTGATTGGGAATGCCTTTTATGTGTGACTTATTACCAGCCTAAACAGAAATTCATTCCTCTTTCTATGATGTTGCATGCCTACGATCTCTGGTAACATTCTACTGTTTTTCAGATGTCAAGTCTCACTGGAAAAATAATAGTCAAGACTAGATTTGAACAGCTACAACACTTGAAAAAAACATTCCATGTTCTGTTTCTGTGTGTACCAGCAATGGACCAAAGCCTGTTCTGCCTGTAGGAGTTTCAGATGCACAGCAGTTGTGTTACCTGATTGTTATGGTCTGCCATGACATGGTATTTCATCCCTGCTAAAGACTTCAGCTGCTTCCCGCAGTGATGACATGTGAACATTTCCTAGAAATAAGCAAGGACGTGGGCATTTAACTGTAAATTAACCAAAGTAGTGGAAAACTATTTGGGGGAAAGGAGCAGGAGAGAACAATTTATTTGGGCCTGGTAACTGTCTTCTAAGAACAGATTTTATGGAATCTAAAATTTATTGGAACAATGAAATAACTACACCTTTGTTCACTACCCCAAACTTCCAGCGAAAGGCTGGATAAGAAGCACCAAGTACTACTCTTACAGATGTATAAAGAACTCTTGCTTTAGCAACAGGATGATGAGATGAAACTGGTTTTAAATGCAACACAAAACAGGCAAGCATTTCTATCAGTAAGCTGAAGAGGAGTAAAGAAACCATTGCTCCTCTCCTCTGTTCTTACCTTCCTGCAATTTACCATATGTTTCTTCAGTCCTTCTACAGTCTTTCTCACCACAGCCCGGCATGTTGGACAGGTAACTCGGCCTTTGTCCTGAATCTCTAGAGACCACTGCTCTTCCATACTACCTGTCAGAACACAATGTTTAGAATACCAGTGCTAACACAAGATCTCTTTTTTACCTCCTTCAATGTGCACAGTGAACTCTAAAAAGAAACAGGTCGCAAGCTACCAAACTTGTGTCCAGCTGCACTTCAATATGTGTAGCTCATTTACAGCTTTAGGTATGTCATGTCGCATGGCACACATCACTCCTCCTCAAAGAGCATTTAACAAACACTCCTTGACCTACCATTCCCTTGTAAGGAGTGTTCTACTTGACCAGTGGACATTTTTCCTCTGTTAATTTCTGTCACACAATTACTTTAGCATGCTGAGTAAACTTTTCTTTTGGCAAAAGTGTTTTCATAGTAAAAGCAGTCACAGACCACCAGGTCAAGTTACTCAACAGCCAGGGAAAAGCACCCTGTGTGGCATGGGGTCTTGTTTCTGCCCTCTTTGTGAAATCCCAAATAGAAGTTTGGCATAATCCATTATAGGATTATAAACCACTGAAATGGGTTCTGGGAAGAAAGTGGTCTAGCAGCCATCCACCTGAATTCTTACCATAACAAGATCCAAAGCCTTTCCTCTTTTCCGAGTAATAACAGGCCCAGGCTGTCCCTCTCCAGTAGGCTGGGGGAAAAGTTTGTGAATCAAACAGCACTTGGCAGAAAACTGGGGTGTTTAATGAGTGCTTGTTGGAGTTCAGGGCACTCCTCTGACTGCCCTGGAGGGTTGGAGATCCTGGCAGGGGGTCAGGGACCCCCATGCACAGACCCCTGAGAGACGGCAGGGGGTCAGAGACCCCCCTGCACAGAGCCCCAGAGAGACATTGTCCTGAATCTCAGTCCATGGAAAAGCTTTCAGCTTGTGAAATGAACTACAAGTCACGAGAACGTAAGAAAAATAGTAGTAGTAGTAAAGTAGTCACGGGGTGCAAATGCAGAATATTAGGATTTTTAGAAAGGGGTCAAAAGAAAAACATGGAGGATTTGGGTGTGGTTCTTGTTCTTTTTGTTCTTCTTCTTGGTATCAATTTTTCTGCTGTAGTGGCTCACAGGGATTGGTGTAGAATAGAGGTGACATGTCCAACATTAGAAGTAGGCATTGGTGATTAATAGTAAATAAAAGATATGTAGAATGTAGTATAAAAAGTTCTGCCCGCCTGTCGTGGGCAGGGGAGTCGTCTCATGTCCTCGTTGAAGCAAGACTTTGGCAGGGCACAGAAAGAATTTGTAGATAAGAAATAATAAACAACCAAAAAGAAAACCTGAAATGGCGGCTTTTGACTTTTCTTCTACTGCACCACGGGGCACAGGGAAAAAAGAGACTCTTATCTGTCAGGTCTTGGGAAACAAAACCTGAGAAGTGCTGTGATCTACAAATACCAAGTCATTCCACTCACTGAATCAAGGTTAATTTTATTTTTCTAGGACAGATTGCTTGGGTCTCTGGTTCCCAGAAAAAGTGATCTGGCAGCAACAGCTGCGGAGTTTTTTCCTACAAACATATTCTGCTGAGTAAAAACTATAAATATTTTTATGAGTTTAATACTGCAACTATTTTACCAGGCTTTTTGTTCAGTTCAAAAAGTGATTGCCCCTTCACTATTACATTATGCAATGGCAAGAGCACATGGAACTACACTCAGGCAGTGTGCAGTCCTTTCAGTCCTGCTCTGCCATACTGACACGGTGCCAGGACAGCAGCCAGCTCTTCCTTGTCAACAGCAAAGTGAACTACTGAATGGAAACACTAGAAACACAGCTCAGATTCAAACCCTAGAATCACATTTACCTTTTATCTGCTTCATAAACAATGTTTAGCTACTGCCTCTTCTTACCTGTGTCATAGGTTTCTGGCTGTTTCTGAACACAGTGGCCTTTCGTTCTGGAGTTTTGTTTTGTTCCAGTTTGCTGTTTTTTCCCTGTTATAACACAAACAAGACAAGCCAGAAAACTCAGTTCTGCTAGTTTTGCTACAATAAAAAGCCAATTTTTTTGCTAGAAGGCTGCTATTTAGTCTGCTGCCTCAAAGTTATTCAGAAACGTTCAGTGCTTTTTTTTTTTTAAAGCAATGTCAAGATTATGTTTCCTATTCCCTTTCAAAATCTGTTTATAGTGGCAGACATTAGTCCCACCCAAATATTTGTAAGTTCTATGGTTGTTCATACACAAAGCTCAGGCGATGGGAAGTCTTCACACCGAAATATCCTCTGTGCACAGTCTGGCTGAGTCCATCTGATGACAGCCAAAATGGAGTCTCATTTCTCTACTCATTCCTGTCTTTTTTAGACTAAAAAACTCTTATTGTTTCAGTATGGGTTATGCTGTTTGCTCTCATCTCCCCGTCCTCTTCAGCTGTCCCGCACATTTCCTGAATTGCACTGCCTGCTCCTGGAAACAGCACTGCCTGGTAACCCTGCATTAGGGCAAAAGAATTGCTTCATATGTCTACTGACTTCACAAAGTCTACATTCCTGCTCAAAGCTCTCAGTCTAACATCTGCCTTCTCAAAAACAATTATGACACTGCTGGTCCCTAGTCAGCTTTTGATGTGTTACAGATCTTGAATCCTCTTCTGAAGCATTGACTCCTGGGAAGCTGTTCTTCGTTTTTCAGCTGTGACAGTATTTCTTCCCAAACTACATAATCTTTCATTTCACACTGTTCTCTGTTCTGTTTTTAACTGTTACACTATTGTCAAGACCACTTTAACTTTTAGCCGACTCTCCAATACACTTGCTGTCACTTCCAGCTTTGTGCTGTCTACGCCCTTCCAAGTCCTTGGTGACAAAAACAATAGAATTGAATATAGGGACAGACCATGAACCATCTTTCTATACTCTTATTTCACCAAGCTAGTGACCTCATTGTAGAAGGCTATCAGGTTGATTTAAGCATGATTTGCCCTGCATGAATCCATGTTGACTACTCCAAATCCCCATCTTGTCCTTCATGTGTTTGGAAATGCTTTCCAGGATGAGTCTCTCCATCAGCTTCCCAGGGACTGAGGTGAGGTTGACTGGCCTGTTGTTCCCCAGATCTTCCTTCTTTCTGTCCTTGAAGATATGAGTGATATTTTTCTCTCTTCCAGCCTCCAGGAACCTCTGCCAGTCACCATGACCTTTCAAAGATAATCAAGAGTGGCCTCACAACGACATCAGCCAGCTCTCAGCACTCAGTGCAACCTGTCAGGCCCCATGGAACTTAGAACCATAAATAGTTTTGGTTGGAAAAGCCCTCTAAGACCATCAAGTCCAATGGTTCCCTCAGCGCCACCAAGGCCACCACTAACCTATGTCCCCAAGTGCCACATCCACACGCCTTCCAAATCCCTCCAGGGATGGGGATGCCACAACTGCTCTGGGCAGCTGTGCCAAGGCTGGACAGTCCTTTTGGGGCAAAAAACTGCTCCCAGTACCACATCCAAACCTGGTGCAACTTGAGGCCATTTCCCCTTGTCCTGTCCCTTGTTGCGTGGAAGCAGAGCCTGACGCCCACCCGGCTCCACCATCCTGTCAGGGAGTTGTGCAGAGCCAGAACATCTCCCCAAGCCTCCTTTTCTCCAGGCTGAGCCCCTTTCCCAGCTCCCTCAGCCCCTCCTGGGGCTCCATTCCCTTCCCTGGACACGCTGCAGCCCCTCCAGGTCTCTCTTGTCAGGAGGGGCCCAGAGCTGCTCCAGCACTGGAGGTGCCCCAGCAGTGCCAGCACAGGGGACGGGCACTGCCCTGGCCCTGATGCCATCTCAATGCTGGGACAGCCCAGGTGCCACTGGCTGGCCTCTTGCCCACCTGGGCTTGCATTGAGCCACTCTTGACCAACACTCACAGGGCTTTTTCCAGCTCCTCTGCCCCAGCCTGGAGTGCTTAATGGGGTTATAGTGACCCAAAGGCAGGACCTGGCACTTGGCCTTGTTGACCCTCACACTGTTGGCCTTGGCCCATCATTCCAACCTGTCCCATTTCCTCTGCAGAGCATTCCTGCTCTCTAGAAGATCCACATTCCATCCCACTTGGTGTCACCTGTGAACTTACTGAAGGTGCACTCAATCCCCTCATCAATAAAAATATTAAAATGGACTGGCCAAATACTGGGCCCTGGGGAAGACAACTGGTGACTGGGCCCAGACAGATGTCACTCCATTCCCCATGACTCCCTAGGCTCAGCCATCCAGTCAATTTTCTACCCAGCAAAGAGTGCACCTGTCCAAGCCATAAGCATCCAGTTTCTCCAGAAGAATGATGTGGGAAATGGTGTCAGAAGGCTTTACTAAAGTCCAGGTAAATAACATCCACAGCCTTTCTTTCATCTGTTAAGTGTATCACCTTGACATAGAAGGACATCAGGTTAGTCAAGCAGCACCTGCCATTCCTAGACCCATTCTGCCTGGGCCTGATCACCATGTTGTCCTGTAGATGCCACATGATAGTACCCAAGATAACCTGCTTCATGACATTCCCTGGCACTAAGGTCAGAGCAACATGTCTGTAGTTTCCTGGATCCTCCTTCTGACCCTTCCAGCAGATGCGTGTCACACAGGCTAACCTCCAGTCCTCTCAGACCTTCCCACTTAATCAAGACGACTGGCAAAAAATTTGGCAAATCCAGTTTAAGTGCTCTAACCTTGACCTCTTTCACTGAGTGTAGGGCTTCCTTGTTCCAGACTTTCCCTCTGTCTGGTCTCAGGCTCCTGGGATTCCTGAAGGTTTCCTTTAACTGATAAAGATCGAGTCACAGAAAACACTGGGTACCTCAGCCTTTT
Organism: Nicator chloris; assembly: GCA_013400495.1. NCBI lineage: Eukaryota > Metazoa > Chordata > Aves > Passeriformes > Pycnonotidae > Nicator > Nicator chloris. The sequence goes on along the minus strand of WAAE01008784.1, from coordinate 21,921 downwards.
CTGTGTCATTTGTCACCAGCTCCCCTGCTCTGATTAGCACTGCACTCACACCTTCCCTGGTCTTCCCTTCGCTGTTCATGTACTTGTAGAATCCTTTCTTGTTGCTGTTCACATCCCTTGCCAGATTCAACTCCAGGCTGGCTTTGGCTTTCCTAACCTCATACTTGCAAGACTGGACAGCAAGTGTACACTTCTGTGTCACCTGCTCCTACTTTCACTACTTTTACACCCTCCTTTGCACCTAACCACTGACTGACAAACCTTTTGAAGCAATGAAAGACTTATGATGTCAAGCATTTTTCCCCTCGGCCTTTGTGGCAAAAAAAAGAGTTTGGGTTTGATTCCTTCTTAACAAACCGATATTGCTGTTATCAGCTACTCAGTCTCCAGATGTTTACAAGTAATGTGTCTGATTATTTACTCTGTAATCTTTTGGGAAATTGAAATTATGCAGACTGGCCTATACTTCCTATAATTGCCTTCCTCCCTCCCTTTGTTGGACTTCTAGGACAGACTGAAATTAGATCACCTCCCACTGATTAAGCAGACACTAGTCAGTGGTCTCCTAGAACAAAACATTCAGAATCAGAAATAGTTTGAAGACTCCAGAAGATGTCATTTGGGCAGAGAAGTCTGAAGTACCTGGAGGCTTGTAATTAGGAATTACAAATTATTTGTATTACCTGAAATCTTCTGCTTCTTCTTGGGACAGTCTTTAACGTCTTTGCCTTCCCTTTGCTCAGATTTCCTCTTGCCTTTCAATAGTACTTCTCCTGATAAGTAAGAACAGATATGCTTCAGTCTCAGTATTCAGTCTGGATAACAGCTAGTTTCCTACTGGCTGCCTCATCTTATCATTGTATTCAATACTTAGTCAAAAAAAAAAAAAAAGTAGTTCTTGTGAGGCACCTGGACACAGCCTTCTCTCTCAGTAACACTTAAGCACCCCATGGCCCACACTACTCTGATACAGCAGATGTGGAAGAAACAGTGCCACAGTATGGCCCGGAAAAATAATCCTCAGGAAAAGAGACAGAAAGTGCTAGGTTATATCATAAAAACCTCACTTGCACTCACACAAAAAGGAGCATGCAGAAACCCAAATAATACCATGCCTGCCCTGAGTATTTCCAAACCTATCAAACTCTTATCTCTACGAATACAAATGAGCACAGAAGCACAACGGTAGGCAGGGAACGCCAGTTATAGACTTTAAGAAACAGACAGCTTCCTCCTGGGTCTGTCCGAGGAGACCCACAAGGATAAGTCAGTGGGAACCCCACTCTGAAGCACCCTTTGGAAGGGGGAAGGGGGGAACAGTGAGAAGGGAGAGCGTGGTGTTACTGCCTAGGTTTATGCAGCACCTGGGATCTGAGTGGAGAACAATTCAGGATTCCACAAGACTAGGATGTTTAGGAGTGGTATGAAGGAGAGGGAAAGGGAGAGAATTACCCGATTTGGGGTTGATCAAGTGTGGGAAAATAGAGGTGTAAGAGGATAGCAAGGAACACTTGCTTATAAATAGGTGACTGGTCAGTATACAAATCGTGTCATGTCTGACACCAAACAGGGTCTGTGAGTATGAGCCTGTCTGTAAGGAGGTCTTCACCTGCCACTGGCACAGCTCTGCAGGCCTCAGGGGCCAGTACATCCATGGACCTGCAACTGAGGAGACTGGGATCCAAAGGTCAGGTACCAAGTAGATTGAATATTTAAGGACAGAGGCTGTTGGTGCTGTTTGTGTGAATGCTTATCTGCTTGGCTCCTGTTTATGTGTATTGTACGTCTGTTCTTGTTCCTACAGGAATACTTAGTCTTGCTACTGACTGGACCCGGGGGTGTGGAGCTACAGCAATCTCACTTCTATCAAGCAAGAATTTGCTTGATATCAAGCAAGGATATCAGGCAAGAATTTGCCTCTCCCCACAACACAATGGAATATGGACCTGGACTTAGAGGTAAGAAGAAAGTGCATTAAAGAAGATTGAAGTTTTGACTCTCTGCCACACAGGAAGTTTGGAAAACAGCCCCTAGGCCAGGAAATCTGAATGTTCCTACGACAACCTAAGACCCAAACCATTCCAAATCAGAAAATTATAACTGACAAATGTGAAAAAATAAAGACATCCTTAAAAAATAATCTACCAAGCACAAAAGCTTTGTCTAATCCCAAATACTAATGAATGGGCCTTTGCAACATCTTTAGTGTTGATGGTTCTATTTTTAAAGCTCTTGAAGCTTATTTCTGATATGATTGGTGTAACTCTTATATTTATCTCTTCTACAGATAGAACTGAGTTCAGCCACAGAATGATTATTTTAATAGACAAGTCACTCAAGAGGAACTGTGTAATGTCAGAAAACTGTATGCCTATTTGTCCAGTGGCAGAAGTTCATTTATTTCTATACATGAGCAGCCCTAGCAAGCTTGTAATTTTTGGCTGAATTGCAGCATGTCTTTCAGGAGCAAACTAATCTCTCACTGAAGAACTAGAGAGAAAATCAGTTTTGCCTTGGACCAGAAGTGATCAATACCTTTTTTTTCTGAAGATTTGTTAACACTGTTTTTCATTCCTCTCATTTCCAACCAGTAAGCAGGCCTGCGAATGGTCCGCTTGCTCCTGGGCTCTGCGCTCCCATTCACTGGGCCCTTTGGTGAGGCAGAGGAAATGCTGGTCATTGTGTCTTCATAGTTACTGTTCACTCCTAGAGCAGCAGTTTCCACCTCCTCAAGTTGTTTAGACCTGGAAAACAAGAAGTTGAATTCCTGTGTATATGGATGCATATACACAAAATCACAATAAACTTGACAGATAACATCCTTCTCATCTTCCCAAGTATTCTAAAAATTAATCTCACAGTTCACTGAATCTCCTGAGTTTTGGGAACTCTAAAGTGCCAGCAAGATAGAACATCCTCAGTGGTTTTTTCAGTATATCTTTTTGATAACGACATTAATAAGCTCTCAAGAGGAACAGAAAAAAATATTCCTCCTATCTCAAACTTTCAACTTTAGAAGTAGGCACAAGTGAGTCTTAATTTAAAAATATGCATTTATTCTTGGAATGTAAGAATATTTCTGCAGCCCACCATTACAAAAGAGACATTTTCCATCCCACAAAGGGCAAGATCTCCTTCAGTCTCTATTCCCAGAGTCAGGGCTGCCACTACACAATTAAAGATTTCATGCCAGCAAGAATTTTAACTAATGAGGCTTTCAGCAGTGAAGACAACCTTCCAGTATATCCTACAAATCACATTACATTAAAACTGCTTTAGACCAGTCAGCAGCACTCAATTTTTTTTTCCTAGAGATCAGATGGAACTTTGCTTCACTGTTCCAAAGTATTCCTCTCAGGCCTTGAAATGCCTGGACATGTATATTCCTGTAAATGACAGCAAACTGAATGAGGTGTCAAAGAAACACAGAATACCTGTTCTCTGGGCAAATACCATTTACATAAAGAGGAAAGAAAGGGAACAGAAACATTTTGCAATGTATCCCATTGCTACTACAATTACCAACTGAAACAACTAGATCACTCGAGTGATGACTGTGATGGCCATTCTATTCTGTGATCTGTGGAGCTCACCTTTTAACACATCAGTCCAGGAATCAATAAGGGGGGAACACAGATGGTCCCAGGTCAGGTCATTACATACTATGTTTCAGGAGGTACTGCAGAAGCATGGGGAGAGGATTTCTCAAATTAAAGTCTTTAATTTGCACTCACACCCAAAACACATAGATTTCAGAGCACCATTTGCTCTTGGACTTAAAATATTTATCTTCACAATGTTAAAATCCTTAAAAAAAAATGAAAGCTAATACACACTGAAGTGTCAGAAAAACACTTTTCCTACAAACCAATAAGTTATTGAAGTTAGCTGAGACTCTCAACACACTAATTAAAATTGCTGCAACTCTTAAAATTTAGAATAGTTATAAAAACCAGATATAGGTATCCACTAGGACTCTTTCAGCTTTTTTCTTGCCCTCAGTCAAACTAGACAAAAAAAAAAAATTCACATACTTTTTATTTTCCAAGGCCTTCTTGAACTTCTGCTGTCTGTGATGTCCAGTCCTGGTGCCCTAACAAGGCAGAACAATTCACATTAGCAGCATCATTTGTTTTCTTCCAGCAGGTTTCCCTATGGAGCCAAGCACAAGCACCTGCACTTTGAGGATGTGCATACACCACCCTTTGAAAAACAAACAATTGTTTTCTGCAACTGGAAGTGCTTAACCTTTCCAACTCCAGCTGAATTGGAACTGAAATCAAAACAGGGATGAGTCCGTCCACACTCCCCCTGTGAAAGCCAGTCTTTCCCCTCACAATGGGATGGGATGGAGTGTTCTTTGTCTCCAGTACATTCACCCATATATGTTTTCTGCCCATACTTTACCACTTGATGACAAATATTTTAGATACTAACTTGCTAGTTTTTACACAGTACTTATTTTTCCTTAATGAAGTAATTCTTGTGTTTACCCTGACAAGAATGTTGTCTCTAGCCTCCTTCATGCCCTCATTTTTTACCTCGCTTTATCATACTCCATCAGCTGCCCAGAAGTTCACTTTATCCATATCACAGAACCCTTTTTCTTATTTAACAAAGATTTTTTGTCATTTGTCACTTGCTATGCTCCCATTAAGACATGTAATTTAACACATTGTCATGCATTTACAAGTCGGTATGATTAACTCGTTTGCTGTACATTGCTCCTAGTGCGTGGACAATCGCGCACCACCACCTTCCAAATACTAATCATGACTGAATGCCATTCTTCATTAGAAAACTCATGACAAAAACAGTAGTTATACAGACTAGAAAACAAAAATCACTGCCCAGTGGAAGTATATATAATATCAAAACTGTAACCTAGGAAACAAAGGTAGTATTTTGCCATGTAAAGGAACTGGCCAAGAACAAAAAAAAAACCAACCCAAAAACCCCAACAACAACAAACCAAGAAAAAACCCTGAAAAGAAAAAAAAAAAAAACAACAAACACAAAAAATCCAACTAAACCAAACAAAAAAACACACACAAAAAAAGAAAACAGAAGTAAAAAGAAATGATGGCTAAATTACCTGTCTTCTTTATAAAAAAATGTGATGTGCACTATCAATGGTGAGAGAGACCCCACCCATCAGCTAAGAAGTTCAGCAGCAGGCACTGATACCAATACATGAATGATTAAACTGTGCCTGTGGAGTGTCAGGCTCTCCTTGGGCCTCCAGCCCCAGAGTCTTCTCATGGAAATGTTAGGGAAGCAGCAGGAGAAAATTCACAACTGCTTGATCAGTGACTTTACAATCAAATCTTGTCTCCTTTGGAAGTAAAGTAAATTGGATGTTTGTGTTTGCATTATTTATACCCAAACAGTAGCGTAAACAGCATTGTCTGGGAAATCTGCACATTAGAAATGTGTAGAAGCCTCACTGAGCAGCAGTCAGAAAAAAATCAGGGCTATGAGGTTACAATGATAAAAATGAATAAACAGGCAGGCAGAGTCAGCTGCAATTCACCGGCTTAATCCACAATTAGAAGAACTGAAATGACTGACAAACATGGCATGTGTTTCAAGATTCATGGGGGTTTTATAACTAAAAAATTTTGCATAAGAGTGAAGATTAGTATGAAGAACTTTGGTGGCAGTTAAGGATCTGCAATAAAAAAGGAGAGTGAAAATGATCTGTCAGGCTTTCTGAGACGTTAATAACAGCAATTATGAAGGAAACATCTAGAGAAACTGGTGTTTAAGTTCCGTGTGTTTTTTGATTTATACAGTTTACTTCCTACTTAAAGGACAGAGACCTAATCTATGGAATTAGGAAGGAATGCCCAAGGCTGGACATAAGGAACAAAAAAATAGTCACCTTCCTTGCACAGCTGAGAAAAAGTGAAACAGCAGCTCAGAGCTGGAAAAGATGGAGAGTGGCGAATTCTCTCTGCTCATGGACTGTGGGTTATTCCGGTGAGCTGGAACACGGCCGCTGCTGGAGACGGGCTGCTCTACGGCATCCAGCCCGGCAAGACGGTGCATAAGCACAGCACAGAAACTCCCCGAGGTGAGGAGGCTGATACGGAAACTGAAGGGGATGAAGATGCCAGCAGGGACACCGGGCATTCTGCGGGCCCCGCCTGTCCCCGTGAGGCGCGGGAAGGCTAAAAATTCTTTGGGGAACTCCCTGTTCCAGCCCCACGTCCCCGTTCCTACCCGCACACTCCATGAACTACGTCCTCCTGCAACGAAGGCCTTTCGGACAAAGCGCACCACCGGCGCCAGCAGCGCCCTGCTTCGGGTTCCTGCCCGGTTCCGGGCCGAACAAAACCGGGCCCGGCCCGAGGCCTCGGGGGACGGCCTGGCCTTCGGGCGGAGAGGAGTCTCTCCCGCCGCTGCTCTCCGGGAGCCCGGAGCGCGTCCCACTCGCCGCCCGCTCAGGGCCGCTCACCGCGCCGGGCCGGGCCGCACAGCCCCGCTGGCGGTCCCGGGGAAACCTGCTCGCTCCTGCGATCCCGACGTCGGAGCCCATTTCGCGGTAACCCGCGGACTAACCAGGCTCCCCGCGGCAGCCGCCGGCGGCAGCGGTGAAAAGACTGCGGACACTCACCGAGCCGCCGCCGCCCCGCATGGTGCCGGTGCCGCCGCCACGTCAGCGCCACGCCTGCTCCCGCCGTCCCGCCCGCCGCTTCCGGCTGGCCCTGGCAGCGCGGCCGCCTCGAGCCCCCCGCGCTGTTGTGGCGCGCCCGGGGCCGCGCCGGGCCGTGCAGCGCCAGGGGGCCCGCGGGCCGTCTCGGGCGGCAGCGGGGCCACAGCCGGGTCCGTGTGCGTCACGTCGGAGCCGCGGCCGCCCCCCGCCCCGGAAGGACAAGTGGGCTCTGGGAAGATGGCAGCGGCGGCGGGAGCCGCGGCGGCGGCCCCGGTGTGTGTGCTAGTGCTGGGCATGGCTGGCTCCGGAAAAACGACCTTCGTGCAGGTGAGGGGCTGCGGGAGTCGCGAGGGGCCTCGGGGAGTCCCCGGGGCTACCCCCGTGCCCAGCGGAGCCTGACGTCTCTCTGTGTCTCCGCAGCGCCTGGCCGCACACCTGCATGGGCAGCGCTGCCCTCCGTACGTGATCAACCTGGACCCTGCCGTGCACAACCTGCCTTTCCCCGCCAACATCGGTGAGTGCTGCGCCCTGCGGGACGGGTGGGCCCGGGCCGGAGGAGCGGCCTGGAGTCCGCCAGGAGAGAGCAGGTACGTAGGGCCTTAAACAGAGACAGAACCGGTTCGCGGAGAGTGCTTTTCATATGTTCCGCGGAAGCGAATACGTGAGAGAGTACAAGCTGGGCTGCTTGTATTCCCTTAAGAGGGTCCAAGTTCGAATAAAAGAAGGACTTGGAGACTGTATTTTAAAAATTGTAGCTCTTTTCTCCAAACAGTCGTTAATATGGGTATTCTTAGAACCAAAGCTATTCTTGCAATGCGTTTGTACATTTTTTGTATCATCTGGTGTGATTGGAGGTGTTTGGGTTCTGGAGGCTTTTTTTTTTGTCAGTAATGAAAAGATTAGCAGATTTGATCTGGTTCCCTATATACACATATGCTATCAGCAAAGAGCTTTAAAGCACTTTTAAAAGACATGAATTTTAGAGCAAACATTTTAGCAATAAAACAGATCTTATGTTTAGCTGTTCCAAGGAGCATACCAGTCCCTAGTTTTGTGACAATTCTGTATCTTACACTATGTGAAGTATGCCAGCCAGCCTCTCCAAAGGATAAGAAAGACAGTGTGGTACACACGTTGTTTTGCTGCTGTCAGAAAAATGACTGGAGTATCTGTTCCAGTGCTGGATCTCTAGTAATACAGATAGGTAAGTATGCTTTATTAGCTGCTGGTGACCAGTTGGAGTTTGGAAAACTACTTCTATGTCTTTCTCCCACAGATATCAGGGATACCGTGAAGTACAAAGAAGTAATGAAACAGTATCCTTTTTTGTCTAAGTAATGATATTTGAAATTTCAAGTCGAAAATAATCTGTCACATGCACACTGTGGTGAAGGGGCAGGAGGTGGGCGGGATTGCAGTAATGCAGAGTGTTGCATAAAGATTAAGAGGTTTTGACTCTGTATTTCTTGCATGTGATATTAGGAATTGTGTTCTACAAGATTTGGTACTTCGTAGGTAATTTTCTTCTGTGCTAAAAATGATTCTGCCTAACAGTAATTTTTAACAAGCAATAGGGACTCTGCCCACGTAGCTTTCTTTTTTTTTTTCAGTTCTTTCAAAGAACTTGTATCCTCTATTGGTTTGTTTGGTTTGGTTTTTTTTTTTTTGTGGAAGCCAGCAGCCTTTTCCCCATGTTTTAACTGGTCTGATTTTATTTATCATAAATAAATGTGGAAATTCTTACTTGCCTGTAGTAGATGGAGAAAACTATCTCTCGATTTGACTGTAATCAAAGCACTATTGTCTCTCTGAGTCTCAGAGACGTTGGGGTGTTTGCTCTTGCTCACAGTGTTGGTGACTGTAGTGCAGTAACATCACACTAAAGTGGCTGCACTTCCAGAGGGCTGTGGGGGTCCTTGGTCTCTTATGTAATAGCTTGTGCAGAGGGAGGTGATACACAGTCTTTGGTTTTGACTTGAAAGTGTGACTCTTAAATTTAATATTTTAGACAAGAATAAAGGTGGTGGGGGATAGGATTCTTGATTTTGGCTGTTGTTTGATTTGTTACCAGCAAAACGTCCTAAATACAAGTTTCGAATTAGTGTGTAAGTGCGTTATTTGCTTCACTGCATCTGTTAGCCATTACTGGAGTTTCTGTGTCTTGTTAATAAGGGCATAAGGAGGATGTTTGCCCTCGTGTTTGGATATTGAAAGTAGTGGTAGAGAAGACAGTATGTTATGAGTCAATGCTAGTTCTTGTGCAGTTAAAGCAAAAATGGCAAGGGGAAACCACGTAGCCACTCTTTCTTCTGTCAATCACACATGTTTGAGTAAGAGAGTATTTGTTACCCCGCTGATGACTTAGGAGATGTAATCGTGTATTAGGGCTGTTGTCTCTTGATCTCAAGGTATCCAGTGTGCATCTGTTGTCAGAGTTGACAAAGACAACCTCTGGGGTCTGCATAAGCATCTGCTTTCCTAAATGAAGCATCAGATATGGGCTGGGCCCAAATGGTGGAATAGTGACCTCCCTCAATCTCTTTGCTACAAGATTTGACCAGGTACAAGGTTGTTTCTCTGTGCTGTTCCTATGGTGCTGTGCTGGAGATGGTGAGGGGGGTGGTTTGTATATGTAGAGTCTCAGAGGGCACTGTGTTTGGTTAGCCTTCTAATGTTTCTGGGGAGGTATTCTCCCTACAGAACCATGTATTTTACAATGCTATCAGAGCACATTAGTTTTCATGTGAGAGATTAAGGTTTTTCAGCTTTTTTAAAGTAAAATTAAGAAGCCACATATATGGAACATTCTTCAGTCTTTGTATAGGACTGTTGTTGGACCATGTTTCATATAAAATCTTCCATGTGAATGCTCTGAGTTTGAAGTAGGGAAGCTCACTTCTGGAAACCCATTAAATTTTCCCAGGGTTATTTAATAATTGACAGCCCTCCTAAATCATAGCTCTAAATCAGCTGTGGGGTGGGGAGTGATGTCAGATACTGAGACAATCTCTTGGTGAAAAGGCAGGGAATAACTGCCTTTAGTCAGGTACTAATTTCTTTAGCCAGGTACTAGAACACACACAAAATTAAGGTTGTCTCTGACCTATGCAGAGTCTGAGCATTTTTCACCCCCTTCCGTAGTAGGGCATTTTCACACTCTGAAAAGCATAAAGACTTTAACCTTTTGATATTCACCTGCAGCTGAGCGAGTTAATGTAGTTCCTGCTATGAAATGAAGATGAAAGTTTCCAAAGTTGTGAGCCTAAATACAAAATATGTTTCTGCCTTTTTAATCAGGTGATGAAGTTTATTGAAAAAAGACAAAATGCATCGAAGTGAGTACATTCTACTGAGTTGTGCTTTTCTGGGATCATTGTGGGAAAATTGCAAAATTCTAAAAAGTTTCTCTGAATGTTTTCTAGCCTTGGTGTAAAATTTTATGTGGAAAAGGGCATAGAACGGATAAACTAGGTTTTTCTTTGGATACATAAAAAAAAGCCTAGTTATTATAGTCCTGCTTTTCTTGTCTTCCATCAGACTATCATTTTCTTTCACACACTTTTCAAATAGGCAGCAATTAATTCTTTTTCTGAAGATTTTGCACTGTTAACTGTCTGTCAAATTGATGCCTCCAACTCATGAGAGTACATGCTTCTTAGTTAGAAAATTCACACAGGAGATTTTCAGGTGTGCCCATAGATCTCATTAGTGTTTGGGAGAAGCTTTTCTCATCTGTTGTAGAATAATCATGTCATTTGCCATTGTATGCTGGTAATAATCTAGTCAGAACACAATCTTGTGCTTAACTAATTTTCCCTTATTGTTGTTCGGGGGTAACTTCTTACCAGGTATGTTATTATTGACACACCAGGGCAAATTGAGGTATTTACTTGGTCAGCATCAGGAACCATCATAACTGAGGCCTTGGTAAGTGCTTTTGGCATGACTGGACAGTGAAGTTATGTGAATGACTTGGCTGTTGAACAGTGAGCTTCTAATTAAACTGTCTTTTACTTTGTGTTCCCAGGCTTCCTCTTTTCCTTCGGTTGTTGTCTATGTGATGGACACCTCTCGCAGTACTAACCCTATCACTTTTATGTCCAACATGCTGTATGCCTGCAGGTAAGAAAAGCTGTAAATGCAGCCCATCTCCTTCAATTGCTGTGTCTCTTTAATAGTTATTTTTAAGGGGAATCATGGAATGGTTTGGGTTTAAAGGGCCATCTAGTCCACACTCTCTTCGGTGGGCAGGGACACCTTCCACTAGACCAGGTTGGTCCAAGCCTCATCCAACCTGGCCTTGAACACTTCCAGGGATGGGGCAAGCACAGCTTCCCTGTGCAGTGTGCTCCAATATCTCTCCATTGTCATCATGAAAAAATTTGTCAGCATGTCTCTTTTAGCTTAAAACCATTATCCCTTGTCCTGTCACTACAAGCCTTGGTAAAAAAATCACTCTCCATTTTTCTTATAAACCTCGTTGTATACTGAAAAGCTGCAATAAAGCTTCCCTGAAGACTTCTCCAGGCTGAACAATCCCAACTCTCTGGCCTGTCTCCATAGGAGAGTCCCTCCAGTCCTCTAATGGTTTACATGACCTCCTGTGGGCCCGCTTTACAGGTCCATGTCTTTCTTGTACCATGGTTTCCAGAGCTGGATGCACTGCTCCAGGTGGTATGAGAACAGCGTAAAAAGGGGGAATCACCTTCCTCACGCTGCCCATGCTGCTTTTGATGCACCCCAGGGTGTGGTTAGTTTTGCACTTGGGTCTCATATCCACTTAGTCTACTGGCTTGGTTATTCTCTTAGTGATTTCCTCATTGAAAAGAACAGAGTAATTTAGGTGCCAGTGGACATCTGGAGTTCATTGGCTCAAAACTCCCACTGAAAACATTAAATAATCCATGAAACCTTGGTGTGATGCATGCTGATTACAATAGATTTAACACTGCCTATTGCTTATAAACACATTTATCTAAGATGTATCAAGATAGTCTAGTTTAAGTTCCTTCATGTAAGCAGGTAGTTTCTTATTCGATTTTTTAATGTTAATGATATTTTAGGAGATTCTTCAAGATTTGTTTTGAGTTCAGCATAGCAAGGAGTTCTTGATTTATTGTATTCTTCTTCATACATAGATTTATCTGATTTCTTTAATGTTAAATCAGGGACTAAATACCTATAGAATGATCAGCATAACTGGAGCTGTAATAATTGATGGTAAATGCTGGTAAAAGGTTTTCAAAAACCCTTGCAATCCTTGTATGAAGGTCAGGAGCTGTATCACTGTAATAGTGTACAAAATGTGTCTTATTGCGTGCTGCATTTTCTGGCATTAGTTTGAGCAAAAGGTGATAGCACATAAACAGTGAAATAAATGTGTAAGCTTTTGTGTTGAGGTAGTTTTTCTTTATACATCTTCTGTGTTATTTGAATTCATTGCTCAGTTCACAATCTCTCAGAACGCGAGGTCTGAGTCAAAAATCCAAAATGCAAAGGGAGTCAAAAACTGGGACCTGAGAGTCATAGAAAATGATTACCAAAATCAGCTGGGTGTATCAGAGATTTTCTGTCTCACAGATGTGTGCTTACCTCTTGGGGAGGCATATTTTGTTCAATGATTGTAAGCAGGACCTGGGTGAAAATTACATTCTGATTGGTGCAGAGGAAAATAATTATCTTTTTATGTCAAATACGTTTAGTTTGGCACAAGTCTTGTCTGCCTTATGCTTGTTTTCTATTCTATTCAATTTTAAATTAATGTTAAATTTTCGTTTTGTGTCTCCCTGCTCAGTATCCTGTACAAGACAAAGTTACCTTTCATCGTAGTTATGAACAAAGTAAGTTAAAGCTCTAGTTTCCATTTCTTAGTGGAACATTGTTCTGCTTAGCTTCTTTGGTGTGGTATCTTTGTTTTACCACAATAATAGGTTTTTCTAGAAAAGAGAGACTGGGAGGGGGCTGCAAGCTGACAACCAAATTTAAAAGGGGTCTTTAATCTGGTATCCAAATGCACAAGCATAATCAGGGATGGGCAGTTGCACCCAAACCCTCAAGTCAGAGAGGATACCAACACTTGGAAACACATTTGGGACCTTAAGCCTGGGCTATAGGGAAACTTAACCCTGTAACGTAACAGGGAGGGTCATTATGGAATCTGCTCTTACCCTGTTTCCACATAACATTTGTCTTCGTTATTGTTTCTACTCAGCAGTAGGCTAAATGACCCACAGTGGGAACAGTGTAACACCTGCATGTTTTGAGGGAGGAGTCCCACATACTGTACCAGGCAAAACTTAGCAAAAGATGCTTGATCCAGTATTTGCTGTGAGGCAGATGCTAGTCTAAAGATACACATCCACCGTCGTGTAATGCACTTGTGGTCTTAAAGGAATGCTTTTGAGTTTAACAGCTGTCTCTTTAAACATAATAATTTCAGATATTAAAAGAATCCCATTAGATTTTTGGTGTGAGTGCTGCTCCTCACAGACATCTTTTGTATTTGTATCCCCAACACAGCAAGCTCTCTGCATACACATACATTTCCCACAGGCTGTGCCTTGACTGTGCCATTTTTCCCTCACCCCAGCGAAGTAATATTAGTGTCTGCTGTGCCCCAGCTCCACCCACCTGCCCAGTGACCCAAACCGTGTTTTGATACCTGCTTGCTTACTGAGCAAGGTTTTATATGCTGTTTTCTCTCTTAACTCTAGACAGCAATTTTAGAATAAGCTACGAAGCTTTTTTTTCCATAGAAAAAGGCACAAGGTAGGAAAATCATTCTCTCTTAAGAAAATACACCTTTTGAAAGACTAAAAGTGGGACTTGATCAGTATATGTAAGGAAAGGTATGCCCAAGGCTCAGGATTCATAACTTCAAACCTCATTTTAATTTCATGTTTGCCTTTGCTAAAGAGTAAAGGCAACAGCATTTTAAGAATTTTTAACAAAATGTAATTAAATGTAATTTTTTAAAATTGACTCTTGATGAGAATGGAAGAATCCTGGGCAACTTATACATGTACAGTGACAAACAGATTTTAGAATTTTAAGATTTGCAGGGGGAAAGAAAGCAATTTGTCGAGGTGATTTTATTTTATTTATAGAATTCTAAGTACTCAGGCTTTGGCCCTTGGTGGACTGAGTTCTGTCTCAACTCTAGTGAGTAATGCTAGGCAATACTTCATCTTTCTCCTTCGCATTGGTGCAGAGAACTGAAATATATCAGAGTTTTAGGCACCTCATATCATGTTAAGAGTGGATATGCCTGTGGTAAGGTGTCTATTAAACTTTTTAATAGACTGTTTGCATATGAGTCTGTGTAAAATTGTGGAACCATCTCACCTGTTTGTGTCCATTGTCCTGCACTGAGTTTGGGTTGTAACTTCTGTGGGTCACAACACAGCTCATGTTTATAGAGACCCCATCCATGGGCTGCTACCCAGCAGGGAAGTGGCACTTGCTCCCCCACCCCCCAAGCAATTAGGAAAGCTTGGGATTTCAGTGAGGGCTGCTCTTGTCTGGCTTCAATCATATGATCTGCTATTTACACTGTAAACTCCATTGTACAGTATGCAATTTTTGAATGATCCTTTGCAGTAAATTGCAGAAGGCTTTAGACCTGTGATTGTTTCCTTAAATCCTTAAACATTGTTGCCTTCCTTAAGCCTGAGTAGGTGGTTGTCTTCTTTTCAGGTATTCATGTAGTTGGTTTGATAAAAACAGAACTTGTGAAACTTCAGACCAGGGCTGAGAATTTTGAAAAGATTAACATCTTGAAAATTAGCTTAACATGGATTTTTTTTATTTGTCCACTTAAGAGTCTACAGCTAATATTTTTACTTAATTTTTACTTCTGAATCTTTTCCCTTCTCCTTCCAGACTGACATAATCGACCACAGTTTCGCAGTGGAATGGATGCAGGACTTCGAGACTTTTCAGGATGCCCTGAATCAAGAGACCTCCTATGTCAGTAACCTGACTCGTTCTATGAGTTTAGTGTTGGATGAATTTTACAGTTCACTGAAGGTAAGAATCTTCTTTTTGTTCATTACCTCTCATAAAAGCCTGGAGAAGAGAAAGCTCAAGAACAATGCTTTTGATGTAGGGTGGGAGTAGAGTGTAAGGAAGTCAAAAGGCAGAGTCTGTTCTCTGGTGCTCAGGGAAAGGAAAAGAGGCAATAGACACAAAGTGAAATGCAGGAAACTGTGTTTAAACAGAAGAGGAAAAAATTACTTCATTTTTACTGATTGAGCACTGGAACAGATGGTCCAGAGAAATTGTGAAGTCTCCATCCTTGGAGACAAAGTCATAAGCAACCTGTTCTCTTTAATTCTGCTTTTTGAGCAAAGAGTTGGACTAGATGATCTCCAGAGCTACCATCCAATCCTAACCATTCTGTCCTTCTGTAAAGGGTCTTTGCACTCCCCTTTTGAACTGTAATCTGTTCATGAGCCATGTTGAGGATTTGCGAATTTGAACACAGTAACTTTAGTAACTTGTCACGCTGGGGGGCAGCCCTGAATAATTTAATACTGAATTGTGATTAATCACGAAAGGTTAGATAGGCTGAGAAGGAAGGTAAGATAAGCTGGTAAGAGGCAGCATTCTTTGTTGCAGCATTTCCTGTCTGAGGTAATTTTCCTTGTCTGGAAAGTGTCTAGTACAGTTGTGCAATTTAGTACACAGGAAGAACGGGAAGACTCTCAAACCCAAACAAACACCCTCTCCTCCCCGCCCCCCATATTTGCTTGGGCAAGAAGAAGTTGGGGTTTTTTTTCTCACTTAACCAGGTTTTGAGAGGACAAAGTAATCCAGTTCCTCAGGAAACCCTGTGCAATGGAGGCTGTTACTGTTCCCATAGTCTGTGGTAAAGGTTTCAGCTAATTGTGTTTGTCATCAGCTTTTACTAAATAAAAAGCAAGCCTTCTTGCCTTTATGGGTATTAAAAGAAAGACAACAAAAATAAGTGATTCCATTCAGATAGATAATGATAATGTAGCGAGAACAAAAATATTGTTAAGTGTTCTATGTGGAACAATATACAGAATTTCAGAAGGGATTGTAGTGGTGCCATATACAGAATTAAAGTACTTCCTGATCATTTTTTGTTAATTAGGTCATATTTCTCTGCATGTCATAACGCTGGACTGGAGAGCAGGTCATATGATGATTAGAGCGTAGACTGCAGCTTGTACTTAAATACAGGGAAAGTATAAATATTAACATACATCAGCATATATTAATACTCAAAATCCTTTGGAGAGCTGTCTCATGTTTGCTGTATTAATGATCATGTGCAAGGTTGTATTGCAAAAAGTCTTCCATTTTCTAAAAGTGAGCAGTTCAGACTGTCTTGCTTTTCAAAAAGAGGAAGACTTTTTGTTAGATGATCGATTCTGGCTGGTAATAGTCTTAATGAAATGGATGCAATGGATGATTTAATACAGGCAGAACAAATGGCCAGAAGTGTAATGATAGACAAGTTCAAATTAGGAAGGAGATGTACATGTTGAGTGTATTGCCATAGTAACTGATGAAATTCTCCACCTCTTGCTGTTCTGGGGTTGGACTGCGGAGTTTTTAAAATGTGATGTGGCTAAATACAAAGTATTAGACGTAATTTCAGAGCCAGAAGGTCAGTTGTCTATTTTGCTGTCTAATTCTTCTACACTGTTACATACTAACTACTTATAACCCTAGACACAGATTGGATTATTAACAGTAAACATGTAAACAACTGAAAGACCTGACTTTCTCTTGAAATGCCCAACTTGTTACAAAAACCCAAACCCTCTTCCCCAAAGAAACACCCCCCCAAAATACTGCAACAACTCACCAAATAGAAAACCAGCAACAACCAAAACAGAGGTAACAAACATGAACAGCAAGTGGAGAAAGAGTTTGAAAGCAGGATGGATAGAAGCAGAAGTGTTACTGCACATTCCTATGCCACTGTGCTGATTAAATGGCTATCGTTAAGTTTAGACTAGTAATTATTTGTTGGGTTTAGGTTTTTGTTAGAAACTGGTTCAGTTACTCTGCAGTTCTGGTGTGTGGTTTCTTTTGCAGGTGGTTGGTGTTTCTGCTGTGCTTGGCACAGGACTGGATGAGTTTTTTATCCAGCTTTCTAAAGCTGTGGATGAATATGAGAGGTAAGGGGATAGTTAACCAAGTGAACACTTCCTGAAGGTACTGATTTGTAAATCCTTTGATTTGAAAGACTCTACACTATCCTTAGCCAAGGTCGTTTAGGGTTTCTAATAAACTTCAAGCATCAGCATAAAAAGTGGCAGTACAAAGGAGCTATTCAGAATGAATTTTTGTGTTCACTGTTGAGTGAAAAAGCAAAAGCTATCTGTGCCATCAAATATGTGAAGTAATATTTTTTCTCTAATTCATGCAGTGATCAAGATTGGAACTCTTGCTGTTTCATTGAAATATGTTCAACTTATTTTGCATCCATTGGTTTCAGAGTCCAAATCTGGATAAAATGTGCTGTTAGTCCTTCTGAAATGTCTCTCAAACATGAAAGCCTAGAGAAAACTTTTTTTGGGGTGGAAGGAAGCCTCTGAGATGATCCGTACTTAATATAAATCATGTGTTGATTCAGACTGAATGCACTCTGTCTTTTCAGAGAGTATCGTCCAGAATACGAGCGCCTGAGAAAAACACTGGTAAGTGTTTTTAGCTATTGTACACCCGGATGGTGTATCTTGAGG
This sequence comes from Nicator chloris, assembly GCA_013400495.1. Lineage (NCBI taxonomy): Eukaryota > Metazoa > Chordata > Aves > Passeriformes > Pycnonotidae > Nicator > Nicator chloris. Next base: position 4,542 of record WAAE01008784.1, on the reverse strand, counting down.
GCACTTTTATGCACACAATTGTCTTTATGTAGAGAGGGTCTAACATTTAATTTATTAGTCATACTCAGTGTGGGAAAACTCCTGTCCTGAAGAAGTCTGCTATCTGCCTTTTTTTCCTAGATGTGGTGGGACATATCTTTACAAGAATAAAGATGTTTTATAAAACACATATTGTTTGCTGCTTTAGTGCTAGTATTTGAGCTAATTGTGAGAAAATGATTGGGAAATAGTTTTGTGTCTTTCATTCAGAAGTATAGAGGGTTCTTGAAAATAAATTCTCAAGTGATTTGTTGAGGCTATCCTTGTATCTTCCTGTACCAGTGAAATGTACTGATTTGACTTAGACAGTAACAGACTGATTCGCAGTGCCAAAATCAGTAGCTCTGCTCACCTGGAGTCCTGGCTGTCTAAAGGACAGTTCTCTGCAGGCACGGCTTCTCTGGCTTTGGCTTCCTGATGCTTCTGAAAATGTTCTAGAAGTCCGCCATCCTGGAGATTGCTGTCTGTGTTTGGTCAAAAGTTCTGTGTAACCTTAGTTGTAATGTGAGATCTGCTTAGTGACTTGCATTCTAGCTGGGGGACAGACTGCTGGGTTTGGGTGAGGTTACTTTTCTACTGATGTTTTAAATGTTCTCAGAATCCACATGTAACTCTTTATCTACAGGAGGAAGCTCAAGAGAAACAAAAGAGAGAGCAGCTGGAACACTTGTGGAAGGACATGGGCAGTGTGTGTGTGCAGGGCAGCACACTGGCAGGTACCTCACCAGGAAGATTAAGTTCACTTCAGAAGTTTTCTGAAGAGTTTGCGTTGAGAAGTTCTTCTCTGTTCCCACAGCAAAAGTGTGAAAGCAGCTTCATGTTAGAGGAGTGGGACTTGAATTTCTGTGGGATTGGCCACACTTAGCTCTTCCTGTGTCAGTCACTTTACGCTGCTGTGTAGCTAAAGCAGCAGACACACTAAAAATAATGAAGTGCTTTAGAAAAGGTGAAACAGATTAGAATATGGGAAAGCTGTGCTGTTGGCTGCACTGTCCCTTGTGTGAGGTAGGTGCTGATGAAGTCTGTCTCGTGTCTTTGGGATCCACAAGCAGTTTTCTGTCCTTTCAGAGCAGGTGTTAATTGTTGTGGTTTTGTGTAGATAAAAGTTGTCAGTGTTAACAATACCTTACCTTTAGCAAGCTGGCTTGTGTACAACCATTTATTTTCCTTTCAAGGACCTGATGATGCTTCTGCAATGGGTCCCTCTGAGCTAATCCTAACACGAGGAGCTCTCAATGAAGAGGAAGAAGAGAGGGAGAGTGATACTGACGACATTGACCATGAAGGTAAGGGAATGAGGTCTGAAAGCTGCCCATCTATCAGGAAATCCCCTCTGTATTTCATTACCTGGATGGACTGTAAAGAGAGCCTAGAAAACAAAACATTCCGTCACCTAAATACATGTGATACCATAGCAGAAGCCCAGCTGCAATGTTTGGTCCAGGGCTATCACTCTCCAACCTTTGTGAGAGTTCAATTGTGAATTTTCTATTTAAGTAATTAATAGGGTGTATAACACACATAAACCAGAAAACTTGTTAGGCTTGAGGCATGCAGTGACCTCTGAACCTGATGGATGCACAGCTGTTTTATCATCTTTTTTGTTTCTGCACCTGGCTCTCTTTGCTTTTGCTGTGACTATGGTCTTGGAGCAATCTTCCAAGTTCTTGAAGGGTGATTTTTCACTTCTATAGCTCACAGACTTAGTCTTCATTCTTTTCTTGTTGCACTGATGTTTAGGATCACTCCTTTCCCCTGTAATGTAGCTGAAGATCCCACAGACGTTCTGTGTTGTTCTGACTATGCTGACTCTAGCTTTTGTCAGTAAAAAAAGCAGAATAGTGCTTTACTGTCCTCTCTTCCCCCAGTGACTGAGGAGAGTCATGAAGAACCAGCCTTCAGAAACTTCATGCAAGACTTGCATATGAAATGCCAGAGAAAAGGCAACACAAATGAATGAGACCTTCACAAACAGAAGATTTGGAAGGAACAGCATACAGAAACTTGCATGGAACCATGCGTGAAGACTTTTATTTGTGAACAGCTTCCTCTGATAGATTTTGTTTCTCTTCCTGCAGTAACTTGGTCATGTGAGTTAAAGATCTTGTAGCCAACTGACTGCACATTCTGCCATCTGCCACTGTGACTTCCTGAAGCTGAAGGAATCAGCAGTTTCTTTTCCTCCAGATTCTTCATATCTATCTGTTGAGAGCTTAGATTTTGAGCTCTGACAGCATTGGTATCTAGAGCACTAACTGGTTCCATTCACGTGTGCAGTCAGTTGTCTGCTGCAGCCAGGGCACAAGTGCTGCTGTATTGAACTTTCTCAGTCTACTTACTGTTTCATGGTTTGGTTTTCATTAAATATGTTTTGTGTACTAACAAATGTGTGATAATAGAAGGAGATTTCATTTTACTCACTATTCTAAAGTGAGACTTTTTTCCCTGTGCTTGCAGCCCATCTGTATGGATGCACAGCAAATGCGTCTTAATTGCATTATACAGACATGGTACAGATGCCTCCCAGGAAAATCCTGAATAAAGAAAGTTCCCAGGAAGGAAAGTATTAAAAAGACTCTAGCTTGATTTGGTTGAGAACAGAAATACACATGGTTTTATACTGGCTGCATAGATCCCTAGGTTACTTAAAGCAAAGGCATTTCCATAGATGAGTGCCTACCTGCAATACAGACAAGTGCTTGGAAACTGGCTAATACTTATTTTCCTGGTAGGCACCACAGACACAGGTGTTCACTTGCAGTTTAGCAGTCTGGACCCTGGAATCTTTAGGGTCTTTTCCTCCACACAAAGTGGTGGCCTCACTGAATAGGTCTCAGAGTGAAAATCTGGCACAGAGTCTGCTAGCACCAATCCCAAATCTCCAGTGTGGAATACCACTCTGCTTTAATCTATAAATCACTACTTCTCTTAGTGGATAAACCCTTCAACTTTACTTCGAATTCATCAAGTTCCGAACTGTGGCCACTGAGGTTGTACGGCACCATGGCCATGGTGGAATTCTGGAAAACATGAAGTGTATAGTCCTATGGGAATGTTCACAAGGAACCACACTGACCTAACCTGTGACTACAGCCCAAAGGGAGATCTCTTCCTAACGCCGCCAGCTGTGCTCAGTGTGTCCTGACGGTTCCCACGCTGACACACCATAGCTTCCTCCGCCTGCTGCCTTGGGAAGTATCCCTAAGGTGCCACAAAGAAGAGAGCTTCTTATGGACACAATGTCGTGGGATTCAGAGGGAAAAGAATGAGTTTTCGGTCTGTAGCACCTCACACTCCACCAGCATTGATAGCAAATGGCTTCAGCCTCAGGAAGATATGGATAGTCAGATGTTACAGATCCTGGTCTCACTTCAGCCTTGCCAGAGGTACAGTCTGACAGGGAGAGGGGAGGATATGGGTCTGGATGGACAATCTGCTTCCAGAAAATCATCATAACCCTTAAAGCATTAAATAGAGCTGTAAGAACTTCCCAAAATGTTCATTTCCCTGCAGACTGAGGGCTCAGAGTGGCAATAAGTAGAAGCACAGGCTGGACCTGCCATGAATAGGCTATGTAAATCCAAGAAGTAAGAGCTACTCAGACAATTCCACAAAACATTCCAAAATCAAGCTCCTGGCATATTATTATTATTATTTATTTAGCAAGCAGGAATAAATAATGGGATATTATTATTATTTATTTAGCAAGCCGCAGGAAAGAGCGTGAGGTGCAAAGCCCTGAGCAGAGCAGTGGGAAATGGGAGGCAAGGAAGAGTCGGGCTAAGAGTCAGGATTTAAACTGGGCTGGGTGTTAGTGCAGGAGGAGACATTTGTCATCCAGACTGCCAAAAGACAGACCTGTAAATCCTACCTTTGCCTTGTATTTAATGTGTTTTTACTTCATAGTTGTCATCATAAAAAGCAAGGAAAGAATAAATGTCACTGTTTCTCACTATTGCTGTGTTAAGGCATTTTGAAGGCTGGTGTATTTATGTTCTTTTTTTTCCACTCCAAGCTTGACTTTTCCCCTCCTTTTTTGACGTCTGCTGCATTGAGTGTCCCAAGGAGGGCTGGGTTCCTCGGCAGGAGTCTTAGGAGGTGGTGCTAATTCAGCTTTTTCTGAAGGTGTATGAAAGTGTGCTACCAAAATGGCAATTTTCTCCAGTGAAAAGCTTTCCCTCAATGACCATCAACGCATGAATGTGTTTTCATCATGTAGCCTGATGTACTAAGAATTTTACTTTCCAAGCCAACACCCGTAGTAGATTTCTGTTTGGTTTGTGTCTGAGAAGTGGGATTTGTGCTGGAGAGGTACTATTGGGAAGAAAGGAGGCAGTAAATCTGCTCCGGGGGTGTGCAGTGAAGGACTAAGTTGCAGGGAAGGGGAGTGTTTATCAACTGGATCCATATTTCCCTGTAATTCTGGGTGTTTGGATTTAGCCTGGGCTTGTCAGCTAAGTCATAAACAACCAGCCCAGCTCTGAACTCTCAATGAATGTTTGA
>WAAE01008782.1:8834-43805 GCA_013400495.1 Nicator chloris | reverse complement strand
TATTATTTTCGGGGGGGGCTGAGGTATAGCATTTTTGGAATTGCTAGAAATTACATGTTGCTTTATCAAGAAATTCTAACATTAGTATTTTAAATTCTAAACTCTCACCAGCCACTTCATGAGCAGCTGGTGTGGAAATGGAAAACTCTGAGAGGGCACTGAGGAGAATAACTGAAGCAGGGGCTGCAATTAGTACCATCCTTTATTACCATTAGAGTACAATAGGAACATATAGATTTGAACAACGTTATGAAATACAGTCTTGAATCCTGACAATTCTGCACTTTGGAATAATAGAAATGGCAGAGCACCCTTACTTCCAGGGTATGAATTTTAGTCTCACAAAATTGTCTAGTTTAGCCCTACTAGGAAACATTTTGGTTTGGCCACTTGGAATGTAAACACATCTCTACTATATTATAAACAAAACCTCAGGATCCTGGAAACTTTAATCCATATTCAAGCTGTAAAACACACCAGGGCTTCACAGTTTCCAGGAAAAAAATACCAGGCTTCAAGTGTAGCTTAATTATATCCAGACTGCATAATGGGACTGGTCAAGATGCATCACCTTTCTCCATCTGTTCCCACCTTCTCCTTACCTGATGTCCTAGTTTCCACTGAAAGTAAATCAAGATATTTCACAGAAAGGAAGGTCTAGCAGGTCTGTACTCAAAGTAATACGAAAACAGGAATTGAACATCCCACTTAAAAAACAGCATTAAGTAAATTTGGGTGGAGAAATTGGTAACTTCACATTTGGAAGCTCTGGCACTAGAGCACTTTTACCAAACTGATCTTCCAGAGTTGCAGCAATCAGTAATCTGATGCTCAACTTTTGAACCTAGCTGAAGTTCCCTTAGCTCTTCTTTTATATGTAGTAGGAACATGTGAATAAGGTTGAAGCATAAAGATTTTCATATTATTATTTATTCAGATGAAAGTATAGTATATCATTGCCTAATTAGGTTGTGACCATCTAAGTTGCCATGTTAATTTCTGTATGAGTAGAAGGACACAAAAAGAAGACCACCCAGGACTGTGTAGGGGAAACATGCAACTTAGGGGATAGCAATCTGGGAATTCTTAAACAAAACTAGAATATCTCTAGATGTCTGTTCTTGAAGAATGGCTTTGTTATGGCCTGCATTTCTTTCTGTCTTGGTAAAAATCATCTGTTTCCATGGAAACAAAAAGAAAGCAGAAAGATCAGGTAAATTTGATAGAGAGAAAGAAAGCCGCTCATGTAGTAGTTACATAAGTGTGGTAGAAACAAGTAAAGAAATCAATTTTATAATGGTAGGCAAATCATAATTATGTCCCCAGAATAATATTCAGAAGATAATCCTGACTAGGGAGAGCAAGAAAAAGTTTTTTTGACAATAGGACTATAAACCAATTGCGATTGAAAGTGTTCACCTCATCTGGACCTAGACAAACTTCTCTCAATTTCATGGTTTGGAGAACAAATCTCTCGTAGTATTCTGCAGTTTTGTTTGCTACCATGTAAACCACTTGCACAGTCATAGGTAAGGAGATGAATTACTTTGATGAGATACTATTGTAATATGCTATAGGCTTGCTTCCATTGCATTCGTAAACCGTCAGGCAGATATCTTTATACAAAAACTCCAGACTTTAATGTTTGGCCAGTGACTTGCTGAACAAGACTCAGTTCCTGCTAATTTTCTTTGTGTTTTGTGTCAGACAAAATTCTCATTTTGAGTTTCTCATCCCCAAGAACTGCTCTGTGCACACTCCCACCTCAATAAATTACTTTTCTGAGGTTCAAGCAGCCATTAGGTCTCCCAGATGTCCATAGTCTCCCATTATTATCCAAGGAGATGAAGTGGATGAAACCAAAATTCTCAGAACGACCAGCACAGTTGGGCAGGTGAAAGTTAGTGAAGGAATACCTGGAAAGAATAACACACAATAAAATATTGCAGGGTTCAAGTGTCTGATTCAGCAGTGGTGGCTTTTCCTGACATCTTTCTGCAGCACACAGTATCCTGTACGTTTTGACTATCAGAGAGAGCAGCGTTTAATGTGGTAGATCCACTTGAAATACCTGTTAAGTAAGTTTGTCAGTGAGCATGATGAGGACCAAAGTGGGATTCTGACCAAACTTGAGCCTTAAAAGGCTCTTGACAATTTTCCCCAGAGGCAGATTTTTTATTCCTTGACTTAGCATAAAAATTATGGTCTTGGTAAAGCCTAGTTGCTCTTTCAAGTTGCTCTCCTAATGTAGACTGCTGTGCAGTGCTAGTGTGTGCTAAATGGCTTTCACACTTGGACAAGCGGAGTTTAACTTCCCTCTTATGTTGGTCTGATAATTTCCAGTTTGACACGTGGAAAATTCCATACACGTGGTGTACATGGGTTAGGCTTGTGAAATCAATTTATCTTTTTTTCTAGCAGAAACCTAAAGTTACAGGCAAGCTGTTATAGTATTAAACAAGGATTAGAACCCTTCAGATGCTTCCCAAAAACTCTAGTAAGTAAATGATCATTTATCTTTAATCAGTTTATTTTATTAATAAGTAGAAACATGCACTTAATTGAGAATACCCCATAAAGCTCTTTTTACACCTTTTTGTAGAAATTATAGACTTTTCTAGTAGAAGAAATAGTATTTTTTTATCTTTCCTCAACCCTAACAAATGATATTATGTTATAGAATTGATATGTTCTATATATTTACTGCTATCCAGGTGGCATCCTCATTTTAGTCCACATATAAAAACATGCTCTTGCAAGCTCCCTGGGTATTAAAATTAGATTTTTATCCTGGATATCACAACTGACAGTTTTAAAGGGAAAATTTATATAACATAAGGAATCGCCCATTCTTTGAAAATGAAATGCAATTCTCAGTCAGTGAAGCTGAGACAGAGGAGTAAAATCCCTGGAAAATTGTATTTTACAACAGTTTATGTCATTGTTGTGTTCCTTGACAACAAAAGCAAAGTTATCAGTGAAATGTCTTATATCAATACAAGTTGTTATCTTTGAAAAGTACTTTCCACACCCCAGAAATAAATTAGCAGTAATTATGTTCCTTTTTAGAAAACATTTTTTGCTGTCAAATATACTAAAAAAAGTAAACAGTGGGTTTCAGCATTAGCCGTTCTATCTCAACATTTTAATTGAATCAGCCAATGAACATGATGTTCCGTATATCTAATGGGAAAAAATCCTTCTGTTGTGCAGCAGAGTTGAGAAGACTGGTGAAAAATTACCTCCCCTGTGTGCTCTACCTCCCAAGCCAAACAAAGGAATAATACGACCAGAAATATATGTGCTTAACAGCTATATGTAATAACTGTCAAGGTACCTATCTTACACTGGGCTTGTATCTGTTCTGGACATAGGTGCCTTTTTGAGTTTCCTGAAGCATAATCACATCTAGGGAGGGTCACAGGGCTGGAGGAAGGAAAGCACAAGTGACTGCATGATGGGAGAAAGCAAAGCCAAGTCCCTTTCTCTGGATCCTGAGTGAGTCAGAGTATGCTGCAGTAGGCAGCTACCAAACAACCAAAAAATCCTGGGAGCAGGTCTGAAAGCTGTGTCTCTCATTTCAAGCAAAAATTCTAGGAGAGCAACTCCAATCATATTCTTTCTTGTTTGAGTTTTATTATTTCTCTCTGGCTACATAATTTTCTTTGCTTAGCACAATATCAGCCTTGAAAGAAAATGTTTCTTTTTTTCATCTTAGAGTAAGTTTAAAGGCATTCACTAAAGAAATTAGAGATTTCTTTTCAAGTTCCAGGAATAAGGATGAATAAGGATTCAAGTTCCAGTTTCCCTGGGAAGACACAAGACTTTGATTCAGGTCATACAATATACTGGACAAGTAAATGTTCTAGGCCAGCAGGAAGTCATACAAACAATGTATTGCTTCATTCAGTTCTTGTTTTGGCTTAACTAGTACACAATTAGAGATCAAACTAGGCTATGAGGTGAAGTAATTTAATGCACAAAGCCTTGTTTGGGTTGTACATGGGGCCAACAAATTGTGAGCTTACTATTTGTAGCCAAAACTAAAATACTTAAAAATTCACCAAGAATCTTTTATGCAAATAACGTGCAGACACCTAAATGGCATTTACCTGATTAGTGTACCTGATGACAGACAAATAAATGCCAGATGAGGAACATTTATAATAGTTAATTATTCTTTGGAATCACAACTGCACGTAATATGACATTCCTGGAATGTCATATAGAATGTCATTGTTTTTTACTACACCAATGAAGTGTCTGCAAATGAATTGCTGGAAAGAGTTCTTTATCTCCAACAAGTTCAAGATGTCAACTGTTTGAATTCATGCCTCTGCATTCTCTTGTGAAATTACTAGATCTGTGTATAATGTCTGTTTTTCCGTATGCTAGATGGGAGAATTTTGCACTGCTAAATACAAATCTTTACAAATTTAACAAGATGTCACAAAAAATCAGAAAAGATGGAAGACAGAGCATCTGTATCCCACTTCTATTCTGAACTTATGTGACTGTGCAGAACTGGAAACTGTTTTCCACAACTTGTATTTATAGCACATAAACCTTTCTGAACTTCAATACTTAGAAATCATCTCTTTAAAATACACCATAAAGATGGTTAAATTGTACTCCAAGGAAGTTCAGGGCCTTTTAAATACTGAGTACTAGAATTCTAGGTATCAGACCCTTGTATTTCTAATGAAAAGGCACTAAGAATTCTAATAATTCTAACTTCATGATTCTCATGTATGTTGAACTGGGTGATTGACTGCAATAATATCTTACTGATCTTAGATAAGGTGCTGTCAGAAACAAGAACAGAATGAAGGGAACTGAAAGATTTTTCTTTTCATAATATAACCATTAATTCTAGTAACTTTTTTCTTCACACACAGTGACACATCACTGTGGAGAGCACAGTTCTGTGATTCAAGATGGAAATACAGAGCTTTCCTTCCTTCATTTTCCCTACAGCTTTGCAGTTTTCACTGTCTAGACTTATCCTCTAGATAGATGTCAGAGGGAACTCTTGCATCATGAATGCCTGGCTCTGTACCTGGTTCCATCAGAAACTTTGCCAGGCTTACCAGTGATCTGCCTATGTTGCAAACCAAGAGCTCAAGAGCTCATTTTTTCCATCTTCTGATTATTGCTGTCTCCAAAAACATAGATTGGACTGGTGTGTCACTTTTCACAAGTGAAGAGGTCACACAGATATTTGAGATAGCTAGATCATTTGGGATTTGCTTTGTTTTTCTGGAAGAGTACTTTCTTTTAGGAGAAACTGCCAATAGTTTAGCTGTGCTTACTCTTTGTTGAGTCAGTGACCATACATTGCCAGTTTTCAATGCAACAATTAAATAAAATATATTAATAAAATATGATAAAGCTTCCCATTAACTTTTCTGGATGATGGCATAGCATTGTTTTGGAGAGACTATATGGATGATCCTTTACAGATAACAAGTTGGTAGATATTTACAATCGTTGTTAATTTTAGATGACTTATTTTCTAGCTAAGGAGACTACTGTAGGCTCTGCTTCAGGATCTCACACAACATTATGCTGAAGTCAAAAGTAGAAATACAAGTAAAACTTTAGTGAGGCACTGACAACTGATATGACTCAGATGTGAGAATTATCTAGAAAAAGGTAGGTCAGGAATTAATTGCACAAAACATTTGACAATGCTTTTAATGTAAATGATTTTTTGTAATTAGTTATGTTATGACAGCATTGTATCCTGACTCATTTTAAAACTAGGATTATCTCTCTGTGCACACACACACACATATTTATAATTTCAGCACCTAGTTAATGATAAGTTAAATACTCAGGGCAGGCTCTAACTAGCCACAAAGAACCAGACAGTGGAACTTGAGCAAAAGTGATTATGAAATAGCAGATATTGTATTCTTTAAGAAAGGAAGAAGTAATAACATAAAAATGAAAACCAACAAATTTGAGGAAGACAAACTTTAATAAACTTTGAAAGCTGGCAGCCTCTCTGTTGAAAATCTGTTCAAAAGGGAAAAGAGAACTGGCAGATTCTTAGAGAAATGATACTGAGGTCACAAGTGCACACCCTCCTAATGCAGAAGAAAAATAGGCAGTGGGTAGGTGGTGAACTGGACTAAACCATGACTTCTTTGACTTGAAAGAAAGAACATTGTCAAGAAGTAAGATACTCATGGCAGAAAATAGGTCAAATGTGAATGTACATAATGGAAATATAGAGAAAAAATGTAGTGCTTGGATGTTCATGTTTATAAGTTAGTAGGAATGGTATAATCTCTAAAGGTGATATGAAGTAAGTTTAATGACCTTTTTTTCATTAATCCTTAATAAAATGGTCAGTTTGGATCAATTGACTTATAGAATAAATTCCCCCATTAAAAGTTGAAGAGCTCAGCCTTCAGTAAAGAAGATTATATAAGCATAGTGAGTGCTTGGATAAGATGCTTTTGAATGAAAAAGGCTGGAAAAAGCCCATCCCAGGATATGCAAGAAATAGCTTTTGAGTTCCCATAAGCCTTGTTGGATATCTTTGAGATCTCACATAGATCAGGTCCCAGGAGAATGGAAGAATTTTTCTTTCTTTATTTGAAGAGAAGAAATGGGTGAACATTTCTTTCTTTATTTGAAGAGAGGAAAAGGAGGAATTATAGGCCCACCAACACTCAGTATTACTACAAATGATAAAAAACCTAATTGTGTGTCACTGGAAAGGAAGAAGGAAATAAGTAGCAGACAAGAAGGATTTGTCAAAAGCAACATATGTCAAAACAATTCAATTTCTTTCTGTGACAGGGCAGCAGACCCCATGCACAGGGAATAATGAGTGGATGTCATCTATCTTGAATTTAGGAGAGATCCTGACAGAATTTCACAACATCATTTTAAGTAAGCCATTTGGTCTCAAAAGAAAAATATTGAAAAACTGTTCTTAGAGAATAACAGAATAACAAAATAACACTGAGGTTGGAAAGTACTTCTTGAAGTCATCTAGCCCTCCCCATGAATCTCCCCTGCTACTTCCCACTCCATGCTCATGCATAATCAGCTAGAACAGATTGCCCAGAACCATGTGTAGTGAAATATTTAGTATCTCCAGAGGCAGAGCCTGTAAACCTCCCTGGGATATAATTTCCAGTGTCTAGTTTCTCTGACACATCTTTTTTTCAGATGGTCTTTTGTGTCTTTTAGGCTGTAGCCATTGCCTCTTGTCCTGTCAGTGAGTGTTACTGAGAAGTCTGGCTCCCTCTTCTTCATTATCTCCCATCAGACCTATAAACAAAAAGGCTCCCTCTGAGTTTTCTGTCATCCAGGCTGTAAACAGAATGTGCAAGAAGCTCCAGTCTCTTCACCACCTTTGTGATCCTTTGCTGGACTACTCACATCACAGATGTGTTCATGTTGCTACAGTGCTTCTCTAATTTTGTGTCTACATAGAATCACACACAAACAAGTTCTGAGGTCCTGTGTCAGCCACATTGCAGAATTAATCTCAGTTAAGGGGAAAGAAAAAGAAACTTGCAGGACAGTAGTTGATGGAAACATTACAGTTCTTATCTTATTTCTGTACTATTCCATTGCCTGTAAAAGTTAAGTCTCCATGCACTTTAGAGAGCACTTACCTCTCTTACCCTAAGTGTATTCAAAACTACTTTGGGAGATTCCCCATTCCACTGTGCACAATCCTATCATGTATTTACAGATGTTTAAGACCATTTCCCATTCCATAAAGTCCAAAACAAATACCTTTTACTCATATAGAACTAAAACCCCAATTTATCTGGACCATAGATGCAAAGCATTATTAATGTACAGGGATTTAAATTATTCTTTATTGCTACAAATAAATTTGCAGAAAAATGACTTCCTTCCATGACCTTTGTACCAGTCCAGAAGGAGTTCTAAATCTACTCCAACTCATATATAAGTTTCTTAGAAATATATTTGGAATAAGTTCAGTATGATTTCTTGGGGCCAAATTAATTTTCTCTGCTAGAAGATGTAATTTTATTGTAAAAAATTGGTACACATTTGATTAGAGATTAGGAGAATTTAGGATTAAAATATGCAGGTCAAGTTTCTGAAAACTTTCACTGACAAAATGTTTCTTAGAACCATTTTCAGGCATTACTTGAGCACCTGGTTATATTTATCTCACTGAAAATTAATGAAAAATGAGTGTCAAAGGACAACAAATTAACAGAAAATACCACTTGAGTCACTTCCATAAGTTTTATCTTGCTTCTTTATATGTCATTTAAAAATACAGAGATTATAGAAGTTCTTTGTGATTATCAAAGATAAGGATAAATTGCATTTTGAAGTGAATTTTAAAAGGAATAATTTTCCCTCTCTGCTTAAGTACTGTGGTATACTCTGTATTTAAAAGAGTCTATAAAAATAAAAAAATAGATTTTAGTTCTATTAGCATCTTAAGACAATGCAGTATCAGCTGTCTGATTCCTAAACAATGGTATTACTTATAATAAATGCAAACTTCAAAAATAAGAAGGAAGAGTATGGCATGTGAAAAAAGGGACAGACTGCTTGGAAGTAACACAGGAATGCTGTCGGAATGTGCAAGGATGTGACAAGGAAAGATAAGGTCTGTTTGGAATTAAATCTGTCAAAGGGTATCAAAGACAATAAGAATGAGGATTTCAGGGAAAGCCAATGCCACTAGAGTTTTAAAAAAGGGCATGGAAGAGGACACAGGAAAGTACAGGCCAATCAGCCTCACCTTCATTCCTGGAAAGGTGGTGGGGCAGATCATTCCGGAGGTCACCTTTAAGTGTGTGGAGCAAAAGAAGGTTATCAGGAGTAGTCAGCATGGATTCACCAAGGAGAAATGGTGCTTGACCATTCTGATAGCCTCCTATGATGGCACTCATGCCATCATAGCGCATGAGACAAGACCACTATATGCTTGGCTCCAGCAGGGCTTTTGACACTGCCTCCTGTAATATCTTCCTAGGCAAACTCAGGAAATGTGGGTTAGATGAGAGGACAGTGAGGTGGATTGAGAACTGGCTGACTGGCCAAGCTCAGAGACTTGTGAACAGCAGTGCAGAGTCTAGCTGGAGGCCTGTAGCAAGTGGTTTTCCTCAGGGGATGGTATTGGGTGCAATTGTCTTCAAATTCACTATCAATGACCTAGATGAAACAACAGTGTGGTCTCAACAAGGTTGCTGATGATATGAGACTTGGAGGATTGACTGATGCACCAGAAGGCACTGCTGCCACCCAGCAAAACCTGGACAGGCTGGAGAGCTGGGTGCAGAGGAACCTAGTGAAATTCAACAAAGACATGTGCAGGATCCTGAATCTGAGGAAAAATAACCCCCCACACCAAGACAGCATTTCTCTGGAGGAAGATGTGGGAGTCCTGATGCACAAGAAGTTACTATGGGCAAGTAGTGGCCAAGACAAGGGATTTAAGAGGGTTCAGACGAGAGCTATGAAGATAATGAGGGGACTAAAGCATCTCTCTTTTGAGAAGAGGGTGAGAGAGCTGGGCCTGTTTAGCCTTCAGAGGACTGGGAGGGGATCATATCAATGTCTACAAATACCTTAAGGGCAGCTGTCAATAGGATGGAAATAGAATCTTTTAAGTGGTGCCCAGTGACAGGAAAATTAACAACAAGTACAAACTGAAACAGAGGAAGTTCTGTCCAAATATGAGGACAAACTTATTTACTTTGAGTGTGACAGAGCACTGCAACAGGCTATTCAAAACCCATCCAGACAGGAGCCTGCTTTAACAGTGGAGTTGGACTAGATGACCTCCAGAGGTCCCTTTCAACATCAACCATTCTGTTATTCTGAAGTAGTGATAAGTTTTCTAAATCTTTCATCTTTTACTTATGTATTTGAAAGTCTTTGACCCTTGACAGAAGAGTGGCATGTAGGTGTTGCCTTAATTTCCCAGATAGTTTTGTCTTTGATCCCATATTGCTATCATTACAGCTCAATTCAGTTGCCAATATTGACACCATAAAAGGCCTTCTACAAGCTACTTGTTATTTTTAGAAAACTCTTTTTCAAACAAGGAAGGTAATAAGAAATAACACGAATGGGTTCTTAAAAAGTGGCAGATTTATGAACATACACTGAGCCAGATGTAAGCTGTGTAACATTTGTAGCTAAATGCATAGCTACAATTGAACTTCACCTGTTGTGTGTTCACCAAACAAATTGTTATTGACTAGTTGAATGTCTGTAGTGGTCAGACAGATTGATTAAATTTACAGAGATTTTGGATCTTGTTTTGAAAAAGGGTCTAAATCAGCATGATTTTGTAAGTTTTTTTTTTTTTATAAATACAGGATATTTTCTACCTTCAGAGCTCGTGTGTTATATGTAGTAAACTGGTGCTGTAAGAAGTTATAAGGAAAATGTGTGCATATGAAAAACACTCTTTGCACTAATTAGTTGATTTACATCTGCTGCTATCTTTGTACTACTCATTTTTCTAGGGTTCAGTTTCTCCCTTCCATGTATATACATATATATCTCAAAAATTATATTCATATCCTCCCCTTCTATCATACTTTACTGATTCCCATTTCCCCTTAATACATGGTTCTTCATGAAATTAATATTTCTTAAATAAAGAGATGCATTAAAGAGAAAAATATAAGTAGCACTTTGCTTTTATTACTGGGCTAACCCAAGTAATGTATCTGGTTTTTTTCATATGGAACAGAAGCCAATTTTCCTGCTGAATTAAAGGAGAAAGAAGATCAATCTGCTGGAAAAGGCTATAAAATGCTAGTTTTTCTCTAAAATAAGCAGTAATGGCTGCTGCTGTTTTCCATTCACATTGGGGAAACATGTACTTACAGGCCAGATTATTGTTATCTTACATCAAATGAAACTACAAAGAAAGAATAAATTTGTAAGGAAAATGTTTCCAAGTGTACTTGGGCAGAGTGTCATTGCTGCACTGTGCGAGTATTAACAGTGAAAATAAATCTCCTGAGGTTTGGTGGGTTTTTAACGGGGAAATTGCTATACTTTTTGGGTTTTTCTTCAACTATAGCTTCTACTGTAGCATTCCTCTGCTTTTTATCAGCTTGACTTAGAGAGGGGAAAATAAGGAAACAGAGGAAGTGTGGAGAATTATCTTTCAAAGAAAAAATCCCTTGAAATACTCCTTCAGTCTTCAATGTGAGAAGTTATACATCTAAAAGAATGCTTCAGTTTGATCCAACAATTTGAAAGTACATATATGAAACTTTTTTAACAGTGTGTCACCTGTAAAACAATAAATATTAAATTTCTAAATGGTTTTATTATTAATATCTAATGAAATGGCTGTTGGTATATTAGTAATATAGTTAGAAAGCCAATCATAACTTTATATTAGTGTGACTGTGGGAGCTGAAGTGAAAATGCTCTCTAATTTATGTGAAAAGACAGTGCTTCTCCAAGAGAACTAAACAAAGACAAAAATCATGAAATGTTGGCAGTAAGATGCAAATTAGCTGTCATGGGTTGAGCCGGGAAGTTGTGTCTCAGGAAGTTACGTCTGAGTGAACACACAGAAAGGGTTAAATTCGGAGGCTTCGGGAAGTAAGCTCCCTTTCCGCCCTCTGGTTCCCTGCAGGTACCGGAGAGCCATCTGTGCCGTGGGTGGCCTTGGAAGGCGCCGGGCCCCTGGCAGTCTCTCTGTCCCCCCGGGAGGGGGGAGGGAAGAGGCTGTGAGGGGGGCCTGGCCCAACCCCACGGGCCGCGGAGCCCGGGGGCAGTCAAGTGGATTGGCTTGTAGCCACCCTTCCCCATTTCGGGAGAGGGGTGGCGGGGCGGGCCAGGGAGTTCCTTTTCTTCCTTCTCTCCCTGCAGCCAGTAGAGGGGGAAGAAGGGAGGTGGGGGGAGGCTGGGCTGCAACGGTGGGAAAAGCAGCCCAGCAGGCGGCCCCGTGTGGCGTCCCGATGTGGGGGGCCCGCCTGGAAGCCTGGAGGGGTCCCAAGGGCCCCGGCCAGCGGTGTGGAGCGGGGCCCTGCCCCTGGTCTCCACATTCCCGGCGATAGCCGAGAGCAGGGTGGGGTGGGGCCTTGGAGGGGGCCCCGGTCTCCACAGCCACAGCTGACATCACAGACTACTGTGGAAGAACCAACATGAGGATTTAACCTCTTTCCGCCTTCAGAGAGATATTGCTGAAGAGACAGCAAGAAGATTTCTTGGAAGAAATGGACTATTTCTTAGTAGTTTTGGGGAATGTTATTCTGGTTGGGGTGTGGACTGAGAGAATCTTCACTGAATATTAGATAGGCATTTTAAATTGTACCCCAAGAAGGCTGAGAGAGGGACCCCCTGCAGCATTTGTGGGCAGCTGTAGGTTTGAGACCTCTGACATGAAAGCCACTAGGACAGGGTTTTTCTGGTGGTGGGTGTATGAGAATTGAGTTTGGATTGTTGGGAAGGAGGGAAGGTGCTTTTTGGCATTTCCATTTTTGTTTCTTTTTTCTCTGTGTGTGTGTGAATAAACTGTCTTTGTAACTCATAACTTTAGGGTTGTTTTGCCTTTGTTCTACCCTGATCATGTTCTCACAGATGGGAAAATGGTCAAACCAGGACAATTGGTGGAGAATGTGGGCAGAACAGTTTAAACCCAAGACATTAGTGCTCTTCAGTCATTAATCTAAAAAGGAGATGAATGCCTCAGTGCAAACATTAAACAAAAATATAGACCAATAGCTATCATAAAAGAAAATCTTAGTTTTGCCCATTTGTTTAGATTTTTCAGCTAATGTCAAGCAGATCTTTAACACAGAGCAATCTGTGTTCATTTAACTCAACAGCACAGGTACTGGCACTCTTTTGACTGCCTGGGTGACAGCAGGCTAAACACACTCAAGCATGGACTACTTCCATGTATGAAAAGCTTTCGATAACTTTTTTAAATGCTTAAAGAGATTTAAAAATAATATCTCTCTATTTTTGCAGTTGTGTGAATAATAGCATGAACATAAAGGTGAATTATTTAATATTCCTGAAATTTGCTACTACAAGGCTATTTGTGCAAGCCTGAATCATAAGTGCCTGGGGATGATTCTGAAGTACACAACTTTTCATCTTTATCAGTTTACGTCTAGGCAACATCAAAATGACTGGAAATTGCTTCATGTACACTGTGAGTTGCTGGTTCTTGTGCCAGGCCATGTCTAGTTATTCAGGTGTCCACCTCCAAGTCCATTTTTCACCCACCTGATCACCTCAAGAGGGAAAAAACAGAAGATGCTTGAACAATGGTTGTTCANATATAATATATATTATAATTTCAGTTTTTACATTAGTAACACACAGAAAGATTTAAACATTTAAACATTTATTTCTTACTACTGGAACTTTGTTTTAAGAACTCACTGATAATCACTGGAATTATGTTAAAAAATCCAGGAAGCCTTACAACCTTAAATTTGGCAGCTGGTCTAGTTTTGCTCTGCAGATTCAAAAAACAAGTCTTATGTTGCTATATAGCAGTAGCTCAGTGCTGAACAAGACTATTAGGTATTCATCAGACTAATGTATCTTCAGACTAAGGTATTCATTAGCCTATTTATTCTAATAGTAACATAAATTAGTGTGCTACAAGGGAAGACAATCCTCTTCCATAAATAAATTCAGTCTCCCATAGCAAAGAAATAAAAATTTAGAAACAAAGAATGCTAGTAATTGATTTCAGGTACTTAAAAGATATTTTATTGCTTTCATTGGGTTTAGAAATGAATGACCTGATATCAGACAAAGAATCTGGACATCCCAACACTTTATGAATTTGCTATACACTCTCAGTAAAATTACCAGATATGAAAATAACTTCCACAAAAACCCCAAAACAACAACAAAAAACCCCAAACAAGCAAAAAATAAACCCCAAACCCAAACAAAATCCAAAAAAACAAACCAAACCAAAAAGAACCCTATTAAAAAACCCCACAACTCCTCCAATAATTGAAACAAACAAACAAACAAAATTAAAACCAGAATCAAAAATCTCCACACCGCAAAGCAAGCAAAAAAATTGTTTAGAGATAAGTTTAAAGGAGGAGTGGTTGGAAGATAGAATATGACAGACACCTTCTCAAGAGCCAGAAGGAAATGTGAATAAAGAAGAGTAAAGCAATAAAATGGGAAAATTGCAGAGGCCACTCGGACTGTGACAGTCACAAAAGGAAATGAAAATAGAAATGTAAACCAGGATAAGACTATGTGAAAATTTTGAAGATAAGGATGTCCTGGAAAACAAAATGTATTACACTGAGACAACAGCCATCCAGAATGAGATTTCTGGAATGAATAATGGAGTTAAAAGAAAGGAGGAGAGATTATGCAGCATTTTGAGTACAGAAGTTGATTTTCTTGGAAGTTGAATGGAAAATTATGTTAATCGAACTCTTTGAGGAGATAAGTGAATCAATCCTAACATGGATTTGAATCCATTCTATAACTAGCATCAAGATTTAAACTTTAACTGCATTCAACTGATTTTTATTAAAGCCACTTGACGTTAAAGCATACACTTATGGACTCTGTGGAAGCATATTCCAGTGGAAGTAATGAGCAAACTGTCACCTGTTTCCCTTGGCTATTTTACTTAGAGTGTTCATCTATTTCAAAATATGCTGAACAATCCATGGGTAAAACTGCAACAACTTCTGTTGTCCTATTTTGTTATGCACTGTGCAGAACTCAAATTACTTATGACCTCAAGTGCTTCCTCAGAATTTATCATCATTAAAAAGCAGAACTGTGGCATTTGGAGTGGGTTTTGGATCTTCAGTATAGGTCTGGGTTATGTTATATGATGCAAGATTAGCACTGTGATAGCTTTTATGATATTTGATGCAAGATTAGCACTGTGATAGCTTTTATGATATTTCATCTGCATCATGAGACTCCTCCACACAGTAACCCACAGATTTCATCATCTGGATTACAGTGCCACATCATCACTATGCAGTTTTGGTCATCAAAGTTGTTCTAATTATATTACTCTTTTAATGTGATTGTGCAGTAACCATGATGTTAAAGACTGTCCAGTTAATAGATTGCTCTATTTTAGTGCATTTGCTATAGCAAGTGCTTGCAATTGCAAGCTTATTTTGTAAGCAGTCTTGACAGAGGTTATACATGTCTTGGATTTGAAGATGTGGATGACTTTTCAGGAAGCTAAATTTACATAAGATCATAAAAATTTGCATAAGATAATCAAATTTACATAAGATCATCATCATATGCAGGCCATTTCCACCCATAGACTCAAAGCTCTCAGGAGTCACAATTTGTAATAAAGTTTTGATTCTGCTCACAGTATTTCTTCCTAGATTTGCTGTTCGACGAAATTTATATCACTGGTACTGTACCCAGAAGAGAAGGCTGATTGATTTCCTGTTCAAGTCTCTACAATTTCATCAGTCAAATAGACCAGAAAAACTTTGTCTTGTACCTTTCCAGGCAGTTGTCAGTTAAGGAATGCCCTGATGATTATTTCATGATGACTGATTTCATTTCCTTGCTCACAGATGAAAACTGATAACATATTTGAAATCTTTTTCCTAGGCTCCTCAAGTAGAGAATACTGAACTTTCTTACCAGCTTGTGCAAATCTTATACTTTGACATTTGCTATTTATTTATTAGCTTTCACAGCTGCAGAGATACTCAGTGATCTTAAAAACTGATCAATTATTTGAAACAGTTCATAATTATTTTGCACTCGCCATATACCAAATGATCATTATGCTTATTATGTTAATGACTAATCCATTTTTTCCAGAAGAATTGTGTGACACTTCATATAAGCCATTTATTGACATTGCAGCAGAAATTTAATTTTCTGACTAAAGACCATACACAGCTTTAAATTCATCAGAAACAAGTTGAAAGCTTTTTTGTCATCTGAAAACTGGACTCATTCAGGTTCCTTTTTAAAAAAATTTCTTTCATAAAATTTTATTGTCCATTATTTGGAATAAAGAGGTTTTGCTTCCCTTGCAGAAGAGTTGTATTTTATTTCCTTGGACTGTTTAGCATTCTGGAATGTTGGGCAGATAATCTTAAGACTGGGTGGAAACTATTAATATTGTGTGTGGAAATGAGACAGACCTGGCAAAAATATGATGACAGATAAAAAAAGCCTATACTGAATCACTAGGTGTTTTGGGGTTTTTCTGATTGTTTTGTCAAAACTGTTGTAAAAAAACACAACAAACCCAAACCCACATATCCACACTACATTTGGCTTGCTTTTACTGTGCTGTTTAAAATCCTAATTAATACGATTAACTAATCCTTTTAAACTATGTTTTTAGTGCACATATTAAAGCATTGAGTTTTGTCACCCCAAGACAACGGTTGCATTTTTTCATCATGGCAGTAAACCATGAAAGTAAACTATGGAAGTTGTTCAAACCTTTTGGACCTCTCTTTAACCATTATTTATAAGACAACTATATAACATATTAATATTAATATACTCTTAAGAAACAGAAAAGGTCTCTTTAAGACAAGGTAAGAGGAATTAGAATGAGCAAGAAATATAAGAACATGCTGATTAGAAGAGAAATTTTTTGCACCTTTTTTTTCTGATTTAGTTTTTAATAATTTCCAAGTGATGGCAAAAAGAGCCATAAACTGTAGGTCAAACAGGAAGCAATACGATTATACTATTCGTCGTTTCTGCAAAAAATTATATACATATTAACGTTTAAACAAATTGAGCTGTCTCATGGCCAATTTCCTAGTGTAGAGGTATTTATGAATTTGAAGTAATTTTTTAATAGCTGTTTCCAGTATTGGTGGGGGCGAAGGGAAGAGGCAGGAGCAGGAGATCCCTAGATTTTCCATATATGTATGTATATATAATCTCCACACATTTTTTTAAACTTATGTCACTGCTTTAGCATTTTCAGTTTATTTTTTGTATTCATCCTTCAATAATTGCAATTATTGTTAGGGGAAAGGAACATACATTTAAGTTCCTTTTTTACAGTATAATATAGCTCAAACCTAGCACAAATATTTGCAGCAGTGTGTGTGGGAGTGACATAAAAGAAGGTTATATATTTTGAAGAATATTTTATGTTCAGGGAGGCTGTATTTATTACCTAACTTTCTATTACTTGTATGAAATAACCTTCTGCTGTGCATATTAATTTTAAAAGCAAAGCAGAATCTTGAACAAAAAGTGATATATGACACATTTTATCTAAAATGTAGCTCCAAGAGACTCTGGCTGGTGGGCACATCTTTGAATCCTTTAATACCTCCCTTAGACCTTTCACTGAGAGGGAACACTTAGCTATTGGTAACATCATGTCACCTATCCAAATATCAGCAATGAAATGGACATACGGAAAAAAGTGAAGCACTGAATGACTCTTTATTCATATGGGCCTGATGCCATGCTCTGGTCAGCCTTTGCAGAAGTTTCAGTGTCCTTCCATCTGTCCTCATCCTGACAAAAACCCCAACTCTGAATCCAGAGGAACAGCTTCTACAGAACTTCTTTTCATGAATCTGGACAGGGCATGAATAACATTTTGATTGAAACATTCAAATCTTCATATATTTGCCTGCATTTCATATTTCCATCTCTGTGTAAAATAACCCTATTTTAGGGTTGTTTCTAATTCAGAACTGAAATACAAAGATTCAGTGTATGTAGGAGCTAGTGAGAAAGCAGCTCTAAGTTCATCAAATATTACTTTAAGGTAGTGCAGTTTTAATTTAATTGTTAGTGTAAATTTATTTCAAACTATAGAAACAATATTCCTTCTAATGTAGCTTATATTGTTTCCTAATTTCAAATCTACAATCAGCCACCTTTTAAAGACGCTCATGATTTGTTCCTGTGTAGTTCTGAGCCCTGTAAACTGCCATTCACATTGTTGAAAATTAAAAACTTCCCACATCTTAGAAAACAGAGTGGGTACCATTTCTACAGGTTTGCCTTAATTCTATTCTTTTGAGTTAGTGTGATTTCACTGCTAGTATGCTAAATGGTTATTCTCATGGAATTAGGAAGTTGAGTTCTCTTGGCTGAGTTAATGATAAGAGAATCAATATCACAAGGTCTTTAATTCTTTAGAAATATTGAAAATTACAGGGTGAGATGAAGCATTTAGACCAGATCAGTGTTCACATGAAAGTCAGTTTCTACATTCTCAAAATAAATTATGCTTCATCATGCACTTCCCTAAATAGCAATTACTTGGATAGACCTGTTCTATCTTCCTTTTCTTTTTTTATTTTTAAATAATGTATTTTTAAATATTCAGATGTGTCCCTCTGTGAAGAGCAAACTGGGCATTATCACTTTCTCTCTCTCTCTCTCTCTCTTTCTTTATTTTTTTTTCCCAGGCAAGGTTTATATGATTAAAAAACTTTTTGGTATTTGGACTCCATTTAAACATATAGCAAACTTAAGGTATAAGGCTTTTGCTATCAGGACTATGTTTTTGAAGTTTTTACAGCTTTCATTTTAAATTTCTTGGTTTTGGTGTTTTTTATGCTGTGATTGAAAAACACCCAAACAAACAACAAATCAAACATTTAATAGTATTATTGCAGTTAGGAAAACCAAGGTGGTAAGAAGTATCTTTCTAAGAAACCAGCTGATACAGCTGTACAGTCGTAAAAGTGAGCAATTTTCCGGCCCACTAAATTCAGCAGGTCTGGACAGACAGATCAAATAAGCAGCTATGTATAAACTGAGAACAATAACATTAACTTGGGGGAAAAAATCATCCAGCCTCTCCACAAAAACAACAGAGACAGGGGTTAGCATCTCCTTGACAACCAGAAGTGAGATGTCAAAAATGGAGAGGTTTTTTTTACGATAATTTTTTCACTACTAACTGTATGTCTAAGTTCTGCAGATTGTATGTAAAAAAATTATTGTGGTACACAACAATTTCACTAGTTGAGTGTCTGTGTGCCAATTCCCATTTCTGAAAAAAATAATATGCTTATGTAGGATTCATGAAAACTAGTAGGGGAATCCTGCCACTTGCACATTCTCCCAGCAATCAATTTATTAAGGGCAGAACCACATAAAGAACAATTAAACACTGGTTTTCATACAACAGCTATACCTTCTAACTCAACCCTCAAAATCTGAATCTTAAAGGGAGATCTGCAGGGCAGCCTCAGTAGATAAAATGAAGAGTAAAATTCTACTATGTGTTAAAAATGTTTATGTTAAGTGTTAAAATAAAATGTGAAAGATGCTGAGACTGGAGACATCACAAGTGCTCTTTCTCATATGCTGCTAAAAAGTTCATTCTCTCATAAATGCAAAGCTTTTTTCCACACCCCTGCTGAACTTGTCATCTTTTTGCTTGTGTCCCACTATGCCATGTTATCATCAAATAATTTTCTACCTTAAAGCGTATAATGGATGAACATAATTCACAGGTTAATGTTCCCCACCTGGTTTTGGATTGGTTTGATTATTTCTCTGCCTGTCAGAACCAGTGTGTGGCTCATCAGAAGAATTTGTCCATTTTTCCAAATATTCAACTCAAGAAACTGTTTCTTAATGCAAACCTTAACTTGATTAGATTTTCAGATATGTCCAAGCATACATTTAGTTTACTTAAACATTTCCAACTAAAATGCCACTATGATCCTGCAGTTCAGTGGATCGTCTGAATGAGAGTGGTGAAAGGCAAATTTTTTAAGGAATCTACATAGAGTAGGCAAAAAAATGTACATAGTGGATACACATGCTGAGAACAACGAACTAGAAAAAAGCTGTTGTTGTTCCTTGAAGAACATCTTCCAAGTCTTGTGATTAGTTTAAAGAAAAACATTGGATACAAATAATCATCTTCAGTTAAATGAGTGTGAATGGTAGGAATTATGTCATACATTAATAAAAAGGAAAATGTCCTTACATTGTTATATACACTTATGTTATATCCAGTCTGGAATATTTGTATTCTGTCCCTCTACTTCAAAGGGTGAAAAGGTACATAAAGGGTTAGAAATGGTGATTGAGGGGCTGAGGTGACACCTGTACTAGGGGACATTGAATAGACTATGACACTGCATCTAAGAAAAGAAATGACCAGAAGAAGGCATTAGGGAGGTTTTACACAGTGGGATGAAAATAAATAGAGACTGGTAATTTTTCTTCTAACCATACAAGAACACAGCAAATAAAAGGGTCAGACACCATGCTGGAAACACATAAAAGACAGTTTTTTCAAGCAGAAAGGAGTCAACAGCTGAAGTCCGTGCCAAGATATTTACAGTCCAAAAGCATAAATAGGTTCATAAAATATTAGATAAATGCATGGGAAAATTACCCTAGAAACTGCTATTAAAAACAGATCTTTTGGCTAAGGCAGTCCCTAAGCTGCAAATTGCAAGGATTTTTCATTTCTCTGCTGTTAAAAGGAGGTTTTCCTTAAGCAATGCTGACCCCATTTAGAGGGAGGATTCTGGGAAAGATGGATCTTTAATCTGACCTAAGGCATCTATATATATGTACTTACACTGTCCTGAAAATCTGCAGCTTCATATGAAACCATAATTTCAGCAAGTACTTTGATGTTCTGTCAAGCTCTAAACATTTTGCTAAAGTATTACCTTCTACAGTAACATTTCACCTTTTGTGCTGCAGCGTATATTCCCTTTTTCCATCTCCGTTTTTGACTGAGACACAGTTTACACTAAAGCAGAGGTTATGGCTCCCTTAACACATAGGTCAGTTTTATTTAAATAGCAACATTGAGCCATGACAGGTGAGCAGAGTGTTGTAACTGAGTCCTTCTACTCAGTAGAATATACATTTCTGTTGAAATCTATCAGTAAGTGTCATAATATCAAATAAGAAAGAATGACATCTAGCAGCCATCCTCATTAAATGCAAAAAACAAAGGCATCAAAAATAAGTGGACATTTTCTCCACTGCAGGATTTAATAAAGTGAGTAGCACACTATTGGATGGGGGGGAGGGGAGGGGGAGAGAAAGCTGTCAGTAGATATCTTTTCATATATATATGTTCTTTATATATATACATATATATATATATACCTCATATTTTGCAGAGGGAGAGTATTTGAGTTATGAATTAAATGTTCTCATTTGGAAGACAGTATTCCACCAACTCCTAGCTCAGAAGGGCTGAAACAGATGTCCTAAAATTCATCTGGGTCTCTCTACTTAATGAAAGAAGAGATCTGCCCTGATCTGCTCCAGTGCTGTATTGCCTTGGGGCCATGATTACCTTTGCTCACCAATTAGACATCTCTGTCTTGAGCCGAGAGTCAGAATGCAGCTTCATTTTTTCCCTGTTCATTTTCCTTTTTTCCATAATCTTCACCCTAATTTCCAACAACAACAACAAAAAATATTGTTTCCTACTTGTGTCCAAGTAACATTTTTTTGATAGTCAAGCTTTTTTTGAATGCAGGGCAAGTGGTACATTTTTTTTTTCCTGGGCCAAAAGCCCAGTGTAGAAGAGAAAGAAAGCAAGAAAGCAAGAAAGCAAGAAAGCAAGAAAGCAAGCAAGCAAGCAAGCAAGCAAGCAAGCAAGCAAGAAAGAAAGAAAGAAAGAAAGAAAGAAAGAAAGAAAGAAAGAAAGAAAGAAAGAAAGAAAGAAAGAAAGAAAAAGAAAGAAAGAAAGAAAGAAAGAAAAGAAAGAAAGAAAGAAAGAAAAGAAAGACCTAAAACCAGTGGTAGTGAATGTGGTAAGCTTTTGCTGTTGCTGTGTACAATATATTACATTGCAGCTGAAGCAAGTCAGAATGTGCCATTAGTCAGGTGTTTCCCATTTTGTGTGAGGGAATGCATTTTGTTTGATGTTTGTCTCCCTTTCCTGTCTTACAGAGACTTGTATTTCTCGTGGGGTCTGAGGGCAACTGTGCTCAAGTCATCCACCACAGGCTGCGCCATACAAATAAAAGCAAATAATCAAAGAGCCAAAGGGAGCTGAGTGCTGAAAACTTGAATCCAAATTCCTGCTGTGTGTGACTTCTGAAGTGGCTCACAGTCTCTTTGGCAATGTGGGTACTTTTCAGTTTGTCCAGTCTATGAATATTTTTAGTGGTTTAGGTTAAGATTTCACTGGAACACACTAAAAATGCAAGTATAGTATTTAGGATTTTTTTTTTTTTTTTTTTTTTAGGGTGGAGGAAGAGAAGATATCCCAAGAAGTCACAATTCCAAAGGTTCACATTGTTAGAGAAAAGAGGAAAAATATCTAGCTTTCCACATTCTTTTCAGTGCCAATGACAGTTGTCTTTTAAACACTGGGTAATACTTCTACCAGAGCCTAGGTAAACAACTAAGAGAGAAAATTAAAATGTATAAATATGTCTAACAGGAAAAAAATGTGGTTTCATCAGTGCAACTCAAATAATTTAAATTAGCATACTAAAACATAACAATATCTCTCAAGATTATCTATACTTTCTAAGAAATAAATTTACTTCTCTAGACTACAGAAAACACGTCATATTTTCAACTAACATTTGCTTTTCACAAGGCCCGTTTTGCAAGGTTGGTTGAAGCCATGTAACCACTTAACATGCAAGTCATTAAAGCCAAAGTACTCAATAGCCTGTCATTGTCTGTCCACAGTCTGTGAAAAAACACAATCCAGGCAATTTCTAAAGACTCTTGACAGAGCTAGTATATGAAACTGAATAGACCAACAGTGATCCTTGATTACTGTAAAGAAATTTGGCAACACCAGGTGCGTGAATTTATTAAAAGTGAGCACTGGGAAAACACTCAGAGAACTGGGATAAGAAGTGCGAAGACCTTCCTTTAGCACTTCATAATCCCTTACATCTTTCTTACTATCGACAACCAAGTTGACGGTGGGATGGTTCTTTGGGCTCTAACACAACCAACTGCCTTATTTATGAAAAAATTCGTCATGCAATTCTAAGAAAAATAAAAGTAAAAAAAAAATGGAGGAAACTCTATGGGTTCTTATCAAATTCTGGGGAAAAATGACATAAAATTATTTCTGTATTTTTTTTTTATTATTTTAAACGATGAGAAAACTGTTTCCAAATTCAGCATGAGATATTAAGGATCCTCCTGTCTCAGAGAAGAAGGATAAATACAGTAAAACAATAATCTCAAGGGACTGGTGCTTTTTGAAAAAGCAATCTCATATTACATGTTTTCCAATAAAAAACATTAGGATTTCCTTCTACTGTAAGCAGGAGCATTCAGGAACAATCCCAGGCAAAGAGCTGCAAGCAACTGACAGGTTTTACTGGTGTGTAAAGGTGAACAAGAGCATGTCCCCAACCAGGTACTTCTCCCTGACGTGCATCCTCTCCTTTCCCAAGGGGAAGCTGGCAATCGTGGTGCCATCTGGTGGCTTGTATTCCGTGCAGCTGTCTCGGTTCAAACTTCATTCAAAAAGGAGCATCTCTCAGTTGCTGTCTGCAAACTGCTTCACCCAAAGTGTCTGAGCACTGGTTTCCACAAAATGGTAATTTTACAAGTAACAGTTGACAGATTTCTTGACAGTTCGTTTTGGCACCTGTGTAGAGGGCATGCTTTGATAATATTCCTCTAATTTTTGAACCTGTTATTGTAGGAGAAGGTTGAAGAAAAACACTGAAGAAGAATTTTTACTTTATTCAGATAGCTGTGTTGGTAAAACTAGTAATCTATTGGACTAATGAGGAAAGTGAGGATAACAAGGATTAAGCAAATAGTGGATAAAACAATGCAAAAAATACCATTTAAAAGCATGAAAAATAATAGGGACATAAACTACAAAATGAGTATGTCACCAGAGACCTAGCATTTTCAAGGACAGTCTGAGTCTGTAGCATCACAAAGTACAGTTTATTCTGTGGGGATTTATCAATCCAGTCTGCAATTAGTCTTCTGTAAAATTGTTTTGTAACTATTCTGCAGCACACGGACATGTAAACGTGAACAGCAAGATGCACAAGAAGCAATCTTTCTCTGAGGTTGTACATATTTATTACTCTGGTGATATTCTTACAAGGTTGTCTGAACAGTTTTGGTAGCTAAAAACCGTACAAATTAAAAATATTTACCTCTGTATTTGCAATTGAAATAGATAATTAATAGCTTTTATCTATTTTAGTCTGATTTTAATAAGACCTCTCCTCAAAAAGTACATTCCATAAGAAATTTTTTTTCTGATTTACCCTGGACAAGCAAAGTTGTAAAATAAACTATTAGCTCAATGTGAAACCTTGGTTAGAAAACAGGTGAAGATAAATTTTATATTGACATTTTGTAAGTGCGTACTGCCCAAGCAGTTTGTTCACACAAGGCAAAGCCTTAATATTTTGTATGTTACTATGAAATCAACAACTGTTGCTCGTTTTGCTGGAATAGGTGAAAACCAACTCTGTTTGAGGGTACTGGAATAGTTTAAATTGAAACAATCTGTCTCTACTGCTGTATCATTTAAGAAAGTAAACTTTAACAAAGTAGCCTATAGTTATCACGTGCTGTTCAAGTCCCATATTTTGAAAAAGTGTAACTTGGCAACCTCATGTTCCATTTCCTCATAGAGCTGTGAGGACCAGCATGTATCTCTCTACCAACCACCTTCACGGAGTAAATGCAGCAGAAGATAATCTTCTGTGTTAAACTGGGGGAAATTAAAGCACAAGCCTTTCATTCTGCCTCGTGACGGTTTTGGTTGATTGGTTGCAAATTGGTTGTCGATAGATTAAATCTATAGCTACTGGGATCTAACCTGCAGCGTGCAAAATAATGTCGTTGCCCTGTTTTTTAAAGACAAACATTTTTTGGATTTTTTTTCTTCCCTAAGTATCATGATAACATGGTAATCAAATGCTGTTTATGCAGGAGACATTGCCACCCTGAAAAATATTTCTTTCTGCACTTAGAAAAAATGCTCTTTGGGAATGAGATTGAGCACAATACTAATGAACAGGTAACTCTGTTACTAGCAATTTCCATGCAGTTATCTGAGAACCTGAGATTAAATTTACAGACATGCCTCTATAAATGGTAGAGCACAAATTAAAGGTTTTGAAAAATTAATTTCCATCAAAGCATATAATATCACATATTAAATCTGTACTTTTAATTTACTTTGAATTTAGTCCTCTATTCTAAATGGGGACATGCCATCACTTATCATGAAGCTTTGTCATTAATTTTTGTTTGCTTTTAAGACATTTACTTGTCCTCTGCTTTCATGAGGCTTACAAATTTTCTCCTTCCCTTCCCTGAGCCTCTTGTGCTCCTAAATTCAGTGACATAATTATAAATACAAATAGAAAAAGTGTCAGACAACATATCTTCAGGAGGCAAAGTGAGACACCCTGGCAAGTAGAGGTTATTTTGCTGTTAGCCATAGTTAAGATCCTTAGTATAAAAGGATGAAATTGATATTAGCTATTCTCTTATCTTCTAGTAGAAGGACACAGCAGTGGGTTTTGAATAAGGGCTAGGATGGAAATGGAGCGAGAAGGGAGGAGAGGTAAAGAGAAGATGAAAGGAAGAAAGGAAGAAAGGAAAGGAAGAAAGGAAGAAAGGAAAGGAAGAAAGGAAGAAGAATCGCCATTCCTGTGTCCAGTGTCAATCAAGCTGATAGGGAGCCAAGGATCTGTTGCAGTGTGCAACATATGGTTGCATCCACTGTCCCCCATGTTCTGTTCAGGTTATAGTTTAACCCTATGTCAATCAGTTTCTCCCCTCCCAGTTCTCTAGGCTGTCCCATGTCACTTTCTGTATCCCCTCCCTCAGGGCCTTGTCTGTCACTCGGCAGCCTTTCCCCTTCGTCTGGAAGGTTCCAGGAAGGGCGTCGAGTGATAGGCTGGGGTCCCTGAGGTCCCTCCTCCCCTCCACCTAGTTGGCTCTTGGTTAACTCAATCATTGTTGTATTCCCCCACCCCCTGTTTATGGTTGGTGGTTGATTGTTGCCACCCACAGTTCCACCCACTGTATAAAATGTGCTGTACAGCCCTGCTCGGGGCTCTTGTCTGCTGGGTCCCCTTGGTTGAGGGGCTCCCCCCGGAGCCCTAATAAACTGAGATTCACCCCCAGACCTGAGACTGCCTCCTTTTCTTCGCCTTTGTCTGCTGCCTGCCCACATCGTACAGGATAAGAGGGAGAAGAACCCACAGCAGCAGCTCCGAGTCACTGAGCAGGTGACAGCTTGGGACAGAGAGCTGCGCTTTTTACTGAAGCTGTTCCCACAGCTAGCCGGGGCACACTAGTGAGGACTCCCTCACCAACTGGGCACAGCGACAAGGATCCTGAGGGTGTCACCTGGGTTGCATGGGTGTGCTTTTTTTATAGACAAGTTTCCCCTTCCCTGGAGCTACGTTTCTGGCTTTCTATGCAAGTTAGTTATCATACACACTTCCTTTTTACAGACCTTTGTGGAAAAGGGTCAGAGTGCTTTTAGGGGCTTTGGTGGTCTTGGTACCCCATAATGAGTTTCCCTTTGCTCAATAGTCCATACCTGCTTCTTGACTTCACTCCTGCACTTGTACTGTGC
The DNA here is from genome assembly GCA_013400495.1 of Nicator chloris. Lineage (NCBI taxonomy): Eukaryota > Metazoa > Chordata > Aves > Passeriformes > Pycnonotidae > Nicator > Nicator chloris. The sequence goes on along the minus strand of WAAE01008782.1, from coordinate 17,290 downwards.
TGTGTTGTGCTTGTCTCTAGGAGCCAGAACAAGGATGTTTGTCCCAGAAAAATGCTGCCCTACCTCCCTATGGTCCCCTTTTCCAGCAACATCCTGCTCTTTCTCCCAGCGTGTTCTTGCCAACAATCCTTGGTTGGTGATCCATGGTTATCCAACTGCAGGTGTTTGACACATACACATTAGCCCCTTGTCTTCTGAGCTTCTAAGACCCCTGGCTGCTTTTCTTAGCTGAACTATATCTCGTGCTCTAATTCCCTTTTGAGTAGGACTTGCCCTAACATAATCTGAGTAAGGCACCACCTTGATTTTCCAAGACATCAAAACTTGTGGAAAACTCCATCTGTCTTAGTACAAAACATCTCCACTGCCAATGGCAGCTCTTGTGGAATGTGTTCACAGCAGATAGCATAAAAAATTCGTGTCAGGGACTGGGAACACTGAACCAGTCACCATAGTCCATGTCCCATATTCTCTGGCATAAGAGGAATCAGTGTAATCATAAGAAAAGGGTGATTTAAGAGTTTGTGTCATGAGTCCAGCTCGTGGCTTGGAACAAAATGTTAACAGAAGCTTTTTCTCGTGAAAGCTTTATTTTTGCAGGTACTGAGCCAGCTTGCCTGGGAGACATACCATAAATATTGGGCAAACCACTTGTGTAGCTCATGAGGATAGAAGAAATTAATATCATAGTCTAATGGCTGAAAAACTGGGACATGGCCTGGCAAGAGAGCTGTTCATTATGTGACTGGCTTTTGGCTGTCTCCAGTCTGGGCCCATCTGTTCTTTCTCCATTCTCTTGTGAGCCCTAGAGCTCCCACTGTCTTCAAAGGCAGTTAATTATGGGCTACTTGATAGCTGTGCAGCTTTAAAGATCCTGTGTAACACTGATGTCATAATCTGAGATCCATTAAAAGCAGACTGCACTGGTGGTATTTCTCTACAAGAGCTAGGAAATCAGATGGTCTCTTTCTTTGGAGTTGTCTGCGTGACTTCCAGTTATACACAGACACACTGTGTGTTTTTTATTTATTGTATCCCTATTGAAGAAACAGAAGATCTATGAGTAACTCAGAGAGTCAGCCTCTAGTATTCAGCTTCTGATCATTTCAAATAGATCATGGCATTTTCTATGTCCGGCAATGAAAAAAAAGGTTGTCAGAAAGAAAAAAATTCAGCATCCTTTTTGCTATTGTTTTCATTAAATAAAGTTACAGTTATGGTGAAGGACTATTTCTCCTTGAGACTGAAATGTGGTAGAAAGTTTGTTCTTTTAAACCCTATGCAGACTGAGGAAGAGCAAAAAAATCCCAGAAAATAAAAAACCCTCACGCACTCAATTAATGCTTCTTGTCAAGTTTTTGCAGGTAAAATTAAGTTACTGCTCTTTTGATTCTTTTTAGACTTATGGCTAGGAAGTGCAAATGTAAATAGAAAATGGAAGACAAGGGCCTTTCAACAAGTCTCATCAGATGTTTAAATTTATGTCTGTTTGCCATTTTTTATGCCTAAAGAAGATTTCTGTGCATCATTTATTTGTCAAATATGCATTTAAAGACAGAATTATTTTTACATCAGGTATTCATTATTAAAGTATATTACCCTAAAATCTTGAATCGTCTTTGGGCATTTTCTCAGGATGATCTTCTTAACCCTTCTTACCAGCTTCTATAAAGAAGTGCTAAACTATAATGGAGTTGATTTTCAGACTGTGCTGAAAATGAGAGCTAGTAATAGGCACAAGATACTTGTGATTTGGGTCATTGCTATAATTATTTTAGCAACATAATTAAGTCTCAATCAACTGAAGTCACTAAGCACTGTAGTAAACAGTGCAGTACAAATAACTGCTGAAAGTAATTTAGATAATGCTTCTTGTTAAATTCTACTTTCACTGTCAAGGTCTCTAATATAAAGATATTTTTCTGGGAGGCCTTGCTTTGAAAACTTTTATTCTTTCTACTTCTCAAATGAGGTAAAATTAAACCTTATCTATAGCTAGTCAAGCTTCTAGAGCTTGCAAAGAAGTTATTATTTGTGCTTACAGTAAAAACCAATAAAAATGTTAAGAATGCATAGAGCAAAAAATGAAAATAATTAACTTCTTCAACTCACATTTTTTCAATTGTTTGTTTCAGAGATTGCCCCTCAAATACCTCTCTTTTCAATCTTTCTCTCATATGCCTGCATTAAGCTCATCAGAAGGTTGAAATTCAGCCTTCAAGAATGCCCCACAGCGGGAAGAATTTAGCATCTGATCTTCTCCTCTGTTCCATGCTATGTGGAAAATGTTCCATTTTATAATGTAAAATAGTGTTTAAATGATGAAAATCCTTATGTAATCTTAGAGAAAAAGCAAAAAAACCAACCAAACCAACCGATCAAACAAGTTTGAATTCTAATCAAGAAAAAGAAAGTATTTACTAGATTTTTTACTGATCCTGTGCTCCACACTCTGTTTCTGTGGGACTATTTTCACTAAATGAATAATCATACCATAGCAGATTGGACAAATAGAGGTCCTTTATATATCTTTATGGAAGCAGCACTTTTTCACTTTTATATTATTCCTATCGAGCACAAAACTAAAGTTTTTCTGTTCTGCTTTTCAGAGAAATTAGTCCATTCTTCAATTTCATCCAATATCAACCTAATAGAGGAGGATGGGAGTTTGTTCTGCTCTACTGATAATTTCATGGCTTGCAGAGCTGATGTTTGTCTTTCCAAAGTTGTGTGTTGTTTACCTGGGGAAAAAAAAAAAAAAAGAAAAAAGAAAAAAAAAAAAAGGAAAAAAAAAAAAAGAAAAAAAATATGTTCTAAATGGTGCTGTTATGCTGTTACCAATATTCTTTTGCGTTGTGACTCACAACCACAACCTGAAAGAAAATGTATCGCCTTGGATATCAGTTAGCCAATGTTAACACATGCCATATTTAGATGATTGAATTCAATATGATTGCAGGCAGGTAGAATGTGGCAGGACAGCATTTCTAATGCTACATTCAGTGTTCACAGCTGGGATTGAAGTCTATATCTGGGTTCAGGGGTCTCAATTTATTTCTGCACCTTTAGCTTTTCTCTTCAGAAGAGTTTTTTCTATGTCAGAGGCGAAGATATCAGTTGAAGGAAGCCAAAGGTCTATTCTGTGACCGAAAACAAAAAATGTTTTGTTTTAGAAGAGTATTAACCTACTCTGTCAAAGCCAATAACAGTTTTTTTGCTACTTGCAAGAAACAAAATGCATTTTATTGACTAGAACTCCAGAATGGAACGTGAACAGCAATGTGTGGGAAAGCAGGCTCTCCACTGTGGAGAGCAAGGCACAAATTTAAAAAAAAAAATAATCTCCTTCTTTATAATTCTGTTCTGCTGTATTTGATTAATTAGAAGAACCCTCCTCCCTTTCTTGTCTCAAATTGTTATGTCAAGGGAATGCGATATTAATTGAAAATTCTTCTTTCCCCTCAGGTATCCAAATGTTCATATGGCAGGATTAATCCTTCCTGTTAATTTGATTCCTAATAAAAAATTACAGTTTTTATTTATTGCTCAGTTTAATAATTAATTTCCCCCATCTGCTGTTTGACAACAATGGACTACACAGAGATGGTAATCATAAATATTAAAGGTTGATGGATTTCTGCCAATTTATGCCAAAGTATAAAATTTGCCCTGTGCACAAGCACTATCCCATTTTTGCTGGCAATGCTATTACCCTACGTAAACAGTGGAAAGTAGGGCATGTTTTCTGGGTTCATAAAAAAATTACTGAAATCAATGCTGAAAATAACCCAAATGGAGTTCAGTACAGAAATAATGTACCCTACCAATTTTTTCATGGGCTCAAAGAACAAGTTAGTTGCCTATTTTATCTCTGAAAAACCTTTTTCTCAGTGCTAATTGCAAAGACGATCATCTCTGCTGGAAGGAAATTAGGTCAGTTGAACTGAGAACAATATTATCTGCTCCAGGGAAAATGTAAGTTTATGGCTTTATGGATAGATACAGGCTATATGTATAGATACATATTTCCATCCATACCTATAGATATATAGAAAAACAAGGCTTACATATGTATATATGCATATGTGCACAACCAAAGTTAAATGTACTTACTTCCAAAATGACACAAGGCCCTTATTTTTCACTTTTTACATCTGGGGTAGCTTGTAAATGATGGGAAAACACTATTTAAGTTAATAATAGATGTTGCTTTTGAATTTGATGTTGCTTTCAAATCCAAACTGCATTTGACTTTGCTGAAAGGCAAATACACTAATATAATAGGCTAGTTTTTTGCTAGTAACACAATGTAAACACATGTAAATGATATTGGTTACACCAACACTGAAAAAATTCTGAAAATGAAGACCAAACTGATATTCTTCTTCATTTACTCAAAAGTAGAAAGTTAATTAATCTTGGATGAATATAGCTCTTGGTAAATAACCTCTATGAATTTTCATTTTGAATAACTAATTTATGTAGGAATCAAAATCAGAGACCATAACAAAATAACTTACAACAGACTGCAGTCTAGATTGGTAGCAATACCAGAGATGGAGTATCAATTTTTGTTGTGCTTTGAATTTCAGAAAACTGAGTGCTTTTATATTCAAATCTCATGTGTTTTTTTTTTTGTTTTTGTTTTTTTTTTTTGGTTTTTTTTTTTTTGTTTTTTTTTTTTTTTCAAATAGCAACATACCTTTTTCTTACACAAAAAAACCCAAACACAAGAAAAGGATAGAGGAATGAGAAAGATTTGCTTAACTTTCTACACAGAAGAAAATGTAAGGCTGAACAGGAATTCTATTGGATACTCTGAATGCGTTATTACTGTACTAATCTTAAAGAATAAATTCTTAATGTACATTTTGGGTGAATTAATGTCATAATTATTTCAGGGGAAAATCGGTTTTACTCTGTAAAGCTTAACTTCCTGTACTTTCTTTGCCTTTACCTATAGTTTGTGAAAAAATTATACTAAGCTTTAGAAAGTGTTATACTATGCCAGTATTGAACCAGCTGTGTTGTGAGAGGGATCTAAGGCAAAGTACTCATTCAGGAATCATCAGCTTTGGCATAGAATGGTATTACTGAACTAGCCTTTGGAGTTCCTTCAACTTCTTTAGAGTCAAAATCAATTCCATAGGGAAACAACATGTATGTAGGTAGAATGAGGAAAACTGATTCTCTATCTTGATACTGGAGAAAGTTAAAATAATCCTTTGAATTTTCTAAGAAAGGAAATCAAAATTTAAAGAAAAGGATGCCTAAAATTAGGCTTCCACTTCTCTGTCAATCCTTGAATTTTGAGCTTTTAATAGATGATAAAGCAAAAGCCCCTTACTTTTTACCTCTACTTGTAATGAATTTTATTAGTATGCAAAACCTAAAATATAAAATATATGAGTAATTTTTACCCTTTTAAATCTGCATTTTATCAAGAAAATTATTTTCTTTCAGTGACATTGTGGGTGACTGTATAATATTCTCTTACTAGAATTTGTCTACATCCTTTAACTAAGGGGTTATATCTTATAAAAAAAAAAAAAGAAAAAAATAATTACCTTTGCTAGATCCTTCAGGCTTAATTTAGCTTATATAATATCTCCTAACTGTCGAAGTAAGGCTGAATATACAAAATATTGCACAGGAAGAAGTTCAAAAGCAGGCATTTCCTTTAGTTGTATGTGCTCAGTGGAGGAGTACAGGTTTCCTATCTTTTTATTCTAGATAATAATTGACAAGAAGCAGAGTATCTTTCCGAGGTAGTATATCTGATCACAGTCACCTGCAACTTAGAGGTTGATTCTAGGCATTTCACTGCAAAATTGTCTGTGTATGTTTTTATAAAATGTTTACCGAGAATTAGAAATGAAGCCTCATTGGCTCAAATTCAGTTGGAAAGGCAGGTAGGAGAACCTGACATGGCATGTCAGATGCTAATCTTTGATATTAAGCTGACAGGAAAGTATCAAAACATTCTGCTATCTCACATGAAGGTACAGAGATTTGTTTAATAAGCAAATACTTCTAAGGATCTGATAATATCACTACTTACATGCCATGTTTTGAAAGCACAAAGGATCTTGGCATCCACCACTCTTCCTGGCACCTCAGGGAATGTTTGTTTTCTGCATCCTATAAAAGCATGAGATAAGAAACCATGCATTTATACACAGAAAAGATCCTTTCAGTACTCAGGGGTGAACAAACTGGGATGTTGGGTAATACTTTTAAACTTATCTCTATTTAACTGTGTATATGTGAGACCTATTTGTGTTGTTAAGTGGTAACGAGCATTTTAAGGGAACTCTATTGATAACTTAGATGAAAGCTGACATAATTTTGCACCTCACGTAACATTCAAATTGGACAGCAAATGAATAAAGGAAAACCTGGGTAACAAGTAATACTGATGAAGAACAAACCAGTTTATGAGTGTTGTAATAAAAAAGCATCACAGAGTCACAGAAGAGGCTGAGTTGGAAGGGACCCATAAGGATCATTGAGTCCAGCTCCTGGCCCTACACAGTACCATTTCCAAGAATAACATCACATACCAATCACCACAGAGAAGGGATCCATTTCTGTCCCTCCTCTTCCTCTCATGAGGAAGTTCCAGACTGTGGTGAGATCTCCCATCAGTCTTCTCATCTTCAGGCTGAGCAGACCAAGTGACCTCAGCTACTTCTCATATGGCTTTCCTCAAGGCCCATCATCACCTTTGTTGCCCTCCTTTGGACACTCTCTAACAGTTTATCATCCTTATACTGTGGTGCCCAAAACTGTCCCCAGCACTTGAGGTGAGGCCACCCCAGTGCAGAGCAGAGTGGGACAATCCCCTCCCCTTGCCTGGCTGGCAATGCTGTGCCTGATGCACACCAGGACAGGGATGGCCCTCCTGGCTGCCAGGGCACTGCTGGCCCATGTTCAACTTGCCATGACCAGGACCCACAGGTTTCTTTCTGCAGAGCTGCTCTCCAGTCTCTTATTTCCCAGTCTGTCCATACATCCAGTGTTGCCCCATCCCAGGTACAGTATCCAACTGTTTTTTAAACTAAATGCAGTTGGTGTTTGACCAGTCTTCTGATATGCTGAGGTGTCTCTGCATGGTCTCCCTGACCTAGAGAGAGTCAACAGCTCCTTTCAGTTTTGTATTGTCTGTGCACTTGCTTGCTATCCCTTCCAGTCCTGAGTCCAAGTCATTGATGAGCATGTTAAAGAACACAGGGCCAAGAGTGGAGCCTTGTGGAACCCTTCTAGTGACAGGTCACCAGCCTGATGTCACCCCATTCACTACAACCCTTTGTGCCCAACCTGTGAGCCAGTTGCTCACCCATTATATGCTGTGTTTATCCAGTTTTGTGCTGGATCTTGTGTTCAGAAGGATCTTGTGAGTGACAGTTTGGAAAGCTTAACTGAAATCCAAAAGGATTATATCAACAGACTTTCCTTGTTCAACTAGATAGGTTACCTGGTCATAAAAGGAAATCAGGTTTGCTAAAACAAGACTTTCCTCTCACAAAGCTGTGCTGACCATGACAGATGACTGTATTGTCTTTCAGTCTTTTAATACCTCCCAGAATAATCTTCTCTAAGAGAGGAAAAGGCCAGTCATTTCAGTGTTTGCTGCACTCACAGCACCTGTAGAAATGCCTTTATATGAAGGCAAAAATAAAATACTCCATATGGCTGAATATATTTAATGATTACATCTAGACTTGGAAGATTACATAACATTTTTCTTTTACATAATTTCAGAAATTAAAGTAGTGAACATACTAAGCCAAAACTAAATTTACTGGACACTAGAAGCTGAATACAAGCTTCTCTGTTTTCCCCTCTGGGGAAAGATTTACATGTCCCAAATGTATTACTGTAGAACTGAGCTACATGTGTCCTATACTCCACAGGGAAGGAGAACCACATCAGTGTTCCTCTACTTCTTTCTTAATTAAAATGTAATGCTTTCTACGAGAATTAAATAGTTTCAAAGGAAAGCATTCCCTGCCTATAATATTCTAGCTCTCACAAGTCTAGAGACCCTTTAACTTATCTTGATAACTGACTAATTTAACTAACAAAATCAAACATAATAAATATTAGTAGTTCATATGTACCAGTTATATATGCAATACTTAGAGTTGAATAAGAGCTTTCTGTTCAATACTGGAAGCCAATCAGCTCCGAGTTAAAGAGAAACAAATATTTAAATGATTACAATTACATGATATAAAATATATATTTATTATATTACATATTTATGTGTGTGTAAATATGAGGCTCATTTATGCAATTGCAACTACTTTCTGTCAAATATTTAACATTTTCTGCTTATACAAGGGCTTGATTTTTCTGAGTATTTTTAATTTATTTTTACATTTGAAGACAGATATATTCAGTGTAAGCCCAAAAGGAAGTCTGGTCTATGCTCTTAGATTTGGATAGGTTGG
>WAAE01008780.1:0-62750 GCA_013400495.1 Nicator chloris | reverse complement strand
AAGGATGCCCATACCTACTAAACAAAAAAACAAGGCTAAAATGTTATCAGCATTTGATTTAGTATTTGCTTTGGCTGTTCTATGTAGAAGAAAAATCAATCAAAGGGAAAGGAATATTTTGTAACCTCACAACCCAAACATGCACTCACATGCAGCTGAGGGAAGCCCTGCATTTTCTCACTTGAAAATCTTCCTGAAATTTTATACATTTTTCACTCAAAAATCAAACACCAAGTGCATGTGCATAAAAGTCACAGTCAGATTCCTCAGATGGGCAAATGAAGTTTGTTTTTCCAATTTGAACTACAGAAAAGTCCTCCTCATATAATTCTCTTCAAAGTCTAAAATTTGTTCCAGTGATAATTGCTGAATTTATGTGTATTTAGAACCCAGTACTTAAATAAAATAGCTACATTGGGTGATTATGTTTAAACACTGTGCCAATTTCTTTGAATAGGAATGTAGTAAATTACTACTGATTACACAAATACTGATTAAAATTTTAAGGCAAATAAATAATGAAGAGAGATGTTATTTATTTGTCCAAGTACTCTTAAAAGTGCAGTCATGCCAAACACAACTTCCAAGGAAAGCAGTGGATGGAAATACAGTGTTATGTCAGTGGACAGCCTGAACTGAATCATTAGGACAGCAGTGATTACTGTTTTAATGTTTGTTCCATCTGCCTCTCTATTTTCCTTTTTTCTCCCTATAACACTATAAACTTCACTCTTACCAGGAGAATTCTGACTTTAACTTTGCACTTGCTGTTCCTGTTGAGCTTACTTGGGTTTTCCTTTTGCACAAGCTGATAGGAAAGTGGAGATGCAATCTGTAAAGTCAAGGGCAATGTTCTCAACTCTTGTGCATTGCTCCTCCATGCCACACCTGCAAGTACCTTCTAAAGCTTTTGGATGCAAATGCAAATCTGCCTTTGGAAGCCACGAATGCCTCTCCTAAACACTACCTTTAATCTGGTTCACAAGGAGGGATATTGACAGATGAAAAATTTCTGCCTAGGGCTAGGCAGAGAAGTTATGATTTAGATGCTCTTGAGTAAAAATTGTTTTTAAACTAGCCTGATCCTTGGTAGACTGTGGTAATAGCATGCAGCATACAGAGAGGATAAAATTATTGAAGTTCTACACAGTTCATAGTGGAGTCTCAAGTGACACCAGTCAGTAGAACTTCACTGACAACAAGGACAGGAGGCTGATTTGCATGGGCTGATGCTGTCTGAGAAGAAGCAGTTGAAATGATGAGAGTATTGCAAACAAAACTGGGATTCTGGGCTGATGTACAGCTGGGCAAGGAGGCATTATGCAGTGACTTTGTGCCAGCCATGAAACTGATCCCTGTAAAAGTCACAAACCATGAGGGCCCACATAGAGCTGCAGTTCTCTAGACAGCATTTCTGTATTTGTCTCTCTGTACCAGCATCTTCCCACACAAGCTCAAAGCAAGGTTTCATTGTGCTTTACACCCTTGATGCATCTCTTCTTGGGTATATTTAGTCCCATTATGTCCATCCTGTTCCCTTTTAAAAGCAACCTAAAATGGAACAAAATGCTCCAAGCCAGAAGAAATAGGTAGAGACATTTTTATGATCATGTTTCTATTGTGGGGGGTTTTGTTAATTAAATTTTGAAACTGAATCATTCACACTCTGATTTCTTTTGGCAATTGAGAAAGAAAAGCTAAACCAGATGAAAACTTGTGGTTTATACACTGATACTAAATCTCATTCACAGATTTTCATACAGATTTTTATTAGAAACAGCATACACCTTAAATGAAAGGAGCTGCCCCTGCCTATCAGCCATAGAACAGTACAGTTCAGCTCACACCAGAGCTGACCTTTTGCCCTCACATGTTCTTTACATGGATATATATAACAAACCCATAGACACTGCAGAAGCAAAGCCTGTACTGATCACAAAGGAAATTTATAAACACACAATTATTTATAAACGCATAATTATTAGATATAACCATTAAAACCTGGAATTACTTATCTGCTACTTCGCATGAAATACACTATTACCACACAAAATTTCTTTATTTTTGTCTTTTTTCTGATTTCACCAGCTCTACTAGATAAACAGAAACAATCCTAATGTCCCAAAACCAGAACTAAAAATAAAACTAAAAATTTAACTGTGAACCAAAAGGTCAATCTTGTCTCTGCTACTTCTCCTTAAATATTTCAGTGATCATGTATATGGATCTCTTATCTATAATCTGTAGGGAAAATAAAGCATTAAGGCCAGTTTCTGCACTAGTTTACATGGTTTTCAGCCCTGGAAGTACTCACCATCCCTGTTTTTTAACTACACCATTACTTAATCAAAATATTTTAAACACAGTCATAGGAATAAACAAAACTAAACTGAAATGTTATGGTGTCTAACTTTTCTGTAGCTCTCTTTGTCTTTTATTTTAAGAAAAACTGCTATGGTACAATGCAGATAACAAAAATATGATGTCATTGGGGAAATATATGTTTATTTTTAAATATTCTGCTGGGAGTCTCTGTATATGTAGAACTGCTCAAACTGAAACTCAGGTTTTGTCCAGTTGACTTCTTCCAAACCATAAACCAGATTTCACTTCTCTCTGGTGTTATTTGTAGAAATACGTATCAGTGAGATCAGAAAAATATTCTACATTCTGTTTTTTAAACATGTCCCAATAAGCAGTCTGTTATATTTCTAGTAGTGGAGCGTGTTAAGTTACCTTTTAAGTCCCTGCCAGTTGGGAGCTCCTTCATTCAAAGTAGAACCCCAGTTTAGCTTCAGGCTAGAACTTAGCAATAATCATGTTATTTTAAGGATATAATTTAGACTTTCTGTAAATTCAAAGTGTGGAGTTAACCATGTTCTGTTTATTTGTGGAATATTTTCTGACACCTTGTTACACAATTAATCTACACCCTCAGTTTTGACCTTGCTCCTAAGAATAGAGGCCTGACATACACAGCCCATGCCACCTGTAGCATAATGTATTCTTTCACTCTTATCCCATAGATAACAGTTTTCTGAAATAAAAAGGGACACACTGAAAATCAGCTGCTCAACACTGCCAGTAGAAACAAAGATGTACAGAAGTGCAAACAAGAGAAAAGAATGGATGAAAGAAATCGTTAACAGCCTCCCACATCTAAAGCCTCCAACTCCATTTAAGTGGGTAAGGATTTTGTCTTAGGCTTCAAGTGGGCAAGAATTCATCAACATCCAAAGGCAAATTAGGATTTGCACCTCAACCTGCCTGAGTGTTGCTATCAGTAGCTCCTGCAGTCAGGAGTTACAGACTCCTGCCATGAGCATGACCTCCAGGGTTTTCCTTGACTCAAACATGAAACAAAACCAAACAATTGAAAATCCCGTTTATCCTTTCAATAACAAAGCAGGCACTTATTCAAATAGAACAATGAATAAATGCAAAAACCAAAGTGAATAGCTGTGGAAATACTTGGATAATTAATAAAAATATTGAAGAGCTATTTTTTTCTGAGTTACTGTCATCATGATATCACACTTGTGCTTCTCTTTTTTTCTATTAGTGTATCCCAGTCAAAACAGCAGAAATATACGGTCCTGTGATTCCAGTCAAATCCAATCTCAGCTGGTGGTGTTGCAGTAAATGACAATGCTAATAGATAGAGAAAGAGTACCTAGAGTCTGCTCATCTTTGGCAACCTCACCTTTTTCACAAAACCACTTAGTACACAGCATCCTGGTTGCTCTTTCTGATCGTATCAAAAAAGTACAAATAAGTTTCAATAAAGGATTTCTTTCAATTTAAATAGTAGTTAAAAGTTAATGCTTACAATATAATAGTAATTTTCCTACAACAGATTAATAAACAAATGGGATGCCTAATCTAGGACACTTTAAAATCATTCAGACAGATGAAGGAAACTCTCCAGTCAGCAGTAAATCTTAATCTCTTCATTCCCTTTAGCAGCTTTGCTAAACCCTCTTCCCTTTTACTTTGTAGTAAACGCTCTAATATTTCATTTTCATTTCAGCTAGAGCTACTGAGAGATCTGTATGAATAAGAAAACTATTCAAACTAAGTAGCAGTTCAGTATTTGTCTGTCAGAAAAAGGAACTAATCAAAGTCATCCCCACTCAGGGCACTCTAGTGCGGAACAGCATGGGCATAATAATGTATAGTAGCTTTTGTACATACATGACAAATGAAGCAAGATCTGATTAATTGTTCAGCAGTTGTAAAATGGTCTGTAATTTCCTTCACATGTCATTCCATTAGTTCTTAGCTCCTGAACTTGCTACTTAAAAAAATTACTTGTGATTTGCTGAGTAATAAATGTGCATTTTATTAAATAGAAAATTTCCATCTCCCAAATCTTGAAATATATATAGAGTGTCAGATCCTATTATTGCTTTTAGATTGGGATTCTGTTTACAAATATTAACTCAGAAATGCTCAGAGAAATTTCCCTGGAAGGACAGTGAAGCAATAACCTGATCTCATAAGGGTTCATAGCTTCAAGCTCAGAGAAAGTCAAACATAGACCACTGCTCTGGGATTAAAATCTCAGCCAAAATGCACCTTGGGCCTTTTGAGATGTATGTATTTCCAAACCTTAATGACCCAATTCAGCTGTCCTGTCTGTGCAGTCTCTACACCAACAGTTGAAAAACTCACGGTGCCCAGGACCCTAACTCAGGTTCCTTGTTTAGGTGTTTAGGGCTGGAGTAGACAAACATGGGTCTTGGAGTTCAAAGGAGTTGCTCAGGGTAGTACAGGTCGATCAGAACAAGATGAGAAATGGAAATAAGTTGGGAAATCCAAGCTGTCTTTTAACACATCACAGAATCACCGAAACACTAAGGTCAGAAAGGACACGGTCCTGAGGCCTCAGCATTATTTAACCTGCCAGAGGTTCTGAGACTTGAGCGTGCTTACTGTAAAAAGGCACTTGAAATATAAACTAAGTGTTATGGATCCTGAGAAATCTGATTACTATGCTTTGTTTCTGATGGCTTTATATCTTATATTGTGGTGCCCAAAACACCACCCAGCACATCAGTAGCTTCGCCTGAAAACACAGTTCTCCTAAAAGAACAATGAATAAAATCTGCAATACAAAGAAACTAAAAAAACGAAAGTAAAACCCATGGCTTTAACACAAAGCTTTCTTTTTAAAAAAGAGGCAGCAAGGACTCCATGAAGTTTAATTCATGTTTGTTGATTACAATTTATTTTACACAAAAGGTGTTTAATGGTCAATAGTAACCTAAAATAGACAAGATATGAGCTGTGCCCAAGAAGGGCAATCCCACTCAGCCTCTTGAATGCAGGAGTCCAAGCAAGAGTATTTATTTGAGAAACATGACCTGGGCAATCTGACATTTTAATGATCTAGCAGGTAGATTTTTGCTTGAGTTGTGAAAATAGGCTTTCTGGAGAGTAGTTGTAGCAGCCCAGGAACAGCTGTTCCTCAGGCCTATAGAAAGCTTTTATTCCTCAGGCTGGCCTCCCTTCAGTGAGGCCCTCTCTTTAACCTGCAGGGATCATGCAGGAAACATAAAAGTTACTGAGGCCTCACTGACCTTGTCAAGGCCACGTGTGGGAATTTTTAATGTTTGAGTTGCTTCAAAATTATAGCAATTACTAGAAATATTCCAGGAAAAAAGGACTTTTTTTTTTTCTTCTGCCAGTTCAGATTTCCCAACTGAAATTGTCATTTTCATCTGCTAGTTTTTTAAAAAAATATAGAATCATAGACACTCTAGTCACTGGATAACAGATGTTATAAAACTTTGTGGCACTCAGTCATAATTAAGTCAAGCTTAATATGCATCTGTCAGAAACCATTGACCTTTTCTGATGATGGCAGGGAAAAGGCTTTGATACTCTACCATGCATTTAAAGTTTTTTGAAGGAAAAATGTCAATGGTTTGGGTGTTCTGGCAGGAAATTACCTCTTGTGTTAATGACAAATGTTTTTGGCTTAATCTAAGTAAACAATTAAATGGTGTTGCTTCAGTTGGGATTTCTAATCCAAAATAACATCTTTGCTATGCTTCCCTACCAAAGAATCAAGGAATTGTAGAATTTATGTGATTTTTAAGGTGACCATCTATCAGAGCAAAGGAGTAAAATGCAACTGACAGCTTTCACATACAAAATGTGAATTTAAAGACAACTTTGGAAAGGAAATTAGAAGACTTTTTTTCAGGCAGAGGTTAGTCATCTGATTTACCTTTAATACTGTGGACAGCACAAGGACAAGATACTCATAAAGCTGTTTGAGAAAAGGATAGGTAGCTCATAACAGCCAGCATTTGAAACTTGTCACACAACTAATCCTCCATATTGCTCTTAGGTCTCCTACAGCAAATTTTGCCAAAAACTGGACGTCAGGTACCTGCTAGAGATCCTTGTTTGCAAAAGTCGAGACGCTGACCAGAACTACCCTGAAGGTACAGGTAGCTGAAAGGTCTCATCCTGTTGATACAACCTCACCCAGCAGGCACTCCTCGAGCCTGTGAGGACTGTGAGGGGGCAGATGGAGAGGAGAAGGCAGCACACAGAGACACTGCCCAGTGGCTACAGCACTGATCTGACATCCCAGCTTCATTCTCCTCCCTAATGGTGTTTCCTGGGCCAAAAGAATTTCAGTGCAGGTTCCCAGGCATACAGTCATCCAAAGCCCCCTGGTATCAGCATTATTGGAGGATTTATGCCATGAAATTCCCTTAATATCTGCCTGTGTCATAACCCTTATATATATTATTAATATTTCTTTCCTTCGGGGAAGTGTTGTAAGGATTAACAATTTAAAAATGAAGATGTAAGGGAGAATATTAAATGCTTTCAACAGAGAAAGGTAACATTTTTCAAACTATCACTTTCAGAAAGCCAGCTGTGTGTGCATTAATTACTGAATTTATTTAACAAAATTTCTAAATCCTGTATTGAGGAGCTGCAAAAAAAACACTTTAAAGGTCTTATGAGTATTTTATATTCATTTAATCTTTTATAAAATTATTTTTATTATCTTTCAAAAGTGTGTGTCTATCCATTTAGGTACCATGCTCCTAAATGTCTCATGGATTTACCAGTCCAAAAAGAAACGGTGCTGTTTTCATAGCTTGATTCTTTTAAGCAGGTTATTGTATTCTTGAGCTTCAATGACAACAGAAATTTACCTAAGCCCACAGAAATTCAGGCTTGAAAGCTGTACAAAAGCCACGATAAACAAACAAAAAGCTTATTTGGGAGATGAGGGAACATAATCTTTTCTCAGTGCATCTGCAGTGTAGACTGCAAGACAAATAGCAGTGAGTAAAAGATCAAATAACATTGCTCATCGCCCAAAACAAATAGATAATCTAATACCAAGGATCACAGATCAGATTGTTTCATATACATCTCTCCGTGGCCATTGGAAGAAATGCACATTGGTAGCATTTTATGTTTAGCCTCATGAAAATTTGCCCCAAATGCAGGGTACTCTACATAATCAGATTTCAGCTTTGAAATAGCTTTTGCTTTCCCATTCCACAAAGGAAGACAGTGCTTCCCAATGCTGCCCTGGGAATGCCATTACTGCATCTACCTAAACAACAAAAACAGAATGGAAAATATACTCACAAGGGTGAGAGAGAGGCAGCAGCCCCAAGACAGGAAAATAAAAACTCCCCTCACATTCAGATGTGGCAGGGTTTGAGTTAAAGGGACAGTGCCAGGTGTTTCAGTCATCATTCACATTCTGTGGTTTGATGGCACATAATATTACTTGGTTTTTTGTATTAGCAGGGCTTTAATGGAGTTTAAACCTCTCATTTCCATACTGACAACTTAAAATTTTGAAGCACATTTCTAGTTTTTAGGAACGACAGTGAAAATAACTTCAGCTAAGGAAGCGGTGTTCAGAAGGAAAACCATGACTCTGCTTCTGATTTGGCTATTATGCAATGACATGTAGATTAATTTTTTTCTCTTTTTGGCTATTAAGTCTTACTGTAAAATCTACACTATCTTTATTACAAAATACCAGGCCTTTCTTCTGAAAGTTATTTTCCAATTGCAATAATGGGTATGGTAATTTCATCTGAAAGCAATTTCCTGCAATGAGATTCAAAAGGGTAACAGATAATATTTTCTCTAATTAAACATCACTATATTGCATTTCTTGCTATTTCTCCAATTTCTAATCTTAATTAACCATGACAATAATAATTATCCAAATTTTACATTTGTATAAGTCAGCCCCATCACTGAAATATAATGTTCTTTCCATTACACCTATTCTGATTTTCTCCAACTGGAGAAAAGGCCTCCAACCGGAAATTACGGAAGCAGTTGCAGGGAAGAGATTTGAGGTGTTCACATGGTCTTGGTTCAAGACCAGGGTCTCGGAACTGCCACACTCCCATTTCCTATCTCTGTCTCCAGAACCTGCAGACAGAAGTTACCAAAGAAGACAGTAGTTGCCACTTTTAACTCCAGGTGTGTAATCAAGACTTGAGCACCTTCACCTTCGTTATTCCACTGAAAACTGACTTCATTTTACCCTTGGTATAGTATTCCATTGTCCCATACCTGTCCTTTTTCTCTGTTTAGTGATACTCTCTTCCTAATTTATGATGCCCAAGAACACGGATGGACACTTTTTGGGTTCATTCCATAATTTTCCTGCATTTAATTCCCTTATTCAACATTACTTTCTTTTCGCTCTACTTTTATGGGAGGCTCAAACTTCCACACTGATCTACAAACACAGCAGATGGTGTGGAAATTTGGACCCAAGCCTTGTGAACAGCTTCTCTTATGATCCAAACTAAATGCCCTGATCTGGCAGGAATTCAGAAATCCAAACAAGAGTGCTGATCCCACAAGACTTCAGCACATATCACACTGCAGGGAGGCGAAAGGGCCGTTTTGCTTCCATGTCCCAGCTTCCACCTTCAAAGTTAAGCATGTACCTTAGCTGCCAAAGGGAAATTGCAGTCAGAACTCTCTTTCACTCATGCTAATCCCTCACTGCTGGAACAGCATCTCACTTTCTGCCCAGAGATCAGGTCCACATGGAGGTGTCACCAACCCTCTGCCCATCCTCTGCTCAGGTTGTACCCTGAGCAATTCAGCTGCAGAGAGAAGGAAAAAGACCTACATGTGCACAGTCGGGACAGAACTGTCACAGCTAACAAGGAAGCATTGGATGGAGCTGACCTTACCTCCAGAGCTTGTTTTGATTTTTTTTTTCTCCATCTGGAGGGCAATGCTGGGGTCTAATATTTATCTGAACATTCAGTGAACACTCAATGCTTTGTCAGGACTTGGTATGAATACTGAATTCTGAAAAACTTCAAGTGTACCATGAAACTGGAAAAATTCAGTTGCATGCTGAGAGGGGTGCCTGGGATGGAGAGTAAGGTTATAACCAGGAGTGATAGAAACTATAAATCTTGAAAAATTGTTGATTGACCAACCAATATTCTTCCCTTGATGTCCATTAAATTCTACAGTGCAGGCAGTGCTTAAAAAACCAGAAGTAAATTGTTACATGCAGACCAGCCTTGATGGTAAGCACTTGAGGAAAAAAAACCCTTCAAAGATGATGATGAAAGGCTTAAATCTAAACTGAGATGTTTCTTACTTAAAATTAGGCAGATTCAGAAAGAAACAGCCACTGTTGAAGGAAAGGAAAATTTCTCTAGGGGAAAAATGCCAAAGGTTCTTTGTTTGAGCCTGGCTAACACTGAGAACACAAAACTGTCTGGAAGATTTCACTGGCCACACTGTGGTTTATACCTCACTCTGATGGAAAAGAGGTAGAGAGCTATTTTAAAAGCTTTTAAATACCTCATTGAGGGAAGGAAGGCTTTTGATTTCCCATAAAGGCCCTATGCTTAAGAAACAATCACTTCAGTCAGACAATCCAAATTTCCACTGTCCACAGAAGGAGCTCTGATGAGACAACTCTCAGAGGGCCTGATTGACCACATGCTATTGACCTGCAGAGGGTAGGTGATTGATATGACATGTGATGACATGATGATACCATCTGTGGACATCCGTCTTCTTTCATCTCTCCATGGCTGTGAGTGAAAGTCTAGTGCTGCATCAGGAATTTCTTCTGAGAGCTGCAGTGCTGTTAGGCAGGTTACAAACACAAGGGGAAAATGATGAAGGTCTGTTCCTTTTCCAAAGCCAGCCATAGGCAATTGTTGTGCTTATCGTTGAGGAGCTCATGTCAGATGTTTTGTCCCAGGCTCCTCATCCACAGTTCCTCTGAAAGGTTCAGGGAACCACTCTGCTTTCACACAATGTCTCAGAAAGCAGATGGTACCACTTCATTTCCCCACATCCTTTCACTCTGCATTGACTGTGTTAGAGACACCGGTGGGAACTAACAAATAAGACTCAGTGTTGTTAAACCTGAGCCACTTTTGGCTGAAGAGAAGAAAGTAGCTAGAACACAATTCGATTTAGTAATCTTTGACTACTTCTAGTTTCTATGACAACAGTTAGCAACCGGTGGGGATGATTATCCCCACCTGCTGCTCAAAGTCTATGTAGCACCAGCTACCTTTTCTTTTGCTTTTACTGTGCCTTAGCTGTGGTCCTTTCTTTCATAAATAAATGTAGAGCCTTGACCAATTTATAGCCTAAAGACATAACTGAGGGAAAGAGGGGGAGAGTCATACTGGAAAAGTAAAGATGAACACCAGTCCAACAACGGGAAATCATTAATCAGCTAAAGAATGTAAGTTAACATGTAGATTACCAAAAGTGTTTGAGAATTCCATTTGTCTCTAAACAATAAAAGGCTTCATACAGTTCCCTATGCCATCACAACTATGTAAGTAGATTTCTACAAAGGTTATTTTGTTCTTATAAACTCATCTGCTCAATTATGTCCACAAGCATACAGCAGATGTAGGAAGCCCTCTGTACTTGGAACCCTACAGATACACAGGGACAGAGCTGACACTTAGATCCACCCAGAAACTGAGTAAGGTGTGTTAGTTCTTAGAAATGGCATTTGAGCAGTGGTCTAAGAATTGTGCTGACTACTTACTCATTTCCAGAGGGAGCCAAGGTTTAAATGTTGACTAGTAAAGCCCCATGAGACCATATTTCTCCCTTTTTCATGTTACTGGAGCTGTTGATGGCAGAAGTAACTCAAAGTGAAATCTTGTTCCATATAAAAGAGAAGGTTTATCTAGTCAGAGGGACAAAATTAATTTGCTTCTTGCCCTTAGACCAATACATCAATCCATTCACTGGGAAGAGACTGGGATCTTACAGTGACTTTGTAACCACAAACAGCAGAGAAAGGTGCAGAAAAACTAGGAATCACATCTCTTTCCCGGTGATGTTCTGTTAAAATTTTCCAGGTAGGACTCAGATTTCTAGGTTTCTCCTGGATTACATGTCCCTGAAAAAAAATCTCAGAAGCAAGAACAAGCAGAAAATTGGCTGCAGTCTGAGAATTAAAAGGGAGGAACTTTTATAGCCCTCTTCAGTTAAGGTGCAGACAGCAGTTAACCCTAAGTTTCTCTCCCCTTGCACATAAGGGGTCATGGGTAATCACTTATGACTAATTGCACACTTGTGTCAGGGAGATGCCTTTTCACATCTGGTTCAGATAATCCCACAGTCCTGAAATGTTCCACCAAATGTTGCAAAAAAATACAACCTGTGCAGTGTAACAGCTGGCAGATGACCCGAGCCTGCAGACTGACACCTAATAACATATTTGTACCCTGCAAGGAGATCTAATTACAGCATGGTCATTTTACATGATGAAGGATTATCATCTTCAGGATGAGAATTCCACCTTCAAAGTAAAGCCATAAACATTTGAGGAAATGCTGACTACAAACTGACCAACGTGCTGTAAAGCCCAATGCCAAACTTGGGTGGAGAGGTCAGGACAAGGAAAAAGTTCCTCATTATGAAGTTTGAGTGGCAGCTTCCTGGTCGGGGGGTCTAAAGTTTCTGACACATCCACAGCTTCAACCTGCCCAAGGATACCTTTTCATAAAGCATCCCCTACCCACCTCAAATACCTCCTTTCTAATCTCTCTACAAAAGGATTAAGAACAGTTAAGTATGGCATTCCAGATACATGAAAATAGTGTATTTTTTTTCACTCCCAAGAAACTTGTGTTGCAGATTTTCAAATGGCTTCACCAAAATGTCCCATACTTTATTCACAAGCGCTGATCACACTTTGCCAATCCATTCCCTAAGTGTTTTTAATTATTCATTAATAGTGAACTAATTAGCTCTCTCTAAAGTTTATGAACTTAGTGTTTCAGAAGTTTGATCCGTGCATAACTTCTGTAGTTATAATACAAGCAGTATTCAGCATGTTTTGTGTCCAGACTGCCGAGTTTCAGTTCATAGCACAACCTTGCACATCTGACATTGAGGAAAAATGTCTCTCTGCACCACAAGCACTCTTCCAGGACACTAAATTACTACTGCAGATGCACCCTTTGAGAAAAGGTAAAAAGATTCCCCTAATCTCCAAAGACAAGCAATTAGCCTTCTCAGTTTTAGAATACCTATCTTTCAAGATAAAACTGTGTTTCTACAGATAGTATATTAAAACATATGTACAGACTTTGTAGTGTATCAGAAAAAAAGTGACAAAACTGGTGAAAGGTATGACAACTGGGGGTTTTTAGCTCCAAGGTCTCAAATGTTCAGTTTAATGATGTGGGATTTGTATATTCAGTGAACTCAATGAACTATAATCACAGTGGATGTCTAGAACTACAGAGGTAGCTCCAGAAATTTTAGCATCTGTGTTTCTATATCACAGAGACGTAATGAGCCACAGAGTTCAAAGCTGCTTCCCCCTTTGTTGGTGTGTTCTAAGAGCAAATTGAAGCTGACTTACAAAATTAATTGCTGACAATTCTGCAGCCAGGATTCCCATTGAAGGCCTCAGTGTTTTAAATACTTTAAAAAGAGGATATAAATCAGATGTACATAATTCTGTACTGGTCAAGGATCATGGATTTTGTGAGAGGAAATAATGTGCAAAGACTCTTGCACATTAATAATAAGCTAATAATGAGTTTTAATGATGTTAAAATATAGGGAAAGACAAAAAATACATCAAATTCCAGAGAAAAGGTATAGCAGAGAAGAAATAGAAATTAAGTAAATCACCAAAAGTGAGAAGATGTAATATTATCACCTTCAGTTCCCTCTACTCTTCCTTTCACAAAACAGTCCTGCTGGTTATAAAGCTTTTGCTTGTGTTACAGATTAGGAAGGCACATATATAAAAATATACTGAACCCTGAAAGACAACCTTGTCTGACTTTAAGTACCCAAATTGTCAAGCTGTTCTTCAGAGCACTGCATCCTCTATGCTATGAGGTCAGCCTTGACATGTTAGCTAAATAACCCATTTACCTCCCTGGTGTTCTTGTAGAAGCACCCCACATTCAATTTATCCACCTGACAGAGAGACATATGAGAGTACTGCAGGAGAGCTCTGACTGCAATGCTCCTGGCAGGTCCTCCCTCCAGACAGGGGCAAACTCAGCTCTGCACTGACACTTATCATAGTCCCAGGATGCCTCATCTGGCATGCAATGAGGCTGACTTCAGGCCACCCCAATTCATGGGCTTACACTCACACAGCTTGGAAAAAAGATATATTTGGTGTTGAGTCCAAAATAAAAAATCAATACACTCAGCAAGACTGAAGTGAGCATTGGAATAAAAGAAGATGTTCTACTCAAAGTTGGTTTAATTACTTAAAGAAAAATTTTTAAAAAATCAAAAATACACATAAAAAACCCACACACACCAAACAGAGTCAAGATTCGGTCTTTTCTATTAAAAAGTATGGAATAAAGGCACAAATTTTTAGTACTATTTTCTGTTTTCATGAGAGAATAATTACATTTAAATGCAAAACATTTCTGTTTGCTGTGCCAGATACTGTTTCACAGAAGTGGAAGGCCAGTCCTTCTAATCAGAGGAGAGGGATCAATATCTGGTGAATGATGCTTCCTTTACAAGGCAAATAATACGACTCTTGAGGAAAAAAAAAATGATTTTTTTTATTAGTATAATCAAGAATAAATTCCACCATTTAAAAGACTTAATGCTAGAAGAGCCAAAATCATTGCAAAAACACTGCACAACATGGACAATAGTAGATCTCCAACACACAACTGGAAACCTACATTAATGAAACCAGCTGGGAGTTCCATAGATCCTCCAGCACATGGGCTGTATGTTCCACAAATCGTGAACTGCAGATGTAGGATAAGTCCTAAAAAGTTTATGTTAGGTGAGAGTCCACTTTATGGGTAGCACTGGCAAGGCTCCACAAACCAAGTCAATTTTGCATAGTGAAATACACTCCTAGAAACAAAACCCAGCCCTAAAGCAAAAAGCAATTTGTCAGAGCTACACTCTATAGACTAAGCTGGAGACCAACACCTTGTACATTTAACTAAGTTAAAGACATAACAAAAAATAACTTTTAGAAAACAGTAAGGAAAATTAGGAAAAAACCTATATAGTAGTTGTATAATGTAACAAAAATTCCTGCAGCTAGGACCCTGTTAATAATCCCATCCCTTCAGCAGCTCTGCTAAGGCAAAACATGCTGGCAACTCCAAAGAGGACGTGTTTATTCACATTATATTGTGCACTCTACCTCTTATTCATGCTAAAATGTTTTATGTCTCTGGAAAAAGAGCCTAAAAGGCCATGAAGGGAGCAGCTCTTTGGGCTTTGTACAGCAGAAGGGTGCATGCAAACACATTAGACACATTACCAGCACCTAGTTATTTCAAAGAGCCCCTTTAGAATTTTCATATTGAAACATGTCAGACGTACAGGTACATCTTTTGTTTACAAAGTTTAAAAACAGAACATATCACAAGATATACTAAGATTTAAAACACAATTTCTTTGACAGTTGTAAAATATGATTTTCCTTTTCTTCTTATCCTGGAAAAACAAGGGAAAAAATTATAAAATCACAGAAAGATTTATGTGTGAAGGGACCTTAAAAATCACGCTACTCCAACATTCTGTTACATGCAGGGACACCTTCCACTAAACCAGGTTGATCAAAGCTCCATCCAGCCTGGCCTTGAACACTTCCACGGATGCAGCATCCACAACTTCTCTGTGTAGCTTGTTCCAGTACCTCACCATCACAGAAAAGACATTCTGCCTAATATTCAATCTAAGCCTGCCCACTGTCAGTTTAAAGCCATTGCTTGTTGACCTGTCACTACATGCCCTTGTAAATAGCCCCTCTCCAGCCTTCTTACAAGCTCACATTAGGTCTTAGAAGGGAATCTAAGGTCTTCCTTGGAGCCTTCTCTTCTCTAGGCTGATCAGCCTCAACTCTCTCAGCCTGTCATAGGAGAGGTGCTTCAGCCCTCTGATCATCTCCATGGCCTCCTCCATACTTACCTCCACAGGTCTATGTCCTTCCTGTCCTGGGGACTCCAGACCTCAATGCAGCACTGCAGGTGGGTTCTCACCAGAGCAGAGGAGCAGAATCACTTCCCTTGCCCTGCTAGAGGCACATCTTTTAATGCAGCCTGGGATATGGTTGGCTTTCTGGGCTGAGTGCATATTGCTGGCTCATGTTGAGCTTCTCATCAGCCAACACCCCTGAATCAATCACCTGCTGTCTATCCATTCTCCACCCAGCCTGTATTTGTGCTGGGGATTGCCCTGACTCAGGTGCAGGACCTCACACTTGGCCTTGTTGAGCTTCATGAGGTCCACCTGGGCCCAACTCTCCAGCCTGTCAAGATCCCTCTGGATGGCATCTCTACAGTCCAGTGTGTCAATTCCACCACGCAGATTGGTGTCATTGGCAAACCTGCTGCAGGGGCACTCAATCCCACTGCCCATGTTGACAACAAAAAAATATTAACGCAAAAGCTAATGATGGTTTAATACAAAATTATTACAACTGGGTGTCATTTTCTGGAACTGTACAAGTAAATAATGCTATCATCCATTATGGCCTTTTCATGCTGTGCTAATAAAGCAAAAGCAGCATAAATTTGTCTTGAGAAATTCCTAGATTTCAGGAGTGGCAGAGAGCCAGCACAGGCAGAGCCATGGTGCCCTGTTGCATTGGCAAGTTGGGAGGATGTTGGTGCAAGTTTCCATGTCCTCAAACTGCCCTAATTTGTGCCCTAGACTGGTTCTGACTCCAGTTCTGGCCTAAGGTTGGTTTGGTTTTGTTTTTTTGTCATGCTTGTCTCCCTGGAAGTGGAGATCTTGAACCCTTAACCAGCATTACAGGCATTTTAGTTGGAACTAGGAACAACTTCTTGATCTCACTCATGTTTTCCCAATTTGGATTCATAAAAGGAAATTTTAAGAACCTTTTATGAAAACCAGAGACAGGCTGGAAAACTAAAAAATGTGTGTTAGTCCCAGTGGGTGTTCTCTTGTTTTGTCTATAACCATGATATATAACTACATAAACAGCAAACTCCAGATTGACAAACCTCTCAGCCATAGGCTTCCTTGCTGAGGTAATCAGGTAGAATACAGATCCAGGTTCATGCTCATCCTTCAAGTTTTGTTTAGTGGTATTATTAAATAAGTTCAACATTGTTCCCCCACCCTTTGCCCTAAATTTTGGGTACTCTTGGCAGGTAGATTGGGTTGCTGTGGGAGTATTTGCTGTGGAAGACAGAATTTTTTCCTATATATTCCTGTTGAGACCTTCAATAAATTAAATTGGTGGTTTTGAAGTTTTTCTGCCTACTTGCTACCATAAGTCTCTAAATAGAGCCTCTATAGTTTTTTCTGTATAACCCATCTTAGTGTTTATAAGGTGGTAGAAGTTGTGGAACTTACCTGCAGGCTTGCCAAGGTCAGTGTATGAGCATAGCTCTGCTTTATTAGACTTTGGAAACATTCCCATTTGGAGGTTCATTTTCAAATGTATAAATCTCAGTTGGTAAAATACCATGACCTTCTAGCAGCTTCTAAGCAAAAACCTACACTCACCTCATACATCAGCATAAATCTAACTCGTATCACCTTTTATTCCTCCTCCTTCCACAGCTGGTCCAGGGCTCAGTGGGAAACTGCTGAGTTTCACATCTCAAGGGAGCACTTTGCTTTGCAGTGGTTGACACTGTACCAGTGTGGCAAGAGCCATTTTTATCTCTGTGGGTTCTTGCCAGAAAATAAAAAGATCCTAAAATTACTCTGAACTCCCAAAAATAATTGCTGTAGCAAATAATTCTGAACCATAGAAAATGTGGAAAAGAATTGCTTTGCTTCTTCCCCTGAAAACCGAAGGCAATGAGATTAATTTTTATTATGTGATTTCTGCAGAGCTGCTACACATACATTCAAAGAAACTTTGGGGGAAAAAATAAAATCTAAGACCAGTTTTATTCTAGCAGGTGCAGGGAGCCACATGCATGACCAAGGGCTACTGCCCTCTGTGATGGCTTTTCTCTCCACCCCAAGAAAATCACACCACGCTTCACTTCTCCTCACACTTTAAAACTCCCTTGAACTCAGAAGCATCCCCAAAGAAGCTCCAGAGCTACTCATAAATCTTCCTGGAGGATGTACAATACGAGCCTTGTCTACTGGTACCAGGCAGCTTGGCTTAGGTGATCCTTATCTGAGCCAATTCCACCAACTCCGTGGATGGTGGCAGTCTCCAGAGGAGGAAAGGCATCTGCAGGCATCTGCAGGCATCTGCATACTTAGTCAGAAATTCACTTTATGTAGAGGTCCCTGTTGGTGGGTGTTCTTGTTCACGCTCAGCCAATTCATATCACATGTGACTGAAAATGTGAAAATTCTACCATGTTGCCTCTTTGGCTTGGACTTTTTCCTCCTAAATCTTGAAGATGAGGTTAGATCATACCTCCAATGATGGATTCTTTTATACAATCAGTTAAAAACCGAATGCTTGCACATTTTTCACTTCCAAAAACAGACGAAAATAGGAATAAAGAACAAAAGAAAGGCTCAGAAAAATGGTAGCTAAGGTAACAACTAAAATGTTACATGAACAACCTCTTTATTGCCACCTGTAACCCAACATGTCCTCCAGTCCTTGTGACTGAACCTGTTCATGGTATACTGTGGGCTACCTCCACTCAGTGCAAATATATGGTTTTGTGATCAATAAAACTGTGAAAGATGGACAAAGGAGGAATACATTAACACTCCAATGTAGAAACCATTTTTATTCTATTTTTCCACAACATTCTTGTGGAATGTCTGTTTATAGTACAAATTAAAAAATATTGCGAAATAAAAGAGGGAGACAGAAGTGGAAGAAATTTTTTAAAAAGGAGGTAAAGTAAGACAAAATAAAAGAAATTGGAAGTGCAGGAAACTACAAAACACAGGAAACCAAGGAAAGGAAAGCAAGAGGGAAAGGGGGCAAGCATTGCACAGGAACACTCACAGCCAGTGTAAAGACTGGTCAGTAAAGGCGTATGCACAGGTATTTCTAAACCTTTGCATGTGCAGGGACAGTAACACTAAAAGTGGTGATGAGCTGAGAGAAGGTGACTCCATCAGCAAGAGCTCTTGCTCCTCAGACTGTGAAGTTTGGAGAGGGCTCCTCCACCTCCTCACTGCAGCCTGGAGCCCACCACCAGCTCCCCCAGCCCAGCCCTACACAGCACAATTACTGCTGGGGACCAGAGGAGCCCTGTGCACAGTCACACACACACGAGCA
This sequence comes from Nicator chloris, assembly GCA_013400495.1. Classification (NCBI taxonomy): domain Eukaryota; kingdom Metazoa; phylum Chordata; class Aves; order Passeriformes; family Pycnonotidae; genus Nicator; species Nicator chloris. Next base: position 44,029 of record WAAE01008780.1, on the reverse strand, counting down.
GAGAGGGAAACTTGTAGTCAGGGCTGTTCAAAGCATTCTTTTCTGAAAAGCTTTTATTTTTAAAATGTCCCAGAAATCCAAGTCCCCTGCACTCTTCTATTTCTTCTGCCTCCTATGAATACCAGCATACACTCAGTCAGTGTTGTGCTGAGAAGTGCACTCCTACCATCTTGAGTGAAAAGATTAATTTAAAGCCTCCCAGAATTCCCTAAATCAAAATACTCTCTGACTATTACCCTGTCAGAAACACTACAGTCAACTGCTCAACAGCAGGATTACGGGTATAAAATAAATAATAGCATACTCTATCAATTAGTTTACAAAATGCCATGCACATTCTAAATGTTCAAAAAAGATAGTTTCCTACCCAAAAATCTACTTCATGGCATAATGACAGCACGTTGGGTAGAAATGAAAGTAAATTGAGAAAGCAAACAGCAAGAGAGGCACCATTAAAACAGAAGCGAGACGTTCTACATTGGCTAGGAATAAAGTGGGAGGCAGAATAATAGGCCTTCCAGCACTGAATCTACACAGCTATTAAAAGAAAGTTTTTAATTTAAAGCCAGTTCAATTCACCATAGTTAAATTCACTGAATTACGGATTCGTGCAAGCCAGATATTTGTGCGCATGCTGCCGCTAGTGTAATTCACACTCCAGCCCTCAGTGATTACTGGATCAGCCAGCTGACATATGGGAAATATTTGCACAGAGCTGTGACACAGGGAAGTTTGTGGTTAAAAAAAAAGGGGGGGGGAGTTGGGGGGACGAGACACACACACACCAAAAAAAAAGGTGCTGTTAGTACAGAGCCTGTGCCACTCCAGCTGAGTGAAGCCAAAGTTTCACTTGGAAGTTTTCCCACCAGAACTTCCATCCTCTCAACAGTGTTAGTTGGAAAAGTCTTTTGCATTCATAATGCTTTGCTTTCACAGGAAGAGAGACCTATTGCAGTAGAGCAGCAACTGCATCTCTCTCTAAAAACCTACCTACTCAAAGAAGTATTACCAACTGAAATATTACTAAATGAAAATAAGAGTTGTCAGGGGAACTCAGATGCTGAGCTCTACTTATGTTTGCGAGGTCTATTTAAGGGGAGAAATCTCAGCTGCTCTCACTAGCAGTGCTGGCGACATATTCAAGTTTCTTTTCCTTTTCTGCTAACTCTGCCACGCTGCAGTGCCAGGGAGTGCCAAAGAATACCAGTGCTGCCTTCTTAGCCAGGCTCAAGTTCCAGCTCATCCCAATGACTGACCGCCAATCACACCAGGTAATTTTTGCCACAGGTCACCTCGAGCTGCAAGTCGTCTCTGAGTACACATTGTGCCATTTCATTTCTCCCTCCTGCTGCTCTCTGGGCATCGTCAGATGGAGATGTTTGCTGCGCTCAGCGCCTGCCATGCTGCCGTTTGCTGCTACATGCTGCTGAACTGATGCCACTTTTCAGGCCAGAGGTGGCTGGCTTTCAATGGTGGGAGAATTAACACATTATATAAATGAGCTAGGCTGGAAAGCCCTTTTAAATCCACCTGAAAGATAACTGCTTATGTAGCAAAGGAGAGAGAGCTCACATTCAGTTTGTCTTTTCTGGTGTTATTACCCCAGATGCTGGGTTATGTTGCATGTAATTTTGTACCATGGAATACTACCTCATTTATATGCTTTGGGCCTCATCCTGTCTCACTTATTCAGCTTGCCTCAGAAGGACAGGTACAGAAAGAGGGGCTACCAGCCCTTCAGGCTTTGCCAAATAGGTTTTTGCCATTACTGAATTACTTCTAAGATACAGCTTCTACTCATATAACAAGCTTTTAGTAGGGAGAAAACTGCTCAAAATTCTTCCAATGTTCTTCATGCTTTCAAAAAAAAAAAAATATTTGACACTTCATGCACGAGATGAACCAAACCAATTCATGGAAATGTACATCCCATAACTTGGGAAAGTATTTTGTTACCATTGGTGTTAGTAGCTTATGAGAACTGACAAGATCACAGCCCACAGTGGTGTGGCTAAATGCCTGCAGAAAGAAAAAGGCTTTTGTAAGTTTGCTGGAAAGAACTTACTTGCAGCCCTGACTTTTGACTGAAATGGAAGAAATATTCTACTTGCAAATGTGAATCAAAAAATATTGCTAGCATATTTCTCTTCATCAGCCAAATTATTTGTCTTATAAATATGCTTTTTTGCTAATTCCTCAGAGGATGACAGCTGGGTGGTAGATTTATACAGCTAAGAAAAGTTTTTGAGAGGAATCCAAGCATTTTGAAGCATCTGAACTTTTCCAAACTTCCAGACAGACCTTAGAACTTCATTCCTCACTGCTAAACACACAGTAGATCCTCTAACCGTGTCATTACAGCTTACCATGAATAAAACCACCCAAACCCTACATGTTTAGGAATGTAAATCGATAATATCTTGCAATTTTATCTGAGGTAAGAGTCTAAAATTAATTACTTCTAAATTTCAATGGTTATTTTCAAGGCTATTCTTTCAGGATTCAGGGAAAATATGGGAGGGGGAAAAAATGGCATAGTCTTTGACACTCTCATCCCCTTAATTTTTAAAAAATAAAAACATAATAAATTTTTTTTCACATTGTTCATTGGTTTCCTATAAGTAAGGGAGGAGTCAATGGATAACATGCTAGTGTGAGGCAAAACTCAGTACTAGAAATCATGAAATCTCAAATTCAAATTTTTCATGCTGGATTTAGAACCTAGGAAAAGCTGTAAGTTTTTTGGCAAGAGAGTTTTCAAAAACAAACCAAGACATCTTCTTATAAACTGAACAATTGGGATAGAGATGCACATATTTACACACGAGAATGAAACAAAAACTAAGGAAAATATCACTGCATCTCTGGCCTCACTGAAAGAAATATTATAGATGTGGAAGAACCAAAAGACACCAAGATTTTCAAGTAAGAACCACCTGTGTTTAATCTGAACAAATGCAAGCAAATACATTTGGATCACAGGCAGAGTGAATAAAGCCTTTTGAGCTGTAGCTCCAAGTTTCTTAAGAAGGGCTGACAGCTTGCAGAAACATCTGTGAAGGAATTCCAAACCACCTCAGGAGGGCTGTGTTGGACAGAGCGCTCACAAGCACTATCATGTAAGAGAGAGGGGTGCTCAGGTGATTCCTCCCTTAGGTACCAAGAGCAGCTGAACTCTGGAAGCACAGAATTCAGTGCAGGCTGTGCAAGCACAGTGGAGGATCAGGCTCTTCTCTGTGGTGTTTGGCATTCACACTTTGTTGGCTACTGATATCCAAACAGATTGATAAAACAAACAGATTTCACCAACAGTACTACAATTGCTTTTTCAGGTTTGCTCAAATTAAACCACTGGTATGGATTACACAGCAGGTATGCACAGTGAAAGTAGTTCAGCACCAAAATTTAAAAAAAAAGAATAAGGCAATCAGGGAAGAGCAAGAGAAGTCCCTTGGCTAAGTGACTGAGGATTGATAACAAAATCATTTTCTGCAAAATTTTTTCCTGACTCTGAAGTTAAACAGCAAGGACAGATATACATCAAAAGACATAACCCACATTCCATAATGCTTATATTTTGCATCCTTAAAAATATCCTGTAGTTTTTACGGCAAATATTAATTCCTGTCCTAAACACTCTGTAATCTTGCTCTGTGCTTTTAAACAGCAGCCATGTTTTGACACAGGATCACTGTATTCCAAGGGTGAGAAAAATCAATGCACTACTGTTTAAGTGGTCTGTAGACTGCTTTGAGAACCAAGCAGCAAAAGTGCCCTGCATTTATTTCATTATTTATTGTTATTGTGCAGAGGTGGCTATAAAGTCTGCTGGAATTCAGTCCCTGTGTGTATTTGGTTGCTGAGCTCTGTGCATGGACAGAGGCCACCTCTGTCCAATTAGGAGCTTTCCAAGGGAACATGGCAGAGGTATCCACTCCAGGGATTGTGTTTTACTTACTTTTTTACTTAAGCAGAAATATCAACCAGTGTTGCATTGTAGGAGCAGACCAGACAATCTTCATTCATGTTGGAAGGCAAAAGAAGTCTTCTTTTTTTAAATATCTGCTACACAAAGAAGTAAAATACACAAAAGTTCCTCTTTGTCAATATCAGTAATACACATATTAAGAACTACAGAAACCATGTGCATTTCTTAAGAACAACTCATACTTGGTCTCCTTAACAAATACATCTTTCATGTAAATCTGGCCAGGGATATATAATGCTGAGAACATCTCGGATCACATGGATTTATTCATAAATTATGTATTCCAGCTACTACATACTACACCATGAGTTTTGAGTAACTTGTTGCAAATCCCACTTATATCTGTAGTAGAACAAGAAAATTAGCTTGTTTGCCCAAATTAAACACATGGGATTTAGCTAACCTGATCAGCTCTCTTTTTCAGTAATAAACATTTGGAAAAGCAGATTGGATTCCGTGTCATTCCATTCCATTTCAGAAATTAAAACTGCACATTTTTATTTTTCTATTTGCAAAGTGCAGCTGACAAAGAACATTTCATACAACCATGTTTTTCATGGTCTAATACTCCAGAGGGAAGTGACAACTCTAGTGACAAACTGCTGTCATCTAACTGTCATCGCCATCCTCTAGTATCTAAATGTTAGCAAACTGCCTAGGAACTTGCCAAGAGATAGGCCACAAGCAGTAAAATGTCTTGAATGAAGGATTCTAAGATTGCCTACTTGCTATGTTGGACACTTTTAAAATGTAGGACTTCTGGAAAGGACTCCTGGACTCCTGCTTTTAGGCTGGATAAATTTATAAACCCTCTGACAGAAAGGGAGAAGCATCAAGAGATAAAAAGGGGTACAAAATTTCAAGGTATTTTAAATTATTTCCTGGTTGTTTTTTTTTCCTCAAGAAAGACTCTTATGCTCACAGATAGAGATTTTAAAAACAGCTGAGTGACTTCCTGGCTGAGGGAAACAGAAGGATACAGTTCAGGGTTATTGGCTGCCTAGCAGACGTTACATTCTGGTTTTCTCTGTGCATTCACACAAGTAGCTGCCTGTATGTACACAGTCATAGAATCAGAGAATGTGCTGAGTTGGAAGGGACCCATCAGGATTATCAAGTCAACTCCTGGCCCTGCACAGGACACCACCAAGAATCACACCACGTGCCCAAGAGTATTGTCCAAACGCTTCTTGAATTCTGTCAGGCTTGGTGCTGTGACGCTTCCCTGAGGAGCCTGTTCCAGCACTAAACCACCCTCTGTGTGAACAGTTTTTTCCTGATAGCCAACCTAAACCTCCCCCTTCATGAAACCTACCTTCAGGCTGTTTCCTCAAATCCTGTTGCTGGTCATAAGCATGACATGATCAGTGTCTTCCCCTCTGCTTCAGCCCAAGATGTGAAAGTTATCTTCAAATTAATGACAGGCTTGTTCAGTTATTGTGGTGCCCAGTGGTTTAAGGAAGCCACTGCACATTCCATCAAATTCTACCCAGCTCTTCAGTCAAATCACTATTTTAAATATGCAGATACTTTGTCTCTCACAAGAGTAGAGGCTGAATCCACTGATTTCTGTTTCGTTAGTATCCATTTATTGCTGTATCATATACAACATTTGTAATGAAGAGTGGCTTTTCCTGTGGTGTTTTTTTTTTTAAATTTCAGAATACTATTACCAGAGAACTTGGGAAACTGCTGAGTTCAATCCCATGCAATACTATGCAAAAGAAATTAATGTACCTTTCATGGGTATTGGAACAACACAACTGTAGAAAAACCAGAAGAGTGGACTATTTGAAGCAGGCTGAAAAGAACAAACCTACATGACTTCATGTTGTGTTTAATGCTACATTTGCAAGTCAAGATTACTCTACTAGATGTGGCCACTGCCAATATTTGAGACATCGTGCAGAATCCATGCAAAACCCCCCTGGGAAAGTGGGGACCAATTAGTTGTTTTTTCTGTGCTGCTTAGGCATATTCTCTTGGCTAGAAATAATCAAATAAATTAAACAGATTCTTCATCACTGCCTCTGCCTTAACTCTTCACTCCCAAAGCTATGGCCAAAACCAATTATATAGAATCCTATAAGGTCAATATCTCTGGGTGTACAAAAACAAACTTACTACACATTGTTTATTTTTATGAACTGCTAAGAATCACAAGAAAAGTCATCTTCTCCAAACACACTCCAGAACAAAAAATGGTCATATGAAGGTATTGGCAAAAAGATCATACAAAACAGTAGAATTTAAATCAGTCACAGCATTCATAAGGGAACAGATTTGACTAAAACGTGACTTAGTCAATGCTCCCCAGCTCCCCAGACTTACATTTTCAAAGTAGCATTGTAATTAGTAGAATGTAATGCTAACAAGGAACATTCATTAAAAAAAAAAAAAAAAAGCAACAACAGCAACAACAACAACAACAACAAAAAACCTACTGGAAACTTCAGTTCTTTTGGTCACTCATAGTAAATTTGAACTCCTATTTGAACTCCTAATTCCTCAATTTTTACTCAGACAAAAGCAAGGATATGCCTCACTCTCCAAACCAGTTTGTCAGGGATTATTCAATAAATGTTTATGCAATGGACATTAAGGGTTTTGAGGGAACTTGCACAGCCCTTGTTTCCTTCTTTTAGCTCTGCAGGGAGGCACCTCAAGTCAGATCCCATTGGCAGGGAATACCAGAACCTGGGTTGCAAAGATTTCACTTTGCTGCAGTAAAGCTGTGATGTTACTTGATTGTCCCCAGAGCAGGGCTCACAGGGAAAGCATGTGTGGGGTCCCCCACTGCAAAGGGAAAAAAAAATTAGAAAATCTCCAGTTGGAAGGCTCTTGTAGACTCTAGGATCTCACATCCCAGTGAACGTGTCCAAGTGACCAAACTCACAGCTAGAAACAGTAACTTAATCCCCTCTTCCAAACACATTTTAGCAACATATGGAAGCCACTAAGTGGGTTGCAACAGATAAATGACCACACATAACAAAATGAGACTTTTCAAAATAGTTGTAATAGACTGAGAAAAACAACAAAAACAGGAGCAAATAAAAGAAATTAACAGAATGAAAAAAAGGCATATTAGATCAGGCCTGGAAGGTCTAAGTGGAATCCAGTTCCCCTTATTTCTATAAAATTTTGTTTGAAAAATGATGTTTGATGTCAGCAGACCCATCAGCTTTTGCATAAGCATGAAAAGGGTTTATAGGAAACAAGTAGTATCACTGTCCAGAGCTGGTATCAGAAAGCCCAGTATCAGAGCAGAAAGCTTTCAGCTGGCAGGGAGACTGAAGGAAGGGAGTTCTTGAATGAGTAAATCCTTGAATGACTAATCTATCTACTTAGTACTAATAGGAGCTAGTACAAGAAAGCAGAGAATCAAATCCATGCCTTTCTGAATCAAAATGATTCTCAATAGAAGCACACTGCACAAACATTTATAGAAGTGAAAGGGTGACTCACTGCTTGCATATAAGTTTGTTTGGGAAATTATTATCTTACTTGCAGAGTTACATTTTCAGTAGGTGGTCTCCCATTTTTGAATTAATATTTGCTTCCTTTTTTTTAAAGGCAGCTCCACAGCCTATAAAATGTTAAGGCTTGTTTCAAAGCCTTGCCATTCTGTGCTGTTTAAATAGCACAGCTCTAGAAACCAACACATTTTGAACACATTACCCACTCACATTACTAGTCATTAAAGGAGCAGCTGTGTCCCAAAGTCTCATGCAGACTGGAGGAGTTTGGAGATGCCAAAGTCAGTGTGGGACCTATTGACCCACATTGCTCCTCCTCTGGCACACTTACACGGGAGATGAGGCCACTCTTTCAAACACACCTCATCACCTCCCTTTGCTTCATTCTTTGTGCTTTTCACAGGGTGACCTTTTCAGTCACCTGCACGTTTTAGTTTAGAGGTCTTTGTTTGTTTTCTGAATAGCTCATATTTGTGGCTCTCAAGCATGTGCCCTTTGACTCCATCTTCCCAAAGGACAGTCGTTTTGGTCATAACTACTTGCTTTTCCTAAACCACAAAACAACACTCTGAGTCTTATCATAAGGTGGTTCTGATTTTGCTTCTAATCTCCAGACACACAGCTCTCTGCATCTGTTGCTATTGTGTCAGATCTCTTTGGAGGTGTTTTATTTATCAATGCTCATTTTCTTTGAGCATAAACAAGATAGATTTCTTCCAGATTTGGTCAAATCAAAAGGACTTCTTCCTTTTTCCTCTCCTTAAGAATCTTTTCTTGATTGTTTTACCTGTTGGAAACGTCATAATTAATTAATGTCTGCTTGTATGATTTTGAGGTAAGAGGGTAAGAGTGCTGAGTGACACCAGAGATACCTTTAGGTATCCCCTGGTCTACAGTAGGAGAACTACTTTTCCCAGGGACACATGAGACCTTCAAGACTTCTGAATGATGGCTAGCAATCCCACAGAACTGTCACACACACCCCCTAGGGAATCCTTATAACATGTGTGCATAAGGCTGGGCAGCAGAACTCACCTCTGTCACTTTTATCAGGCTTTCAATATATTCAGTATATATATCAGGAGCCTTCATCTCAAAGAGTGTACAGCACAAGAATTTATAGCTGCGAGACTAAGGTGTAACATAATGTCTATTTATACCCTGAAGATTACTGAAGGTGTAAACTGGCCAGGAAACAACAGTCAATACAAACATTCAGGGAACAGAGACAGCAGGCTCTAAACCAGAGAGGAAGACAGTTCTTGACAGTAAGTGTGAATCTAAGGAAAAGATAAAGGAAACTTTCAGAGGGGCTGAATGGAGAAATTCTAATAACTTAGAGGTAAGACAACAATCATCTGTGGTTAAATAAGAGTTTGCCACAACAACCTCCAGATTTAGAAATCTCCCTGCAACTTGTGGATACTTCAGATTGAAAGATTGATTAACAATTGAGGGGTCTCCACAGTTTTATGTTCTATGTTATGTGTGAACACACATATACAGGATGTCTTTTCTTCCTTTCCCTTCAGGTTCTTAAAAATCTCAGGAGACAGAGATATATATATAACAAACACATAGCTGTTACAAGTTAGTTTTACACTGAATAACCTATAGTAGAACATGAAACTGAACCCAAAATCTGAGTACATGGTCAATAGAATTCCCTAAATTAGAATAACTCATCTCCCTAATACTGTTTTATGCATAAGCACACACACATATGTCTAAGACATAGGATTGAAATATCAGGACTCTGTTCTTAGCTATGCCAAAGCTTTTCCACCTGACACTAAACATTAGTTCCAGATAGCTTAAATCATCACAACTACATTGAAATCATTAATCCTTGTTAGCAATTATGTGTACAATCTTCAGACATCTCATTTATAGTAAGCATACTAAGCTGAACAAAAAAAATATTCATGTTCTGTGTCCATGTTTGACATAATAAGATGCAATAATTTTTTGTATTTAATAACACTCATAGGAAATTTTAAATTATTGGGCTACACACTGTCATCTATCACCCTTGGTTTTTCATCTTTGGCTTGCACTGATTTCAACCAGAGCTGCACTCCCTTAGTTTGTATGAAAACTCCACACCCATGTAAACATAGGGGTAACAGAGAAAATAAGGACAAAGCAAGACATCTAAGAAGACAGAACTGAAATATCTATATATTACAGTAATCTAAATTTGATCTTCTTTGTATTCAAATTGTCATTGAGAGGGAAGTCCTGTCATGTTTTTGAAAATAGCTCTATTGGTAGCTGTAGAAAAGCTGTCAGAGGTACCTGGCCTTCTGCTGCCGGGTCACTCTTGCAGAAGATTTTTGAGCCAGTTCAGCCTCCCACTAATAACAAACAGATGTACTTAATGCTACTGAATGTAAATATTATTCTAACGCACTTTTGCCTAGTTTTCCATGAGGCCTCATGTTGAACTGCACATGCTTGTGAATCCCCCTGCCCGAGGGTTCTGCAGGTGGCCTATCTCACAGTGCCATTAGAAAGTTAATTACCTACAAGAGAAGTTTAAACAAGTTGTTCCAAAAGCAGTGGAACTAATAAAGCCTGGTTTCCTAGAGATTTGTGGCTTGCATCACTCCCTGCTCTGTAATGCTACAGTCCAAGTCCCTTTTCCATACTCCTTTGATAAATTCCCCTCCCTGTGATTACTCCTCTCCTCCACCCCTCCTGTATCCATCAGCTTCAGGTCAAGCAAGAGGCACCATGCTTGTTTCTGACCTGTGCATGCCAGTGGCTTGATCAGGATATGTCTGCTGGGAATTTTCCATCCATCCATGTACAAATGTCTTTCCTAGCTCTAGTTTTCTCATAATAAAGAGGAACTTCACAATTTTGAAAAAACTTTAGTCCTTAAATTCAGTAAAAATGGCCAACAAGTTCAAAAATTTCTTTAAAATAAAAATATCTAATCATACTCACTGAATGATTTTATTAGATATATTCCTTTAGAAATTTAGTTGAAACTGTTCCTTCCTCTCATATCATCTGTGTATATTTTCGCATTAGATAAAAGGACATTTTATCTTTTAATCTTCTAAACAGCATCAAATCTTTAAGACTCTTCCAATCACTGTCTTCTTCATCTCAAAGATAATTAGGCCTACAGAAAGATAACGGCACACCTTACAAAATTTATCAAGTAACATGTAGTACTAAAATTAAAATGAGAATTTTAATTTTTTCCTGCTGCAGGGAATGAGATTACAGTCTGAACCACTTTTAGATACCTGAACTCTTCAAGGACCAAAGTGTTTTATTTCCTTTTGATAAGCCTGTCCCACAGCTCTCATAGCATCTTTTCTTCACTAAGCAATGGTCTAAAAGTGTAATTTTCTTGGAGGTTCTACTCAGTCCTCCTTATGACTGTTGTGAATACCATGGGTCTGTAATCTGCACAGTGCAGGTTTCCTAGCCCCTCACTCACAGAGAGATTAGACTTTTACAAGAGAGACCTTTCTTAATAGCAAAAATAATAAATGTACCTCCTAAAATAACATCTGTGAATCTGGCCCAACTCACCCGAAGATATTTTTCTATCACCCAGTAACTATAACATGCATATTACTATCCCAGAGCTCTCTGGGCTCGTTTTGATTAATCTTTCCCCAGGACACAGAGCCTTCCAAGCCATGAATCACTTTGCTTGATTTTGTCTGCACTTTTCCATGTCAGCAGTTTTCCTGCCCCACCACATGATGACAAGAGCAGCATGCAGTGTTTGTTGACTGCCAAGTGTTACACTCACTGTCACACAAGTAGAAAAGGTAGTGGAAATAGATCTGCTTTGTTTAAGGATGTGCAGTGACTTCGTAGGCATCTCTAGCTTCATCTATCAAAATACCAAACCTCTCTTCCCAAAACAATCCCCAAGATTCCCCACAGACTGTGTGAGCATTTGAGGCAAAACTGCTTTATCAGGGGTTGGTATGATGCAGCCTACAGCAGCTCCAGTGGTCACTATGCACTTGCAGCACCCTAGGGTGACACTCATTTCTGTAGGTTGATTCCATGAAGACCCTCACCAGTAACACCAGAAATTCCCTGTGGCACACCTGATCTCCCCAGCACACTTACATTGCCCTCTTTAAAGAGCACAGAGCTGCCCAGCTCCTTTCCAATGCCCACCAGTTTCATACCAGCCTTGCCCTTTGAATCTCTCATTGCCCCTATTTTGATGTGTTGCTGACTCTGCAGCAAGCTACACCCTTCTTTTGGTGGAGAATATGTTAAATACTTTTTCATGACAATAGTCATTAAAGATCTATCATGAGTCAAGCCTTTGGTCAGGACTTTGTTTATTCTGCATGAGAGCTTCAATGGAACTTGTTCCAACTGTGTGCATTCATCTTACAGCTGATGAGAGACATAGGGAGAATTTTGTTTTGACCTTCCCAAAATAAACACTTTCAAGAAAAGAGATACAAAATAAATAGCAAAAAGACTGTAAAATATTGAGGAAACTTGGAATGTCTTAGAAGATTACATAGTGTCTTCCCATGTAAAGAGATTAATTTCTTTTCAAAATCTTCTTTAAACTCTGAACTATCAATTAAGCATCTATTTCAGTCATTATTTAGAAATTTAAAAACAAAATGATGAAATTGCTAGAGAGAACTGTTAAAGCAAGAGGAAGTTAAGGTTCTAACTCACTTTAAAATTGGTCCTAGCTGCAATCTGCAGCAGGATATTGTACAGAGACACACGGGGAGCAGCAAAAGGATCTAATCCTCTGCTCAGGGTCTGGGAGAAGACAAGTCCTGGGGTGGGCTGTAAGCTCCAGCCAGAGGCACATTTACCATATATATCACAGTGTCCTACTCTTCCCTGTGCTCAGGCAGTTCCTCTGGGTCTGCCCCAGTGGCTTGTGATCCCCCAAGGAACAGGAGTGGAGGTGTTTTCCCTTGCAGCTTTTCCCATTTCTTCAAGGAAGAGAGAGGCCGAGGCAAGGAGGAGGAGGTGGGAAGAGAAATGAAGGCCTAGTTGTTCTCCACATGGGCGGCTATGAAGAAATAAACAACTCACATTACTCACAGGAGGGGGTGAAAGGAAAGCGGAGCCAGTCTGCAGGAGCTGGATTTTCCTGGCTCCAGCAGACCCCTCCTGGAGTAATATATTGAGCCACCTCACAGCCTTCGCTCCCATATCTGAAACAAACTGTCCATTGCCAGGAGCATTCTGCCCTCCCTCGCAGACCTGTCCCCAGCTGCTTGGGGCAGGTAAAGGAACAGAAGAACCAAGAAGTGCAAGGCACAGGCAGAGACTCCTCAGAGGAGGAAAACAGTCACAGGAGTCACAGGGAGCGGGAAATTCCAGCACCATCCAGGACAGAGATGAGAATAGGCTACACTGTTTGCAGAGAGGTGTCCCAGCTGTGAAGTTGCCAGCTTTCCTTTTGACCTGCAACAGAGTTAGTGATGTGGCTAACACACAGCAGGACAGCTGCACAGGGACTAAGGAAAGTAAAAATACCACTTCTATTTACAGCACCAGATCTGAGATTTGAATGGCAGCGTGGCAAACTGGAACACACAGTGCATTTGCTGTAGTTCCTGCAGACACAAATTGTTTGAACATGCTTAATCCAAAACATTTTACCAATTTTGAGAGGAAACTAAGAGAGGCAAAATATGCATCTTCTTAGAGTCTTACATTTAAAATATACTATTTCAAGCACACAGAATATTCAGAACTCAACATATTGCTTTGAAATCCGCAGGTGACATGATGTCCATGCTAGAGCTCTTGTCTTTCAAAAAAAAAAAAATTACAGCCTCCAACTTATTTTACATTCTCCTGCACTCAGTACAACTTAAAATTACCTTTCCAGCTCACCCATTTTTTTCAGAAAGATTGCATACTACCATCTATTTCTTTATGCTCGCAGGAACTAACAAAATGGGATTGCAACCAAACTTACTATTTAACATAACCCCCCAAAATTATGGAACATCCTGTGAGTAGTGGAAACTTCTGGGGAACTTTGCTCTAATATGCAACCACCAGATGACTGCACAACACATTTATAACTGTATTAGGACAGAAACTTAAAGTCTGAATATAACCATTGTGATTAATGATGATATTTGAATTGTCTTAGAAGACAGATTTCTCTACCACTGAAGACACATTGTAGGGGAAGGATTTATAGAATTCACTTTTCACTCAACCACAGTTTTTCTTAAAGCAATATGGAGAAACACACAAACTCCAGGTCAGCCCTGAAAAAACTGCAGCCCAATGGAAAGCAGTGGCAATGTAAACTGAACAGAGGACCTACTGGGAGGAATGCTGGGAGCATTTTGCAAGGACAGGACACTGTGTGACCACCTGCTGTCAGGTCACCTTGGCCTGGTGAGTACCTCTAATGCCAGCCTCCAACCCATAACCTCATTAGAGACTGCCAAACTAGGAATCCCACATCCAGCTCTCAGGCAGGAACCAGATAATAGCCTGGTAGGCAAATGGACAAACTCATCTCACAGTCACTTCCTTCAAACCCATTTTTTGACGCCTTTATTCAATGTCTGGGGTGGCTTCTTGCCCCTACCTTGAAGTTGAAAATTTATATTCCGAAGAGTAGAGCCCAGAAGTCAGGCACAGACAATGCACAGGAACACTGAATCAGTTCTTTACATTTGCATATCAGTAGATAGATGACTTTGGTATCCAGCTCCATTTTTTCAGACATAAATTAGGCATCAAGATCCTCAAGATTCACTGGTCTGCAATAAAGTCTGGTCTAACCACCACTGAGACTTTGAAGAACATGTTAAGTTCCTTATCTCTGAGTTGACTTTTGTAAATTGTGTCCTTCAAGCCAATTTGGAGACAAGTACATGTCAGAGGACCAAGTTGAATGAATTTGCCTCAACTGTGTATGTCTCTCTGCAGAGCAGCATAAAGCAAACCCTCGTTCTGTTAGAGATCCAGAGATTTCAGATCTCTTTTCCTGCATGATCCATTATCTCTAGTAATTACATTACAGCATTGTCAGATATCCCAGTACTGACCAAGGCTCTTTGTCTAACATTAGGATCCCATGCAGGAGCTTCCCGCTTGTTGGCCAAAATTTACAAGAGCAGGCTTTGACCCAACTCAGTCTAACATAATCCACTGCCTAGCAAATGTATAGACTTTATTAGTGTCTTTCATCACAATATTGCTGTGCTTCAGCTAACCAGAGTCCATGCTACGATCATCAACATTGTACTTTCCAGAAAGAAAATTTCCTGGGAGTCATTTTGCAGTCGAGGGCCAGGGATGAGGCAACTTGCAGTAATAAAAAAGAAAAGCTGAAATGTAACTCCACTGGAGCTGGCCAGTGACTGAAAACCTGCACATTCACAGACAAAATGCTGGCTGTGTTAAAGGCAATGAGCAAATTCTCACTGATTTCAGCAAGATCTGGGTTTCTCTCAGATGCACTCAGAAAAATGTTTAAAAAATCAGCCTCAAGACTGAGTCAAGTATTCACATTCCTGCTTCTGTAAAGAACTAAAATTCTCTCAACCTCCAGAGCATGAAAACCACCCCCATATCTAATGTAATTGCTTTTATCTTCAAAAGCATGGCAACTAGTCCAGAAAATGGATCAAGAGGCTTGTTAAATGTTAAACAAGTTACACTCTTCTGTCTCCCCCCTATGTTTCCTCCTGTTTATTTTAAAAGGGAGCTTTATAATCCAAGAACCTAATTCCCATCCTGCAATGTTTCCAGCAAATGAGTTATGGGCGTTACTAGGCCGATAAAATACTTACAGGATTTCAGAATTCGTTTTACCTTTTCTAAAATCATCAATTCTTAAAATAAAGTATGAGAAATATCCGGTGGAAATGTGTTTTATCAAAAGGAAAACGACTGTGCCTATATTTAGTCCCATTCAATACAGACAGATTCAAAGGAGTACTGTAAGTAAAACTCTTAGACAACACTATATAAACACATTATTTAAGCTACATTCTGGATCTGATTAATTATAACAGGAGATCAAATGTTAACAACTTAAGAATCTTCACTCCCATCTACACATATGCAGTACTTTAACAAGTTCCATAATTTCAGAGTAATAAATAAGACCTCTCACCTAAATTATACGGACATTATTTTTTGATTGCTTTAAGGTGAATGCACAATACAGAGTTTTTATGGCAGGCTCATTTGGTAGAAGTTGCCCATATATGGATACTGAGAGAACCAAAGAGGAAAATTATGTCCTTTGTAAGAACATTTAATTCACATTCCTGTTCTGTTTTCTGTACAACAGTTATGCTTATGACAGGTATGCATTCCTGCAGTACTTAAAATGTGTTTTTGTATGAAAAAGACATTCATATTCATCCTTAGCTGAGAACATGTCTTGCATTGCTCTGAGTGTTACAGTAATCCTGTTTCTTAAGAGAATAAGCTAGGCCAACTTTCTCAGTATTTAAAGTCCAAATTCAATTTGTATCCTTACCATTTTGCTTCCAGCTATTTTCTCAAATACTGGAAAACTTCCATGAAGCTCTACTTCTTACAAAAATATATTGAATGTTTATTGCCTGATAACAATTACAGCAATTTTCAGTATGATTAGAACTGCCACATCCTGTAGTCACCAATTTAAGTGAAAGGGAAAAACCATCTCCAGTCCAAACCATAGCACAAATAGTCCACACTCACTCCAGATGACACAGAGCAGAAACACAAGCATGTGATCCCAAGCTACCAATACAGGCTTTTATATGCCACATATCACCTTATAAAATTCAGTAATGGAAGTGAATCCTTTATTTGAGGTTTCAGCTATTTTCCTTTTTCGTTCCCTTTTTCAGAAGCAGACATACTGGCCCAGAGTTTCATTTTGAATTAATAGTCAAAGTAGCCAACCTTAAGATGGAAGACTTGTAAGGAAAGCAAGCCCAGTATTTTGGAAAAAATACAGCTGTAAACTACAGCTGAAATCTACTGCCATGAGTTTTCATGGTGCACAATCAGACTTTTGGGAGAAACACCTTTTGCTTAACATATATGAGTCTGGCATCAACCAGCAACATACCCCTGTTGCAAGAGTTCAGCAGCACCCAGCCCCTGAATTTGGATAACTTCAGGCCATAAAACATGGAAGGAGCAGAGGAACAGACACACAGCATTGTTTTTACTCATGCTTCAGTGTCACATTTGAATCAGAAGTAGGCAGGATTTGTACCAAGTCACCACGGCATTCTGGTAACTCCAAAGTGGCATCTTTATATGCCACTGTATCTACCCTCCATTTAAAAATGGACACCAAACTTGGTCTTATGTATTCTGATGCCTGTAATATAAAACAAAGGATGTTTTAGAATTCAAAATGTCCACTTCCCTATAATACCTATCACATCTTTATCCTATTCATCACAGGTAACTCAAAGAAAAAGTTTAACTTTTTCATTTGCTTTTCTTCAGAAAGCAGCAATTGAATGGTTCATATTGTTTCCTGTTTGACTTGTTAAATATAAGATTTTTTTTCACCTCAGAACTCAACTAAAGTTTCAAGACAAACTTACTTTCTATTGGACACGGGGCAAAGCAACAAAAAAAGAAGACCTAATGTTTTATCTTGAAAATGGTTAAACAAGAAAAATAAAAGTATATTTCTTTAAAATTGGACTACTCAAAGTAACCTTATTCTTTAGACAAGCTCATTTGTTTTCCATTATATGCTGTTGTTTTCCAGCAATTAAAAGTATAAGCAGAATATATCTAAGTAGATGTAATTATTATTTCCAGAACTGACAAGGGAAGGACTTAGATATTTGATTAGTGTCGAGCTTAAAAGAGCAGTGACTCAACAAACTTGAGTCTGCTGAAATGAGCCTCAAGACAACAGCCCTGTGTTATTGTCCCACCCTCTCCTCTACCCTCCCCAAAATCATCCCATTGCACAGTGTTATCTCCAGGAAATCACCTCGTCTGAAACATGACCTTTCATTTCAGCACCTCCATTATCTTCTTTGCTTGCTGAAGTTTCCATTTCTCACCAATTCCCTTTTGGTCCATGGGCATGCACATGTTTTCTTTAGATATTAACCTCATGTTCCCTCATAAACATGCAATTAAGAGAAACCTTCAAAAAGAAAGGCAGATGATATGAGAAAACAGGAATCTGAGGCCTTTTGCACTCTTTGTCTTACTGCTGGGGAAGGTAGTTTGCTGTAGGTCTGAAGAGACACTGTGTTATTCATTGACTTTGACCAGCTAGGCACAGGTAAATATTTCTGTATAGTACCATTTCTGTCTTGAGTATGCTTAATATTTAAAATATATGGTTAGGATGGTTTGTGCAGAAAACAGATATGAAATGCTACAACGATGATGGCAGCATTAACTGCATGGAAAACTATCAGTTAATTTTTTTACATTAATTCTAATATTTTTCAACACTGTGTGAGAATGACTTACCACTTCAAAACAGCAAGTGGATACTCCTGTGGATAAGCACTTTTTAGATTTCAACTATATGAACTTCATAAGAAAAAGGCAGTAAACCTTCGAAATATTAGGTGATGTTTCAAAAAACATCTTTGTTGTTAAGGAGCTTAAACACATATCTTTTGAACTTGCAATTATGAAAAATATCATAAAGCACATATGAAGAAATGTAAAGTGTTGGAGTCTAACACCTGAACTAAGTTCAAGCCCTCTGGAATATGTTCATTCTTTTAAACTTAGCTCAGGATTAACAAGTAACACTAGTTAGAGCCAGGCTGAAATATGGAAACTGTCTTATTGAGAGATGAATGCACAGTACAAGCTTACAGAAATAGCTCTGGAATTTTTGCTTATATAATGGGTCAATCAGACAAAAGCTGTACCTCCAGGTTAAAGGTACATATTTATGAAACAGGTGCCACCTTCCTCATTTTCCCCTGGTCCCAGAACATTTCTAACACAGTGGAGTTTTGTCTGCTGCTGGTTTTTACTGCTATGACACTGTAGTGACTTGAAGGAAGGAGCCCTAGTTCTTTAACCTGATGCAGAAACCTTTGGGAGAGAACCACCTCTCCAGCTTTTTTACTTATTTATACTATACGTGACTCATAACTAATAACGGTCTCCTGTTTTATTCTCCCTTCTCAATACTGCTCAGAAAAAAAAGAGAGCATATTTCCTGTCCAGCTAAGCCCCAAAAGAATTATGATCTCTTTAGCCTTCTTGAAACTAGGACAAGGCAGGGAGTCCTTTGACTTTGAGGATTTGTGAGTCCTGCCACAAAGAGAACAAATCAGCTCAGAAGGCGTAAGCAGTGGTGCTCCATATGCTGTGCAGTTTATCCAGGACTGGCCTGCCTGGCCCTGAGACACGGGAACACGTGGCTAGCCCATGAGCCAGAACAGCCTCAGAGTGCTGGGCTCACAGGCTGGAAGCTCTTGTTCTGTCAACTGCAGCACAACCTCACCCCAGGACGTAGGAAAAGCAGGATCCCAGCCACGGTCCGCAGAAACAGGCTCACCCTGTTCATTTCAGCTACAGCACACGGTCACACATCCCACCCACTGTGTGCAGGTGGCCAAGTGCCTCTGAATGCACAACCTGCTGCAGCAAAAGGTAGAGCCCTGTCTGTAACTGGAAATGATGCCCCATAAGGTGTCACAACTCAGCAACACTGAGTACAGAATGCTTGGATTAGGTGAGATGACGAGTCTCCGTCTTGGAGCACTCGCTGCTGTCAGTGTCCATGAAGTGGTTGGGCGATGTTCTTAGACAAAGAGTTTAAGATTGCTCTGTATGAAAACTCGATTTGGACTCACTAATCCTAAGGGGTCTCTTCAAACTCAGGATATTACTAATCCAAGGAACTGAAACTGGGGTGACTTCATGGTTGTGGAAGAGATCTTATTCAGTGCCTAGTCCAGTAAATGAGCTTCATATGATCCTTTCATGACAGAAATGATTGACACAAACCCTGCAAGATCTGTAATTTTTGAAGGCTGCTTTTAAAAGGAACAAACTGCTGAGAAGTAGAATCAGCTGGGACAATTGTGTCCCAATATAAATATTTTGCTATTATATGTGGAATGTCATTAACTTCTATATGAATGAAAGTTTCACAAACAGACGCTCCACCTCCCTCAAAAAAATAAAAATAAACAACTATGGGTGAGCCAGGGTAAAACTCACATTGTAAGCAACAGAGTTCAATGTGCTAAAAACCATTAATCATGCTGAGGTCAACCAGTGCTTTACATATTTCCTCCCCAAACTCTGTCTTGTGGGTGTCTGTCTCCTAACAGGTTTTGTATTGCTGAGTTGTAAAGCGTTCCTGATGAATTGTTTTTGGCACTTAGTCCAAAGTCTTGAAAGCCCAAGTCCTTGAAAATAAAAAGCAGAACCTTTCTTTAACATCACTGTTGGACACAGCACTGGAACACACTCCACACTGTGCATAACACGAGAGGAGCCTATGGCCTTGCACTGGTTTGTCTGTGATATCAGGGAGGCACGAGACCATCAGCAGTGTTATAAAGCAAAGCCACAAGAGAAATGAAAGCACATTTGAAAGAAAGGCTATTGATAATAAATTTATTCCTCCTTTACCCCAGTAACTCTGGGACTTGTTACTGCCTCTTTAACTCCCACCATCAGACAGCAATCCAGTACATTCTTCCTGCTGCCCTGTTATTCTCCCTGCCTTTCCTTAACCTCTCACTCTCATTAGTTTCCTCACCCTTCTAACAGAATTGTGCCTTACTCTCCTTCACCGTTTAACGAAGAAATGCACAAAACCCATTCTGGCTTCCATCCTTTCATCCTGCTTTTTCAACAGTTGCCATGACCAGTCACTCTGAATTCTTCCCCACTGACCTCATTCTTTACTCAGCCCAGTCTGACTCCTCCCTTGAAACTTCCTTCCACGTACAGTGAAGCACACCTCCAACCTGAATCCAGATGGTCTTATTCCACCTTTACAGTCCCTCAACTTTCATCTCTTTGCTATGCTTCTCGTGACATCCAGCCTTTCTTTGCTATTTGTGTTTTGATTTGGCATTCAACAAATCTTCCTTTTCTTTCCGACTTTCCATAAAGAATCCAAAGACTCCATCTTCTGCTTATGCCCTTTCTCTTTCAGTTTCTGTACTTTACATATCACCTTAAAATTGCAACCCACACAAATTTTTTGAAAATAATTTTGTCAGCTGTGTATTAGAGTCAAATTCACTACATTCAAAAAAATTACTGAATTCTGTTATTCTGTAAACAGCAATGTTAGACTGCAGAGAAAGGGGAGCCTCTCTTTTCCTTTTAAATCTCTTTCTGTCATATAAAATTATTTTCTGAGAACTCCTATGGTATTTTTAAGCAATAAGTATCCAAGCAATATATAATTCACTGTCATATGGCACTGTTAAGGTATGCCATACAGTTATACATCATCTACACTGATATACATATTATACTCTGTCATAATTATTTTGTCCTTCAGAAAACTACTCAGAACTTCCTAAGTTATCCATAATCAACAACATAAAAGGACAGCTCTTCTCAGAAAAATAAAACTTCAATTTATATCCCCTTTCAGGTATAAAAATTATAGTACTAATGTGCCTCATGGCTGGAGTTTCACTGTGTTTAACTAGGCTGGCTAATTTTTCATAAAGTTTGCAGCTTGATTTGAAAGATCATTTCTCTTTTTGTTTTTACAAAGGTCAATAGGAATCTGTTCCTGGATTTCAGCAGAAGCTTGATCAGACACCTGTTTTCTGTGATACCCAGCTCCATTCATCACTGTTATCTAGTATTTACTCTGCACCACTTGACTAGGGTTGTGATTAAAACACAACTAAACTAAACAAGTCAAAGAAAGTTAAGAGACATTAAAAATCATGGCAGCTCTAATTAAATAATAAATGCAAATAATGAAGAAAAGTTTAACAAAATTCTGCAGTGTTCATTCCAGCAGGAATTTGTCTAAATACACCATATAATAATTTAAATAAAAACAGTTATGGATTGTTCAATGGGATTGCAATTTCAGCTATGAGTGAAAGAGTATTAATACAGGGCTGTGAGGATCATCTCTTTCATTCATGTGATTACATTCACTTAGTTATTCCACTTTTTGTTGGATTATTTCTCCATGTCATGTCTTGTCCTTTTTTACCAATAAATGCTCAGAAATGGAATTTCCTACTCCTAATTTAGCACAACAGGATCTCAGTCCTGGTTACGAGATTCAGAAACAATTCAACTTCTAGTTAGAATGACCTCATCATTACCTGTGGCTGGCCACAAGAACAGTCCCATTTAACTCCAGTAAACAGGTCTGTAAACAATATTGCTGTCTGCCCCTTGTTTTTGTGATAGAAAATGTAGAATAAACGAATGTTTTAAGCATTATCATTTTCCCTCTCTTATACAAGACAGCATGTTTCTATACAGCCTCTTCTGTCAATAAATGGAATGTAGCATTTAACTCTTCATGGAATTCAGTGATCAGTGTTCCACCTCTAAGTTGCACAGAGGCTCTGCGTTGGCCTCTAACCTCAGCTGCCCCAGTGTCTGCTGGGGGTAAGTGGATGCAGCAAAAAATTTCTTGGTCCTTCAAGCTTGTCTGTGGTCTGATTTAAAGCAACCCACGCCACATCTGACTAGCTGTGACCCCAGAGGGCTGCCTGCCTGCTGGGATCTGCCAGAACATCGTGTGCTTTGGACATTTCCCTGTTCCCACAGTAACGTTTTTGTCAGGGGCTGCAGGGAATGTGCTAAGCAAAGAGAATACCCAGCTGAGCAGACGCAGCAATTTTCCAGACATGTACAGTGTAGAATAAAGGAGCTCAGACTGACACACTCCAAAGCTGTTAGCAAAGTCTCTTATTCCAGGATTGAAAGATCACATCACACTACAACAGCCATGGCTCTGAAGGACAGCAGGGGCAATGCTGCCCATGAAGGCATTTCTATTTTAATTCATAGGATAGCAAAGATAAGCAATGCAAAACTGCAACTGTATTCAGACAGAGAGCACAAAAATAAATCCAGATAACAAAGATCTGTGGTTTCAGGGCACCACTCTGTCTTGCAGCAGTACTATCTATCTTGTCCACGATTTTACGTGTGCATTTAAAACTGACCGTCCATGGAAAAATCATTTTTATAAAATCAATGCATATAAATAAATGAGACATATTAATGAAATATTTTTGCACCCCAACTATCTTTGCAAGAAAAAATACATATTTGGGATGGGTCTAAGCCAATACCCATCAGCATGTTAAATTACGTGCTTCCTAAAAATAACTTTTTCTTAATGAGGCTTAAAAGTGAGGCTTTAACTTCCAAGGGCACTTAAAAGTCCCAACCCATTTCCAGCAAGGACCTAATCAACTACCTCGGCTCACGTCTCCTGCTTGTTCACTTCCTGTCCCAATCACTACCCAGGATTGCTCAACAGCATTGGGTGGTTATTGAATTCCTCTCCCATCGATCACGGTGCACCAGGGCTGGGTTTCTGAAGCTGTGAATAGTTTTGCAAATCCCTGATGAAATGCAAAAAGCACTTTGGGGAAAGTTGATAAATGAAAGCTACATAGAACTTTTTTGTTTAGCACAAGAGCTTAATGGAGCATGATCGTGGTGGGTGGTGTGCACCTTCCATGGGGGGCGAGGGGCAGGCTAGAAAACAATCTTGCTGAGAAAAAGGAGGAGGCAGAGACAGTAAACATGCAGCCATGGATTTTGTAAGAGATGATTTTTGAAACAAGCATATTCTAGCATGCAACACATATTTCTATTGCTTTGAAATTGCATCTGCTTTTTATAAGATTATTATGTAAGAAAAGTCTATTTGCCTGAGTGTGTGGTTACACATTTTCTACTGACTTTACAAATTGTTCAAATTTCAGTATTTGTTGGCTTCATTATAGACCAGTGTTATTACTGGCAGCTAATATAAGGTATTAAAAACACTTTTTTTATTGTTACTATAGTGTGGCATTAAGGATCAGAAACTCATCTGAAATAAGTGAAAGCTGAAAGAGCAGGAGTCAATTTACATTGTATTACATTTTAAAATCTTACTAAAATAAATTATATTTTCCCAAAAGGTCAAGGTACAAACAGATCTCCCAGATGTGAGACAGCTTCTGAGGTGTCCTCAATAAGAGTCTTCTGTTTCAAACCAAACGCTGCCTGATTATTCTGCTCAGTTGAAGATGCTCCCTTTGACTGGCCTTTGTGCTTCAGCTCACCTCCTATCCAAGGCACTTTCTGGACTCATTTAGAGTTGATCTTCCACCCATACTCTCATATTTTCTATTGGTTTTGATCTCATACTAACTGAACACAGATTTTCCACCACAATCACCCATAAACATCAGCAGTAAGGAGGAAGCCAAATCAACCATAACCAGCCCTATTCTTGACAAATTGACCACTGCTGGGTGAGATGTTTCAGTGTCACATTTCTGCCAGTGTGGCACACTCTTACAGGCAGAGGAACCAACAGATTTCAACCAATTGCTCATCTAAGTGGCTGCTAATATAATTTAATTGCTCAGCTTATTGCCCATCTAAGTGGCACCAAGTACCAGGCAATCCTGTGTCAGAAATGCAGGCTCCTTTGTAGGAGCAGAGGGAGAACACGTACAGCATTTTGAGGAAACTAGAAAAATCAGAAAAAAAACCCATTCCCAAGTGAGATGGGTTAAATCTGTTCATTGCTTTAGTTTTTACTTTGTTTTATCAGTAAACTGAAACACGAAAAATTGGTTTATAAAATCTCCAATTATACACTCAGGTAAGTGTTTTCCTTCAAAGTACTAAACTAGAATTGTAGAAGCATGTGGAGTTTTAGGGCAGCAAACCTGTGCGTACATTCATCTTGATAAACTGAGACTACAAAATGCTCCTGTATGAATTAACAGGAGCAGGAAAATTTCAGGCTGAAAAGAATAAATACATATGTGAATGTTACACAAGCTGTTGATTTTGAAAACTCTAAAAAACATCAATTATTTTTCCTATCTTTGAAAGTAAAGTACTCAAAGAACATGAGAATTTTCTATAATCCAAATGCCCTGAGTATGTACAGGGGTTCCCTAACTTTTCAGTGACACACCAAGTGCAGGGGCTGAACTATTTCACTTCACAGAGTTCCATGGAGTGCTAATGTCAGCAGAAGCCACCGCGCACCCCTGAGGGCAAAATTCATCAGGTCTGCTCTCAGGTCAAGACATTCAGAAAAATCAGGTTTAAGGTCAAATGTGGTGGGACAAAATGACAGAAAACAAAGCCAAGAAGCCAGCAAAATGAAGCCTTCATCTCAATTTATGGCAGCACTATATGCAGACTACAAGAAAGCATACATCCAGTTTGCTAAGTTTTACAGGGGCAGAGGGAAGGTCAGTCAGAGGAGTGCGTGGCTTTCTGCAGCATTACTAGCCTGAGTAAACGTCCAGTATCTACTGGTTTCACTAGATTTGACACAGCATCTCTAATACAATCACTTACAGCATTGCCACACTCTTGATAAATTGCTACAACATCAGCTCCATTCTTGGGTAAGGACACAAGACCCTCGCTGAGCCCATTCTTCACAAACACTACCCAAGAAAAGATGATCACTCACCCATCGGTTCACACTGCCGTTGTACAAATGACAGGTTATTTTGACACCTACTGGCCAACTCCACGTACAGCATTGTTTCATTCCCAAATTCCCAGGCTGCGACAGTGCCAAGAGAAGGCAGATGTTTAAGCCAGACCCAGAACAGTAAAAACTATTTTTCTTTCCTTTTAGGTTTTTTTTTTTTCCTACTGGAAGCAAATTATGATTGGAAACTGTAAAGGCAGGACTGACTGCTAAATATCCTAGGCTAGTCTGAATCACAAGCTTAGTTTAAAATAATTTGAGAAGATAAGGACAGGGAGAGGATAGGAAGGAAGAAGAAAGGGGACTTGGAAGGGGGGACAGCAACTTGGAAGCAGGATGCTGCCTGGAGAATGTAACATTTACTTTGTAAGCACCGGTGTGGTTAATGGCTCTAAAATAGCTCTTAGGCATTGAGGCATGAAATCCATTGCCAGGTCCAGGTGTTGAAAAAGGACTTGACTGATAAGAAAAGGGTGCCCAGAACTGAGAGCACTACCAATGATATAAACAGCTGTCATTTGGGGGAAAAAAGGATTAATCACCCCTGGAAGCTAATCAGAACACCATTGCCCCTAAATACAGTTAGAGGATTATAGTATCAGGATCCATACAGAGAGAGGGTGCTGTTATATTACAAGTCAGTTAAAATACATCATGAAAGGAAAACCTGTGGATTCAGCATGAAAAGATTAATGAACCTTACAAGATTTTGACACTGGTAGTCAAAAAGCATGGTTACTGTCAATCTGTCCTGATAAGCTGACACAGGCAGAGAAGCAATATTTGCAGACACAAAGATTACTCTGCTTAGTTAGTTGGATATACAAAATAGAGAATTTATTAATGTCCAGAAATTATAATACTTTTTGAGAGAGGAACTGAGTGTATTCATTCAAGCACCACTCCCTGGATTCTCCAATCTTCTTTGCAGGAGCTTCCACTCTTCCAGAGTTTCTCTGGCTGTGCACCTGAACAGAAAAGGAATCCCAAAGTGCAAAGCAAAGCAAAGTTTAGAGAAATGCTCAGTTGAAAGCAGAACAAATTTTCCATCTTTCTGCTGTTCTGAGCCAGTCCTTTGGATTTAGGTACACTGTATATAGCTCAAGCAACAAGTCATAGCATATTTTTTGCAAGTAAGGAATACCAGCAACACATTGCAATAAAACAAGACAAATACCTCTTCCAATTATTTTTTTTTCTAATGAATGAAATGTAACAATTAGCAGTAGAGTCACCATATATCACACTGTGCACCAATGAGAGGTGAGAAATGGGCACAAAAATAGATTCTAAAGTGTTGAGAGCTGGTACTACCCCATCTTATTCAGCCAGACTTGGACATGCAGCAGCTGTTCAGTTGGAACACTGAAGAAATAAATTTATGATAAGAGATGGAAAAGTTTTTCTAAGCTGAAATGTTTATGAAAAATCTTCCTGGTGAACATTGGTAGTAAGAGGGATCAAAGTCTTAAAAATTCTTCTTTCTTCCCTCTCTTATTATGTTAAGGGCAATTTAGTTTAGCTGTGCCATTAAATGGAAACTTGTCCTCCATGGATAAGGAAACTTGTTTGGACCCAGCGTGGTGAGTGCCCATATATTACAGAGTGCAGATATTTTCATACAAATTTCTGCCCTTCCTAGTCCTAGTTCTTTATCACTTTCAACCTTCATATTTTTTTTTAGAGAGAAGCACTCCATCACATTTTTTTGCTTTATGTTTTCACTGACTTTTTCCCTGCCCTTTTACCATACGCTTGAAATGAAACATGAACCTAGTAATGTTCAGGATTGAGCTGAACCTTGAAAGTGATGATATCTGAACAGGTTTCAAATTAGACAAAATGAATTCTTCATTCAGTTGCTTAGGAAAAAATATCAACCTGTTTAGAGAGATGTGGGGACTGACTTATGTTTTCAAACAGCACAGAATGTTTTCACAAGAATTTTGTGCAGTGTTTGGGACACTGAGTCATTGCAGAAGGATTTTGTACCCTACCACACAGAAGGGTCCAGTGTTGAGAGCGCTTATGCAGAGTTCATCTTTTACAAGGGACTCAGAGAATATAGCTATTTTTTAGGCAATCAGTTTATCAGTTAATATCACCTCTACATAGTTGTTATAAAAAAAGCAAAGCAAAGCCAAAAATGAACTACTATGAGAACATTTTTTGCTCTCCTCTGAAAATTATACTCCCAGTAATGTAAAGCATTTTGGTGGGAATGATACAAGCATAACTAGAGATGCAAGAGGAATAACAGCATGAGGATTTAGCCTGTGCCTCTAAGCAGCGGCAACCATTGGCATGTGCAGAGTAAGAGGTGCAGACTGCAGTTCCTTGAGTGTTGTTAAACACATTTTCCTTTGTATATGATTTTGCTGCAGGGGAAAAAAGTGCTGGACGTGGACATCGATTTGTTAGGTGTAGCCTGACCCTGAGCAGAAGAACAACCTCCGTGACAGAAACATTGCAACTCCAGTATCAGACAAGAAGGTACAGGAGCTGCAGATGCACACAGAAAGCCTAAAGAAAACTGAACAAGTCAGGTGCTAATTTTCTTTTTGTAGGCTTCTTGGGAAAACAGAATTTTAAGAACTGATACTTAAAATTCATCTGCATGTAAAGCCAGTGTCAGTCTCTCTTACCCAATAAAACGACAAGAAAAAATCTTCAGTTTATGCCCTCTAGCTAATTCAGCTAAAGAGCTAGAGGGAGCATCCATTGCATCTCATTTTAACAGTGCAGAATCGAGGTTCTTGAAACTTTATACCATCAAATGATGAAGCTAGAAGTCCCAGGTAGGCATTGAGCCTGAGGTCAGATATTCCACAGCTGCACTCCAAACACAAAAAGAATTTTTATCTTAAGCCTCCCATGATGCTTCAGATGCCTTAAGCAAAATTCTCCCCTTTCACATGCACACTGGGTTTCATCTCTACTGGTTTTTGCTCTCCTGCTGTGGGCAGTTAGTGGGATTCCCACTTGAGCAGAGCAGGCAGAATAGCACAGAAAAGATCTCTTAATTCCAATGGGAAATAAGTTTTATTTTAACAAGGCTGCCCAGGAAGATCAGAAGGGGTATTATCATTATTATTATTATTATTATTATTATTGTTATTATTGACACATTCAGCTCCCTCCAGCATCAAGAATGCGTGTACCCATTCCTGTTACATACACGGAAGAACAGGAATATTTTGAAACAAATTTGTGGCCTCATTCCCCTACCTCACCGAGATTTTATCTCCTCATTGAATCATCAACAAACAAACACACCACACTTCTGCTGGATAAGGAAAGATACTGCCCTGTAGGTTAACACACACCTGAGCGTAACAGCTCAGGGAGGGGTTAAGAGCAACACCCAAAAGCACTTAACAAGGCCTTTACCTCCTTCACAGTGATGAAGGCTGCATGCAGGTACTGAAGAGAATAAGTACAGGGATGGCAAGGCTAGTGTAACACTAGCATTAATGTGGTATGCTACTTGCTGTGCAGCTGTAGTTTGTCCAAGTAGAAAGAAGCCATGTGTCAAGAGAAGGGAGAGAAGAGGGAGTCAGTAGTTGACCAAACTAAGGCAATTTTGCATCTCTATGTGTTGCAGATATATATACACATGGGTAAAACAAAGGAAACCCCAGAGCCAACTTTTCCTTCCACTAACTATCTGGCCTCTGAACTCTGATCATCTGCTCCCCCTACAGCTATAGTTCTCCTGGCCTGTTTGAGGATTTAATTTCAAATTGTACATGTGCAAAACCAGACTGAAATCCACTTTACCACTGGTTTGATCGCTACTGTCTGAACTATAATTCTAAAATGTAGTGACTGTAATGTAGTTATGCTTCTTGTTTGCTCTTTGTAGTATAATAAGATACAGAAGCCAGGAACCTACTGTGTCAAGCACTGTGCAAACTTATCCCTGTACAATTCTTCCTCCATGAGTTTACAATTTAAATACACAAGAGTTGAACTATGTTAACATTACTGCTACTTCCCTTTTTTTTTAACTAGGCTCTAAAAGACCTAAACACCAAGTTGACTGTATATGTTATAAATATCTTCTAAACAGGATAGCAGCTCTGAAAGTATAAGTACAATGTAGTCACCTAAAACACAACTTTTCCATGCCTCTGCCTTGCAATCCATTTAATGCAAACACTCAGTACTGTTTTCTCCTAACACCTTTATGTTAAGTATTTCCACCAAAAACTGAGCTTCCCTTTACCTTCAAGGCCACACTTGACAATCACCTCATTCCTTTGCCCAAACAGCAATACCTTCTAACTGCCCCATTTCTGACTGTGGCTTTTTCCCACACTATCATAAGTTTAGCTGAATTTACAACTAGACATGGCAGAATCTGCTTAAAAATATTTCAGTTGCAAACTAATTTTCCTTGCTACATTTAATACAGAACAGTTTCTGTACTGTGCTAATTTACATTTTGTTTTTTGTCTTAGATGATGCCCAAAGACAGCAGGTCCTGTAGGGTCTACGACTGAAATGGCTCCAATGGACAGCTTGACACAGGTTGTAAGATGGAAACAAAGCTGAAGTTTATGATAAATATAATGCCACCTTCACTTCTGAATTAATTCCATCTCCTTCTTCCCAAATATGCAACTTGAAAACTAATCCTTCCAGTGTGTTTCCCAGTGCATATTCTCTTTCTACCTTTAAGCACTAAACTGAATGAGCAAGGGACTGGTTCTGTTTTGTATCTCACACAGAACTGAGCAGTTCTGTAATTTGTGATGAATATGTGAAAGTGAACAAGGGAATGCACCACCTGAAGTTTGCATTGCAGACCACTGACTAAATTCATATCCAGACCTTAAGTATTGATTTCCAGAACAGACTGGAATAGTTTCTCCTTTGTGACCCACTAACAGACCTCTTGTAATTTAGCTTTTTCTTTCAGGAATCATATTTAGACTTAAGGTTTAACTAGTTGATTGAAGGTGCGTAAATTTATGATCTTGATGGAGATTCTCACTTATCATAAAAATATATATTTTCTTGCCCTGTTAGAGAAGCTATTGCAGTGATAAATTATTTAGAAGTCATTATAATGAAAGAATATCTCTGAATCATCTTTCTGTCACGTATGCATTGCTCAGGAAAAATTTCCACATTTTAAGCAGTTTATCCTTATTGCCATCAGTGGCTTCATCTTCATATACTGAATTTTAAATAATTGATTCTGGTGATTAAAAAGATCCAGAAATTTATTTAATAGACATTTATTTGCTGAAAAGGCTACCATTTTAAAGCTATTCATCACGTGTTAAGTAGTTTATTACATGTAACTAGCCCATTCAAAATTCAAGGAGCTTTGATTTCACTAATATTAACATTTGTCCTAAGTTACTACTAATGATGGATACCAGTTTGAAACAACCTCTTTTCCTTTATATATATGACCTGCAACCACCCAAGCTGCGAGCCTGCTGCAGATGCACCAAAGTATCCATCTTCTAGTTACAGTCATGTCTAGGTTTTCCTCTTTGCTCTATAGCTTACAGCTGTAGGAGTTTGGCGAGAAACAAGCAATCTGATTTTATTGTGTATTCTAAATTGTTGACTACTCAGCCAAAACAAACTTTGGCCTTCTAGTAGCTTAAAGGCAGTATTGGCATATGCAAAACAAAGCATACAACAACACATACCACAATGAGTGCCAGATGTTCATGGCCAAAAACACACAGCTGTTGGGCTTAGATCACCTGAACTCATTTTAAAGCCAAAGACACCGGTCACCTTTGTTGAGCTGTCAGATTAACAGAGGGCCTGCAAAGACTGGAAGCAAGGGTGGGTCGTCTCAGTTACACTGAAGAATGCCGATTTATGCCTCATCAGCCAGCTGCCATGTAAAATTCCTTGTGATAGACAGAACTAAAAATAACCCATTTGTCTTAAATGCACTGTTATGTACTTTGAAATAATCTAGTTATAGTTACTCTTCTATCATAAGCTGAATGTTTCTCAAGTTAACTGCAAAACCCAATTGACCACAATTCTATTCTTCTATCCAGAAATATCATTGAGCAGTTCAGAGAGAACTTATTCAGGAAGACTAAATATCACCAGGCCATGAATTACAAGTGAATGGACTGCCAACCTCTGAATCCTATACAATAATAAAATAATAGCTAGGAATTATTATTATCCTGCATACCCAAGCACACGATAAGTATTGGGTGATACATATCCATGATATGTATTGAGCTTTAATAAAGATTAATAGATTA
Source organism: Nicator chloris (assembly GCA_013400495.1). Classification (NCBI taxonomy): domain Eukaryota; kingdom Metazoa; phylum Chordata; class Aves; order Passeriformes; family Pycnonotidae; genus Nicator; species Nicator chloris. Next base: position 12,664 of record WAAE01008780.1, on the reverse strand, counting down.
CAACAATTAAAATATTAAAGGTGGAGTTACCCTATTACTGAAAGAAACTCTGGCAAAACAAGTCCCCAGAAGATCACTTACCCCTCAAAAGGATATAGCTGCAGCATTTTAAGCCATTTTGATGAAAACCAGTTGTAAGACTAAACACAATATTCCATTCCCAGTGCTGAATTACAGTCAAAGTAATAAATATTTTCTTCAGTTTTCTGAGCATTCAAACAGCAGGATTGTGTATTCTATAAGGATTCAGGAGTTACAGTGTTTGGATAAGTGATCTAAAATTCTGCTAGTTTTCACAGACACAAGTCATCTTTTGCCCTTTTTAATTACATTAATACATAAAATAAAACTCCTTTTGGCAAGATACTCTTGCCCACAGTAAATAATTATAAAGATGTACTTCTGATTACAAAAAGAAGCAAAGCTTGAACAAAAGCAATCCTAACTGGCAGCCACCGTTCTACTTACGACACGAGAGCACATCTGGGATATTTTCTCTTACTGAAGACACAAGTAAAATTCACATGGTGCTAGCTCATGAAAGATTTGTCTCCCAGAGTCCACACTTCCTTCTTCTCAGTGTCTGCATGCACATCCGTGCTGAATTTCCTCAGGACAATTGTGTAGATGGTAAAATTATACACCTAAGGTTTTTAATTTTGTGTCTCTTACTTAAGAGGACTTACTCTGGCCTCACTTAGAACCAATACACTCTAATATTTGTCTGATATGCAAATTAGGTCATGGTAGAAAGTTCAGGATGTATTACAAATTTTCTGAGAAATTTAAACCAGCCTTTATGGAAAGACTTTATGCAAAGAAACTATGAGGCCCATCTGCTTTCCATAGGGTATGAGAGCCCATGAGATTCTTATAGTTTCATATTCTGCTATTAGTTAAGGACTTTATTGCTTCCTAAATAAATACAGCAATTCAATCCATAAACTTACCACTGTATAACATATTTGGTATGACAGGCCTGACATTACCCATCTGAACATGTGATTACCAAAAGCAGGTGAACAATTCTTCCTTCAAAGCACTCTGTTTCCACATGCATTGAAAGAAACATTGAGAGAAAAAATGAAACTATCATAAGGAAATATAACAAATATCTTAAATATTTTCATTGCTGTAAAATCTCATGGGTGGTTTAATGGAAATACCCCCTTTTTATTAAGTCTAATAAATTCAATGCTTCCTAAAGTTGTAGCCTCAACTGAAGAATTTAATTGCTATAATAGCACAAAACATTTATTCACACATCTGGTTGGAATTCCTTTTCTCTGACAAATCTAATCAGTGTAATTATCTATTTGACAGACATATGGACAAGAAGAAAACTCAACAAGATACATGCTGCAATTAATATTTCCAAAAATTTGTATTATCTAACAGATGGATCAAACTTTATGCAAGTATTTGACCAAAGGCTATAAATCAACAGTGACATGTTTTTTTTCAGGCAAAGAAATTAATACTGTTTCATAAAGTTAGAAAAAGGTATTGTTAATCTTACAAAAGTTCCCTTCCTCATCAAACTATCTACTACATAGAGAATATTAATGATACAGCATTCTTAACCATGGCAAAAAAAGGGTAGATTTAATATATATGTTATTCTTTTAAATAATTTTATTTTATTAATGTAAAGAACTTCATAGCTTTGCACTATAGCAAATAAATTCACAGTAACACTGATGAACAAACAGTAAAACTGCCCAAAAGGCAGACCCCACAGTTACCATCTAATCTCACAGCACTCTGTCAAAGCAGAGACACTGCCCAGGTTTCATATTTTTCCTTCCATTTTAAAAAACGCAAAAAATTGTGATATAAAAATAAAATTTGACAGGGGAGGTGGCAATATTCTAGGAAAAGCTCCGAAAGATGATTTGCGCTGTACGGGAGAGAGGCCTGTGTTGACCCTCCCTGTCGCAGATGTCACCACGGTACTGCCTGTCCCTGTCCCAGGGAGCTGCTCCAGGGTCCGGAACGCCGGCACCCCTGGGGCTCGGCACGCCTGCAGGGCTGTCACAGATGTCACCACGGTACTGCCTGTCCCTGTCCCAGGGAGCTGCTGCTGCTCCAGGGTCCGGAACGCCGGCACGCCTGCAGGGCCAGAGCTGCTCCGGGTGTGTCGGCCGAAAGCCTCTCAGCCTAGATCGCTCTGCACCTCCCAAGCTGCCCTCAGAAGGAAAAGTAAACTCACAGCTTCCCCCCCGCTAACCAAAACACACAGCAGCTGAGGAGCCCCGGTCTGCAGCAGGTCACCGTGTCACCACCCTCTCACTCCCCGTGCCCCGTGCACCCACCTGGCCACGCTGACTGCGGCCCTTGAGGCCTCAGCACCCTCAGGAGCTCCTGCCACCCCCCTGAGGAGTGACACACCAGACACACGGCACATGTCATCGGGGAAGGGGGTCCGCCGGCAGCTGAGTGCCTGCAGGCCCTATGAAGATGATCAGAACCGCTGCTGCCTTGTACAGAGTTGTTGCTGATCAGCTGGGCACTGGCTTCCTCCTACAAACCAGCTCAAGCAGCTTCAAACAAAGGGAAGAATTAAACTTGTAACTCTCTCCTGCAATGAGAGTGAGCATTATAGCTAAGAGGAATGCCAAATCCATCCATTATTTAGGCAATGTTCAAAATGAAGCCTTGTTCAGCAGCAGAGCATGCTCTCATGTTGCTGTCACAGTATGCCTTAAGATTGATACCTTGGAGTGGCAATATTCTTACTCTTTTAAGCACAAATGAGAAGCCATACGAAGAAGGTTTGTCTGGCATAAAAATATAGTCTCTTGGTTATGACCTTCAGCATTCTGCTCTGTGAGAAGTAATAGGAGCTTTGACAGCAATTAAGGAGCTGGCAACATGCAGAGCAATCCAGAAAGTATAGCATAGAATTGGGTGGGAGCAAGAATTTCATTTAAATCTTCCACTTGTTAAATACATCTTTCCATCTCAGAGTCAGCAGCACCCCCCTCAAGGCTGACACAAAGCTCAAGAGGAAACAAAACTGCTCCAAAACATTTTTTGAACTTAATCTATCAAGAAAAAATTTTAAACCATCTGAGGTTCACTCACTCTAAAAGAGAGGGTGGGGGTATTCCTTTCTGAACCATGAGTGGACTTCAAAGGTATACTCTTTTCACTTCAATGTGAAAAGCAGACCTAGTCCTCTAAAGCTACAAAGCCCTAACGCCCTTGATGTCTTAAAGATTATTTCAAATCAAATCAAAATTAATACCAGATGGGGAGGGGCAAGAAGGCCAGAAGAAGTGAAAAAAAATCTTTCTGTTTTATCTGCAGTTATTTTTGGCATTTCATAGAGGTGCTTTAATTTCGTTACCCTTCAGTCTGCTATGACTAACTAATTCCCAGCTTAACTGGTAGTGACTACTGGCAATTTTTCTCACTTGTCAGATAATCACAGCAGTTAATATTTCCAGTTTTTTGAATTTAATAGTGTTAGGCAAATATATAAAAATTTATTTGCAAATACTACTCCGTTGTCAATTATGTCTTCTGCTTTTTCATTGCACTGGTATTTGCAACCTGCTTCTTTACTTAGGCCCTGGATCCTGCTGGAGCTTCTGGACAGAACTTGCTGCTCACACAGAGCCAGACAGTGGGATTGTGCATGAATCAAAAGCTAGGTCATGCAAACCATGAATACATGTGGTCACACTTTGCTTTTAGAAGGGAAAAAAACCCAAAAAAACAAAACTCTTACTTCACACTGTAGAAATAGCTATTACAAATTCAACTTGGAAACAGAGAACAAGATAGCACATTTTTCAGTCTTATGCTTTCCATAAGGAAACAAAAAGAATAATGTGCAAAACCAACAGATGATCCTATGGCACGGAAAACTTGCAGTAACCAGCATAAAAAAAAGTCCACAGACTAAAATTAATTTGCACGGATTACTGATGGAACTTTAAGAACATGAACTCATTCCCAACACAACCTGTTTGTGGTAACTTGGAATAATCTTGAGGGATATATTTTAAGAAGATGAAAAGGTCCCTTTTTACAATGTTGCAAGTTCAATCTAACTGAAAACCCAACAAAAATGTAAGATAATTTGCTTTAAAGTCTACTAAACTTCTCTTGGCAGCCTTGGCTTCACCATAGCTTATTTATTTATGCATGTATATTATATCCAACATATATATTATACTATATTATATTTATTATATTATATAATATAATGGTCAAGAAAGCCATATGGAAAAACGTTAAGACTCCAAAACCAGAAACAGGAAAATTAGCAAAAAAGGCAAAGTTGCCTGTTCCACCATAGTGCTGTCTGCTCATGCCTATACATTTTGACACCATCTCCCATTACACAACCACTTACTCTTTCTCCTAAAGAAACTCTCACCCAGATATTGGGTATTTTCTCCCTCCCTCAACCAGAAAGGTGTGGCACATTCTGTTACTTACTGGCTGAAAGCCTTGCTGTGAGGGCAGGATTCATTTCCTCAGTGGTGGAGTGTGGTGTTGCACATCCCCATAGTAACTGACTGCTTCAACCTCGTGTGTATTTTCACAACACCCCTGTCTCCATCCTCCATCACTCTGCTTGGTCCCAATCCCTTTGGCCAGCCGCCTTCCCCAGTTTCATGCCCCAATCACCCAATTCCTCACACAATCTTGGTCTCAGCCACACCTAGAGAATGAGGTTTCCATCCAAGTCATAACTCCAGCAAAAACGAAATTTAGAAAACCCTGACTTCTTTGAATTAACCCTGACTTCCTTGAATTCCTTCTGATGAGCTCCTCTCCAACTCCTGCAGACCCACACAAGAGGAGAAACAACCTCAACAGCCAAAATTTAGTAAAATTTTTAAAAACCCTGTGCAGAGAATCGGAAGGGATAATTTAGCGTGGTGAATCATTACAGAAGAAGTTGCAGCAGCTCTGCCAATAACTTTTATGCAAGAAGACACACCAGCTTCTAGAAAAAATGGATTTGAACTGCGAAAAAAGAAAAAAAGAGCACATAGGGTTAAAAACACCCCCTAGAGCAGAGGGAAGCACTCACAAAAACCACTTTCAAGGTTAGGTATACTTTACTTTGCACCACTTTAAGGGCCAGTTCTCAGCAAAACATGCCAAGGAGAGAAAGGTAATTTTATAGAATGCAGACAACATTAACAGTTGTAGTAAGAAGTGTTGTTTATGTGTATTTTCTAGTTCAAAAAGCAGAATATATTACATATTCTGAATTGACGCTATCTTTTCAGATTTGAGGGGTTTTTAAAAAATAACGGTAATATGAAATTACACTTCATTACTGGATTTGTTGGGGGGCCAAGAGTTATGTTTAAACACATTCTTAAAACTTCTTGTCCCTACAGTAACTGGAAATAATATTCTTGGAAACTTTCTCCCATAAAGACACATTTTGGCGGTTAAATCAACACACTTGTGCACGTTGAGGAACAACCTCTGTTGAGGAGTTGGTCACTCACAAACACAAATCCAGATTCTCATTACTAAGGTTGTGTTCCTTTGCATCCCTGCCTGCAGGCTCTCCTGGAACTGACAAACAAAGCTGCATTACAGGATGTGATCTGGATAATTCGGCAAACCATATGTGGGTGCACACCTGGGACCAAGTATATCTCTTCTGTACTATTCCAAGGTTGAACTCAATGATCTTGGAGGTCTTTTCCAACCTTAAAGATTCTATGATTCTGTGATGTCTGAGCACCAGCTCCTAAGAGGAGACCATAGAGCCACATGGGAACACTACGCTAATTTAAAACTTTACTGTCCTAAAACCTAATGGTCTGTCCTCTGTCGGCCTCTGAACAGATGCCTCTCCAACCCTCAGAGTATGACCCTGGCACTGCCTCTGCATCTCAGAGTTCACAGGCTGAGTGCAGATGCTTGGGGCCAAGACTGGTGGCCTTTGATCCAAGTGCTTGAGGCTAGAGGCTTGTCTGCACTCCATGGGTCACCGCTGTCCCTGGAGCTCCCCTGCTGAGGACAGCACTGCAGCTGAGCTCCCCGTACACGCTCCCACGGCCAACACCAAAACATTTTCATTTATGTAGACTGAAAAATGCCACAGCAGCATAGACATACTGGCCTTTCACTGTGCAGTTTCAGCTCTGGTAGCAAACCTCTGTTACAGGTATGAACAAAACTAACCTTTTCTCTTATAAATTTATACCAGAATTGCACCTGCAATGTCAGCTTCCAGAGAACTTGCAGCAAACAGGAGCATTCATACTCTATAGGAAACCTCCCCACCTCCAAACATCATAGAACAAGGCAGATAAAACTTTTCTACTTGCAATTTTAAGAGCCAGTACAATATGTCAAGTAAAAAAATAAAAAATTAGCAGCATGCTGGAAAAAAAAATGGACTGGGGTTTATTTCTGTTTTATCAAATCCCAGCAAATTTCTGGAACATTTATTCAGCTGTTCTGGATAAAAACTAATATCTTAAATATTTTGAAGTATCATCAGATGTAAGACTCTCATAAATTACAAATTGGAAGGTCAATGACTCTGTGAGTGTAAATGGTAACCAATTAGAAAAGAAAGGCAGCAGTCCAACTATTACAAAATCCATCTCCTGACTCTATTAAGTAGGAGATTAAGTACTGTGTAGCTCCATGGATAAGCTCTTAGTCCTTTATGCATCTATTATTTATTAAAATTTAACAAATGTTTTGAAGGCCACACCACCTTAGTATAGAAACAACCTTGAATCAAGGAGTCTCTGCTTTTTGTCCAAAATTATTTTATAATTAATACTTTATAATTGCCTGTAGTTTTAACACTTTCTAAAAGAGGCAGTCTGCAGGAGAAGGACATGAACACTTCTTAGGGTGGTGCCAGCCATCCCCTTGGGTTATGATGTATTGATCTGAAGGAATGGAAAACTTTAATCTCACTACACACCAGGTACACAACAGTTCCTGAGCTGTTGCTGCATGTCTGTAACAGAACCAGGGAGAAGTGCAGACCTCCTGGCCCTGATCCGAGAGCTCTGTCCATGGCTCTCTTAAGTGCCTGATGAACAGCATTTAACCAGAATTTCTTTCTGGTGGGGATCTGCCTCTGTGTCATCATGTAGCACTGAAGTAGGGATTTTTTAGTCAGTAACACAGAAGTTCCTGTACAGCCAAGGCATCCTCTGATCCTAGCAGTGATGGCTCAGGTAATGTCACCAAACAGGACAGTTATGTCCCTAGGTCTTGCCTCTAACTCAGATGGTGCTGCAATGCAACCATGTAACTTCTTTACACTGAACATGTATTGTAGGCATTACTCTTTTGAAGAGTAGGAATTTATGGACAGACTCCCTTTGCTTTCTCTGGGAATCCAGGTGGCCTTGTTTGGCCTTGAGAACTGGAAACAGAAGGGCTACTCAGCCTTTACCACGTGAATTAGAATTTTAATGAGCAAATTCAGTGTCAACAAGCATCACAGAAGAGTAGGTTGCCTTTGTCAAAATCCAACCTACAGAGCTTTTCATTTCCACCTCTAAGAGTGCATCTGAACTTCTCTTCACCCTTATCTTTCTGCATCCATGTTTGGCTCCTGAGACCTATTTACAATGTGAATTCTTTGTGACAAATGCGACATCATTTGTTTCTGCATTTGAACAGCATCAAGTTTTGCTAATTCCAGAACAACCTTGGTGTTTTAGCACTTTTTGATAAAGACAACAAATAGATATATTTCTGTTTCCTCTAGCTTTCCTCCAAATCACAAAGAGGAATGTCTAGATCTGATTGATCTGACCAAATGTGTATGGTTTACATGACAACTTTACTTATGTGGCATACACATTTACATACATGACATACTCACATGGCAAATACATATTAAGGCTATTCCTAAGGATTATAGTTTCCATACAAGTGGGCAACTTCAGCTTTGGTGCATGTGGGCATAATGACATTAGTCAGTGATAGCCATATGCTAAACACATTCTCCCACATGGTTGTTCTTGATCCAGGAACAAAACTATACAAGAAAGCTTCTAACCAGAATGGAGTCATATATGCCATAAAGCTACACTTCCTCCCTCAAGTCACTTACTCACCTTCAGCTGGGAGAAGAGAAAACTGAAAACTGCAATTGTTCCTTTTGTGAAAAAAAGTGCCAGAAAACCCATGGAGGAATGTAAAGTGTTTCTTTGCAATCGATTTCAGATAGGCTGAACGGGGACTCTGTGCATTTCCTCTCTCTTTCTTCTCTGCTGTTTCAAGAAACCACTAAAGAGGTACAGAAAAGGGGTAGGTCATTTTTTTGCTTAAGAAAATCATCTTTCTTTATTGAAATGTATATTTAAAAAGAAAAGTCAAATGTTTTTATATAGAAAGAAGTTAAAGATACCAATTTTCAAAACCTGAGGTAACCCTAGCCCTGCATTCAGATGCTCAAGTACTCATCTCATTTTAGGCATCTGAGATATATTCTATATGGAACAGTCAGACCTGTCTTTTGGAGCCAGATAATTCTTTGATGAGGCAGCTGATTTGGGAAAAAGAAAAATCTTGAAAATCAATATCTGTTGTGCTTATGCCATTAACAGCAACATGAAAGGGGAAAAGAAATGATGGTTTGAATATCTAGGAGCCCAGGAAAATAGGTGTTCGCAGACTGGCTTTCTGCAGGTGGAACTGATGTCAAGAGGAGGTCAGACAGGGGTGAGCACGATAAGAAAAAGGTCACATGTCTTTACAACTTTTGGATGGCCTGAAGACTGCAGGCTATACATTTTCCCATGTCTCTGATTCCATAAGGTGTATTCATGTAAACACTGACCAGTGGTGTTTCTGTGCTCCAGCTCACTGTCACCTCAGCCATGCTTAAAGAATGCATGCCAGGCCACACTGATCCTGTCTTCTAATGCTTCTCTTCCACATTTTTTAAGCTGGATCATTTTCCCAGTCTAGATTACAACATAAGTAATTGTGCTGCCTAATGACAGTGAAGTGGAGCAAGGATTTGAAATACAGTAGTCTGATACTGCTATGAACATCCAAGTGCTTTGGTGAAATGACAATGAGAGTTGGTTTGCATTCCCATTCTCCAACCATGTTCCCATTGCCCTACTTCCCACTGCAGCTCTTATTGCATTATGTAAATAAAAGAAGGTGAGTTCTGGTCAGGCACGCCATTTTTGCTACACAGCAAGCAACAACATTCCAGTGCTCTGCAAGGTTCCTTGGACCTGCTTTATTTACTGTATCAACGTAGTCAACATAGCTTAGAGACAGATATATCTAATATCTACCACTAAATATTGCAGGTATTTCCAGGTTTTTAGCCACGTAGTCTAACGTGCTTTTAGCAATACTGAAACACTAGGCTTAAAAAGTGAACAGACAGTGGGAAGGAGAGAACCCAACATCTAAAACTTTGCTAGCACCAAGACATTCATTGTGCACCAAAGTGTATGGAGACTCATGTATATTTATATACACACAGATGTACATGTGTGTGTGTGTGTGTGTGTGAGCAGTACAATGTCCTGCTAATATATGAAGGGATAGAAGAAACAGCTCAGAATGATTGCTGCTGAGGATGGCTGCAGATGCAAAGAGCACAACAGAAACCACTGCTCCAATGAGTGGAACAGTAAAAAACAGAGAGATTTTTAAAAAGTGGTTTAGGTAACTTTTTGTTTTTTCAAAAATAATTAGGGAAAGGAACAGACCAGAAAAAAAGACTATTTTTTTTCATTAATTTAAAAGAATCCCAAGACTGACTAAGGTGATTAACGCACATTTAGGCAAAGCATCCATCCATCCCCAGGCTTTGCCAGAATGCTTGTGATCACTTGCATTAGCCTTCAGCAGCCAGTTGTGTGTATTCTGAGCAGAAACAGACAACATCTTTTAATGTTTATGACTTGCATGATGTAAACAGTCAATTAACCTTGCTGGGATAACTTTTATGAACTTGGGCCTATTTGTTACCTGAAATACACCTTGTCCAGGTCCATCCCAAATATTTGGCTGTATGAGGGATACCATCAGACTGTACACTTGCACAATGGAAGCATTGACAAGAATCCTAGAAAATATTGCTTGATGCCTCCCATGTCTAAACAAGGAACCAGTCAGAGCTACCACTCCACCACAGTACACAAGCACAGGACATTCCCACAAATGTCCATGGCAGCCCCGCTGGATGGAGTACTGTGGTCAGCCTGCAAAGGGTTCCAAGATATAGACAGCTTAAGTAGTTCATACAAACACACACAGGGAGCATTTGCAGCTTCTCCAACTCAGAGCCAAAGATTCTGCCAATTTCCATTGAAAATGCTGGTCTGCAATGTCCAGTTCCAAATAAATTCAGACATTGTCATTTGAATTTCTTGGTGAATAGATGTCAATTCGACTACAAAGATCCTATAAACAGGCAAAAAAAAAACTATTCACAAATTTTCATTGCCTAGCACTTCTACCATGCTAGGGGGTTAACAGTAAAGCAACAATCACAAAGACCAGAATTATCATGAGCTGCTTATAGCACCCCCTTTGAATGGATACTACAGCACCATACTGAATGCTCCTCAGAGTCAGCCCATGAAGAGCCTGCACAAGGATCTAGATTCAGACTTTCTTAAAGTTGCATCAAAAACTATGTCCAACCTGAATCAGTACAGTTAGTGAGTCTGCACTGAAACAAGCTTAACCAAAGAGGAAAAGACTGCCCACAGCAGGTGGATGCAGAAACATCCAACAGGTTGTCACAACTAGAACAACTGCACAAAGCTTACAACCACTTGAAAAAAAATAACAATAGTAATTAAAAAGAAGTCAGTTGGTGTCTTATCCAAAAGACAGTGGAAGACATTAAACTGCTGCTGACACGTACAAATCAAACTAATTCTATCTCAATCAATTAACTTACACTCCCCCAATTGCAGTATCTGGCTGAAGCTTCTCCAAGCCTGCTCAGCTGCACTTCAGTGTCACCACTACCTGTCACCTCAGTCTCTGCTGCTGGGGACCTGGCTGGCACCAGCTGCCCTTCACAGAGGAGATTGGGAAGCCACCTCACCAATTCAGCAGCTGACCATATGGAAAGAGTTAAACTCTGAACTTTCAAAGATTGGTTATTTAGTCAGGAAGATTAGCAGAACTACAGTGAAAATAAAAAAGATAGCACCCTCTTTAAGACTTCTGATTATATTCAAGCTTAATTGGTACAAACACAAGTTGCACTTTTGAGACTATATAACCCATTGAGTACAGGTTTATTTGCATCCCTGAATTTCTGGGTGATAAAACTACTAAAGAGGTTCAACTGAAAAACTTCCATTTCCTTTCTTACATCAGTGTGTGATTCCTGGGGGACATGATTAGTTTTCTTGTAGTTTATGCTAGGTTGTGAGCTCACTCCCTGTTATAAATGGGTTGTCTCTATAATTGTTACCAATTACATGCAAATTGCTCCTAAATGGCACAGACAGCCCATTTGTGCCAAACGTTGGTTTACACTTTGCTCTCTTTCCAAGACAGTGGAGAGATAAAAAAGCAATTGGATTGATGAGTGGGGATGTCAACATTTCCCTCCAGTTTCCATTATGCAGTTAAACATTGCCTCACCATTCTTTGACAAATACTGGAATATTTCCAGAAATCACACTTCATTTTTTCCAAGATGGTGATCAAATACCTCCCCAAATCTGAGTAAGAAGTATCAGCTCTTGTTTATCCTCCATGTCAGATCTGCAATTCAGACACTACAAACGGGAACTTGATATGTTTTCCTGCACTATCAGTTGGAATTCAGTTTGCAATGAGACTTGTCAAGCGCCTCCAGATTCTTTTGTTTCTGATTCATTATGGATCTGAAAAGCATTTGTTCCAAAAACAGCAACTTGTCCAATGTCAAGTAAATGTTCTGCTCACAAAATTGAACCACATTTCAACTTTTATTTTTTTCAGTTTCTATATCATTCATGCTAGAGAAAATATCAGAAAAATAACTGATCATATGAGAAACATCTTTTTTCATTTTTTTTTAACTTGGGAGTGGCTTTAGTTTATACCCTTCACAATGGACAGAAAATTCAAGAAACAAAACCGAAATTCCTGAAAGAACTTTAGCCTCAAAGGCATTTATTTCAATGGAGCCAGAACTTCTGTGTCAGCAAAGTATGACAGAATGTATTGAGCTTCAAGTGTGTACTTAAACAGCATAGACTTCAAGGGAACTTAAATACACGCTTAATTTTGAGCATATGCTTAAGTGTTTTTGGTGAATAGTATTGAACCACAGCATTCACCTCTTTTTTAAAGGAGAGAATACTTTCCAAAGCAACATTTACTTTTCAGGGCACAGTGTGTGTCTTTTAAATCCTCCTTTGATGTTTCTTGGTCTACTTTGTTTTTAAAAGCTCACCAGAAATCAAAAAGGATTAGTAGGTCATGATCCCCCAAGCTACCTGGTATGGATCAGCTCAGGAAAGGACAGAAATGGAGTTCAGCTAGCAAAGAAAAAATGTTTGCCTGAAGCAAGTTTGAAGGACTTTTCTGAGGCACGAATTAATTAAACTCGCTTTGGTATTTTGTTTTCTATTTATAATCATTATAATTTTAAAGAATACTTTAAATAAGTAGAAAGCAGAATATAGGATATTTAACAGATCGTAACAACCAAATATTATTA
>WAAE01008777.1:0-25969 GCA_013400495.1 Nicator chloris | reverse complement strand
TTAGATTAGACATCAGGAAAAATGATTGCCCAGGCAAGCTATGGATGCCCCATCCCTGGACATGTTCAAGGCCAGATTGGGTGGGGCTTTGATCAATCTGGTCTAGTTGGAAGGTGTCTCTAAGGCAAGGGGGTTGGAACTAGGGCATCTCTAAGGTCCCTTCCAGCCCAAAGCATTCTATGTTTCTGTGATTTGGCAGCAGATGCAGGAACTGGACACAGCTGTTCCATCTGAACATCAAAACTCATTTTTCATTATGAGGGTCAGTGAACACTGGCACAACTTGCACAGAGGGGTTGTTGAGTCCTCCCACATTGGAGATATTCAAGAGCCACCTGAACATGGTCTTTGGCTGCTGGCTGTAGGTGTCTGTTTAAGCAGATGCCCTTTGGAGGCCCCTTCCAGCCATTCTGTGTTTCAGTGTTGCTGGGATCCCAGGTTCCTGTGCTATTAAAAGGAATGGAGCTGTTTCCATAATCTCCCACTTGCATGTTAATCACTGGCAATAAGAGTAGCAGGGTCAACATCTTCACATACAAGTAAATGGTATTATGAAGTGCTTATATACTCTGAGGAGAACAAGCTTATGAGTTCTTACCCTGAGGAGTAAAATCTGTTGAGGTGAAATAGTATGTGACGTTCTTTGGTTTGAAAAGAGATTTTTAAGATTTTTTATTACACATTGTAGCCTGTAGATTTAAAAATCTTCTTAAACTGTAAAAGCTTTTTAAATACAGAACTTCACATGGAAACAAAGCTTGAACTAGCCCCTAAGCTACATTTTTATCACTGGCTCTGGTACCAAATCTCATTACTGAAGCTGACTAGAAGTACAGAGGAGAGCTATTCATGGTCTGGAATAAAATAACCAGAGAAATTGTATGTTTATACTGCTGCATTTTGGCACTACGCAAATGTGAATGCAAAATTAAAACAGGCTTGGGAAGAACCTGTATTTTCTTTCTTGGTTCTTTTTTTTTTTTTATCTGAATGCTTTATTCTGCATATGCTTATGGCAACATGACTTCTAAACTGGCAGTATATTGACACTGTTCTCTAGGATATAAGTTAGATGGAATACTTAAATTGTTTGCCTTTTGCATCTCTCTTAATTGCATTTTGAAGATTAGAATGTACACTAGAAGAGGAAAAAATGAAATATGTAGCTGTTTTCGTCTTTTATCATGTTTACAAAATGGATCTGTAAATCCAGCTGTGGTTGTTAGATTTTAATGTGATGTGGAGACTATGAATTTTTCCGTGCTTAGCGTAAAACCTTGTACTGAGACCTTGATTGCAATAGCAAACTCAATTACTTTGAGGGGGAATAGAAATCTGTTGCATTTGAAACTGTATGGTAAAATTCCCTCTGTATTGTGTTAAAACTGGCAAACTTTCTTAGCTCTAACAATAATGTCCACTCGTTTTGATTTCCACCGTAAAAACAGCCAGTAGACCATTAGTGCGGTTCATAGTAACAGCGCAAAAAACAGGAGTAAGTTCTAGATCTTTCACTTGTGACTTTCTAATCTAAGGGGGAGGGAAAGTATGTAAACTGTAAAACTTTCCAATAAATAATCTTTATCAAACTTTGTATGGCTTTACAAGTAGTTAGTTTAATTCATGATGTAAACATCTCATAATAATCTCATGAATAATGCTGTAGCAGTTTTTTTTCCCTCTTTTATGATAATTCATCTTATTTCCTATTCACTGTGTCATACAGCTTCAAGCATTTTGTTCTATTTCTTGTGTATTTCAACTTGAAAGATAAAATTGTTTATGTCTTTGTTCAATATTCTAGTAACTAAAACACCTGACTGTAAAAGTACCTAATGCTTTGGGTTTAGAGTTCAGGCAGAGGACAGTCCCACCCCTTAGAAAGTATAATGCAAGCATTGTTAAAACTGTACTTGAACTTACAAATGAACAAATCATACATGAATGTCTAAAATTATACTTCAGACTTTGTCTTGGACTTTCAGCTGAAGCTGTGTCTTTCCCAAAACAGCAGAGTCAGTCTTTGTTTAAGATACAGCTAGTATCTTTGCCTAGATACAGCTAGTTGTACAGGTCTTGAAAAATACTGTATAGTTACTATTTTGTATCTCATGTGCTTTAAATAGATTGATTTAAAAATTCTCGGTCCTTCTGGGCATTTTGCTTATGGTTATAGTCTTAGAGATACATTTTAAGCAGTGGTCTAAACCTGACAAAACTAACCTTAAGTGAGTTATCAGTCAGTCTTGTAAAATGATTCTCAGACATCACTCAATGAATAATTAAAACCAAAAGATTATAAGGTGGCAGTCTACAAAAATAGTAAATATTATTAGGAAAAGAACTTCATAAAATGAAGTTAAAATGAACATGAGTCAGTAAAAGGATCAGTAAAAAGGCCAGCAGAAGAAAGTAATGAAATACTGATCATTTTAATAAATGACAAGTTAGAAACAAAGTTGTTTCCCATTAAATACTTAATTTAGTTTTATGGTATGTTGTGGAGCCACCTGACCTCTTGGCACTGCTGTAGGACAAATAATAATGTACAAGTAATGAATGAATAAATAATTGAGCAATCTTTTTCAGCTGCCAGTTGAAGCCAGGATAGAAGTGACTAAGAAGGCTATTAAGGCAGTCAAACATCTTTCTGAGAAATCAATAAAAAAAACTTCAGATAATGACATGAAAGATGCTGAAAACCCATCTGCTGCTTATGAAGAAACTCTGAATCATTTGCAACAATCTCTTGCTCATCTGGAAACACTCACTCACAGTTTTATCGCTTATTTGAAGAGCAGCGAACAGGTAATGATTACTGATCAAGTGCTTGCTTTGAGTGTTACCATGACTAGCAGTGATAGACATCAATCTTCTGTTATATTTTATTAATGTTTTCTACCTTTGCTTTTGTTGACCTGGGTTTTGAAAACTCAATTCCATCAATCTTTTCTTTTTCTCAGTGTGTGTTAATTCCTAGCAGAAAGGAAGACTGATACAGCCCTGTAAATAAGGAGTACACTGATTAGTGTTCCAAAAACTGTCTGTTCACAGGATACACTACGGAAGTACGGCTACTTATATGATCTGTCAAGGTCAGAGAAAGAAAAAATCCGTGAGCAAGCAGTAGCCATGTGTATAGATGGCCAGCCCCTGCACATGGTGCAGCAGTTGTTACAAGTGGCTGTTGGAGATCTAGGCCTTTCTCCCCAGGATATTGTCCATTGTGCTATTAAAAAAATTGTAGGTATATTAAGGTAAGCATGCTTATTAATTAAGCAGAAAAATCTTTCTTCTGCATTTTTGGAAGGATTTTTTTTGGATGGTTGAGTTGGTGTGTTGGTTTGTTGTGGTTTTTGGTTGGTTGGTTTGCTTTGTTTATTTGCAGTGAATACTTTTTTGCTTTTAATGTCTGGATTTTGCAGTAACAGGAGACTTCTTTCATTATGTTTCTGTGAACCTATAATTTCATATTTAGTGATATTTTTATGAGTACGGGAAGCTTGAGCAATTTGAACAAAATAAGACAGAGCTTATCCTGTTCACTGGTGCTTTTTAGTTAAAAGCGTTGGCTTTACAGCATTGTTCCATTATGTGTATGTGCCCTTGTGAATTTTTGTAACCTTTGCAACAGCACATAATTCTTCCTTCTTAAACAGAGTTAAAAGGCATATTTATTGGGAATGGTAACTCATGCAGGCATTTGGGCAGCAGAGGCCTAGCAATAGCTTCTGCCACAACAATTTGTCCTACCAGAAGTTGTACAATTTCCATCTTTGGAAAAAATTGCTGAGCCACTTCTGGGAGCTGGGATTTTTTTTATGCTGGTTGGTTTGGTTCATTAGAAATATTTTATTCCCCCTCATTTTCGTAAGGGAGCTCAGGGAAGCAGGGGAGGATAATTTTGTATCATCCCTTAAAAATTGAACAGATACTTCTCATTTAACTATTCACACAAAACTCTCTTCTGAAGTATTTCTGTCTCAAAAGAGATACATGCAAAAAGTATGACTGTTCTGCTGTTAAATGTCTGGTAAACACTGTTTAGCACTTCTAAAACCAGTTTAGAGAGATAAAACTTTGAGAATTTATCCTGTTGTTCTGCCTGCAGAAAAATTACATGGGCAGGTTGATCTGAATGCACACACCAGGAATTGGAAAACAAGTCTAGCATGGAAAATCTTCTATGGCTCTACTTTTTTTTTCAGCATGTATGTATATATTACAGCAGATTGAAGTGCCACAGATGAAAAGAAGGCAGCCTGTCAAATTGTTTGCAGTCCTCTTTGGCAGAAAATTGATTTCTCCTGTCACTCAGTTTAAGAGTGTTCACAGCATCCTCAATGATGATAGAACTTTTGCACAGCAACATAAGTAATACAGTCTTTCTTGTCTGGGTTCATCCATTTGAAGAAGAATAACTTAGCTTTTGATAATAACTGTCCTGCTGTTCCTGACTAGCAATGTGATGTATCTGGATACAAAGCTCACAAAGTCCAGTTATTTTGACTATAATGAGTCTCATTAACATGCAGAGTATGAGAAATCTATCAAAATTCTCCTTTCTACTCTGCTTCTTATCAACACTTTTCTGTGAACTGAGTTATTTGTTCTTTATATGCGTTGTGAGGCTGGAATGGCTGCAAGTTGATTTAAAGTTCTGGGACAGTGACCATCTCCAGTAACTCCTATGCAGCATTTCACTGGAAAGAGGGGAATAACTGTCTCTTGGAGAAAACTGTAGTGTCAAAGATGGGCAAATGAGTTGGAAGTTTCAGTTAAAATGGTTTGATGTGTGATGTGGTCAGTAGAAATATTCCACTCCCACTCCGCTGCTTTTTTGGGAAGAGAAAGATTATTTCATGTCATTCTGAACTATGGAAAGTTTGTCTACTACAATGAAAAAGAGCATGAAGTGAAAACCTAGCATAAAATAAAATAGAAAATACTTGAGGTAATATTCTCCCTATGATGAAATTCAGAAGGGCTTAATATTACAAAGCACTAAATATAATCTGAATATAGAGAGGAATTAAAAGAAAGGTTGTTGCTTGGCATCTCTTAAGCCTGCTGGTATTCATGGTGTTGCTGTGAATAAAATTGGGTTCATCTCTATCCTATGCTCAGATGTTAACTTTAAAGATACAGCACAAATTACAGCATTTTGTTCAATACTTGCACTTCTACAGTTAAAGAAGTAGTCTTGCCAGTGTAGCTGGAAAAGCAGACTTCTACTCAAGAAATGCAAGGGAAAATCTTTTTTCGTTTATTTGCTGGACTTTTAATATGCTACACAGTGTGGTTATTTATACAGTAGTTTTAAAAGAAATTGTGTTGGAAGAGTCCTTCTTTGACAATTAACCTTCAGAGTAGCAGTTGTAAGGCTGTAACACTGAACATGGATTTTCTATAGCTATGGTGACAAGGAATGTAATTGAGGTATTGCAAACACAAGTGAAAGAGACCTGTATGGATGTGAAAAATTATGGTAATGTCAGTGATTTGCCTGAAAATTAAGCAGCAGTCCACCATTTCTGTGACTGAAAATACACATCCTTTCTTTCAGTTGCATTAACTACGATTACCCTTCAAACACTGTAAAATATCTTTTGTTCTTAGCATATATAGTCATTCTTGCAGAAGAACCTTTTTCAGAAAGTAGTATCTTCATGAAAGCTTAAGTTACTTTTTGGCTTCATTTTACAGCACTGTATGATATGACAGGCTTAACAACTTTGATACCTTCTCAGGAACAGATTTTTTGTTAAATATAACCTATTATTTGCCTGATTCAGGATTTTGTAATTTGTAAATTTGTAAATCATTAAATTGCAATTTTAAGAGCAGTATTGTCCTCCAGTTCTTTTAACTAGTTTTGTCTTCCTTGACTCTCTAGTTCTGGCATACAAAATTCAAAATAGAACCTCTTGCATTGGTGTGTGTAAAAGTTCTCTAGCAGAGCATATTTTCATACTTTACATGATTTATATATTGTGCACTTCCTTGTTTGCCTGTAGAAACAGCCACTATAAATAAAAATCAAATGCCTCTTCAGTAGAAACCATGAACTTGTGGAAAACAAACCAAAATATTTTAGCAACTATGGTCGCCTGATTAGTCTTACCTAGGACTCAATTTAATTCCTTGCCTAAGATCACTCACATGATGGATAGGAAACATTCCATGGTCCATGACTGCAGTCATATCCATGGTTGGTCAGTCTGGAAACAGTTTATCTGTTGAAGACTTTATGGTCTCAATAAAGATAGAGTTCCTTATTTAATGCCCAGTGTTTTCTGAAGAAGGTAAATGCAGCTTTATTAGAAAGAGTAGTTACATTAAGAGGGGAAAAAAGATCAGACTTTTTATTACCTCATGTCATTTGAGCAGGGGTCATAAAGATTAATTTTGTAACTTGTATATAATGATTTTGTGGTATTTTAGATGGAAATGATGGTTTGCTATTAAGACATTTTTCCCCAGCTTTGAATGATCACACCATCAGTGTTGCTTCCTTTTTCTCCTCAAATATAAGAAAGCACAATCAGAAAGAGGAAAATAAAGCTAGAATATTTTCAATGAATACAGTAATTAGGTTAAAAAATTTAGATAAAGTTAATTTATTCTTCCAACTGTTCTTTGTACTTTATTCTGTTTGAGGAATGTGATGAAATATGCATTGCATTTTCTGACACTGAACTGAAATCAAAATAAGCCTTTATCAGTGTAATTACACCAAGCTCATACCTAGGAGTTTTGAGGTGAGCACTGAATCATGTTCTGTTGTTCAAAACATGCATAAAATAGCATATAATCTGTGTGGAAGACTAATCCTTCATTAATTATATTTGTTTCTGTTAGTAGCTGCTTATTTTTAATCATTAATTATTAAGAAAAGAACAAGGCAACAATCTGTGGAAATTTGACAGGATTATTTGTCTCATGAGCTGTCATCTCTTTTTAGTTCCTCTAACCACTAGGCAGTAAAGGCAGTATTAAGCTTTAAAAATTGCTAGCTTTCAGTCTTTCTAGGTTTTTAAAATATTTCCTTATTCTAGATAACTATAGCCTACTGCTTAGATTAACCTTTTTTCTCCTTCCCTTGTGCTTAGTAAAAGACATCTCTCTGTGTCTGACAAACTTGAAGCTTCTTGTAAATGTTCATAAATCTGTTGTTCTTGAAAATTGGCTGCACAGATGTATTGTCAGAAATAGTGATTTTTTGTTTTCAGAAATGCCCATTAGCTTTTGCAGATACATTTCTTATGACCCATTTTGGGTTGGGCTGGGTTTGTTTGGGGGTTTTGTTTCTTTAGGGGGTTTTGTTTGTTTGTTTGGGGTGGTTTTGTTTTGTTTGGGGTTTTTTTTTTTGGAGCTCAGAGCCTGCTTGTGATAGGAGCTAGCAACTTCCATTTCTGATTAGAGAGATTAAGGTTTTTTGAAGAGCAAGGGCTAGGACTGTCCAGAACTGATCTCTAAATTGAGGATACCCAAAATACAAGGTTTGCTGGTTGATCTCCTTTGATATGGTAGTTGTTTATGTACACTAAACATAAGTGCAAGCAGAGCAGTAGGAACTCACTTTCTGTACACTGTACTGTGATCTAATAGTTTGGATTGGAAGGAACCTTCAAAGGTTATCTTGTGCAACACCCCCTGCAATGAGCAGGGACCTCTTCACCTAGATCAAGTCACTCAGACCCCGTCCAATCTGGCCTTGAATGTTTCCAGCAAAGGAGCATCCACCACCTCTCTGCACAACCTGTGCCAGTGTCTCACTGTAAAAAATTCCTTCCTTTCATGTAGCCTGAATTGACTCTGATCTGTAACCATTTTTCTTATAATCCCCCTTTAAGTCTTGAAGGGCTGCAAATGTCCTGTTTCTCTTTCAAAACTTATTCTCTTCTTAGTGTGCAAGTTTTATAAGTATTCCAGTTTCCTTTTGATATGCCACGTTAATGCCCTTTTTAGGTGTATTTTTATTACAAACTTAATTGAAAAAAAAGGGCACAAAAATGGAAAATTTATATCTGGCCTGTAAACACTAACAAAGTGGCTTATGAAAAGAGCATTGATGAAGTGCCTTATATCTGTCTTCATTTTAGGGACATATAATAAAATTTTTTTAGCTTTTTATGTTTTTAAAGGAAATTGAAACCATCTCCTAATGCATGTAGTCAGTTGCATAAAATGATTATTTGAATACTGGTCTGCTTTTTACCATTTCCACATTTCTGCCCTAAAGGTATATTTTTTTTTTTCCTAAACAGGAAACAGGTTTTCTAAACAGTGTTCAGTTCTGTAATGTCTCCTTTCTGTGAAAATACTCTTCCATGTGGGTTTTTTAATGGGTTTTTGTTCGTTTGTTTGTGTTTTGTTTGTTTTGTTTTGTTGTTTTGGTTGGGTTTTTTTTCCTTCTGAGAATGAATTTTTTTGTGTGTTTTGGTAAAAATGGATTTTATCTTTTGGAGACATATCATGTCTCTGAGAGTTTAAAACCCTGAACATTTCTATATATTCTGTACTATAAATTGTCCAAATATTCTGAAGATGTTTAGGAAAATACCTAGATTTAAGCATCATTCTTAAAAAAAGTTATTTGGCTACCATATGGTAATACTGGTACTAAGAACAGCATTTCTGTCAGTCATATGTACAGTATCTTTAGAGAAAAAGACAACGTTAACAGCCTTCTATTCCTATTTCAAACTTTAGGAGTGCAATATAAGAACATAAAATAAGTATGCTAAATTTTCATCATGCAACAAATCATCTTGCATCTGTTCTAAATAGAGTCATATTGATTTTTAATCCAGTGTTGCTCACTGAAGTGCTGGCTACTTACTAAGATAAAAATAGGAAAGATGAAAATTCTGAATGCAGGAAGACATTAAAGGTTATGAAGATTTAGGTCTCTATGCTATATGATATAATCATTGTCTAGGAAATATATTTATCTTACTGATGTAATAAATCACAAAACTGTAAATATTCTCTAACTCTGGACAAAAACTATTTTGGAATATGATGGTTATTTTTGCACATTACTGTCAGCTGTGTAGTATTTTGTCTTTAGATAGAACAGTCAAAGTAGTCTGGGCATGTGTTTGTTATTGGTAAGAGCAGATCTAGGAAGAGGCTGACATTTTTAGTAGCAGATGAGCTTTGATATGACGATGAACTATAGGGAAAACACACTTTTTCTCTGGATTTTTTTTCAATCATCTGCAGTCAGACAACTTGGTAACTATTTGCCTTTTTTCTCTTTCTTTAATGCAGCTTTGACAAACTAAGGCAAAGCTGTCTTTCCAATTCATGCAGCCCTTATTGCCCTGCAGTGGTTTCTGTGGGCAGACAGCCTGTGTTTTGTTGTGCACCAGGCACAATCTCCCCCTCCCTCAGCACCCAGTCTGTTTAATGGAACCTTGGCTGAAAATTTCACTTTCATAGAGACAGGAGCAAAGCTTGCTTTCCTACCAGAGTGGCTTTGGGTTGGTTGGTTGGTTGTTTCTTTTTTCACCCGATTTTTACAACTTTTTAACCTCCAGAAGAAAACTGTATTTTAACTGAAACATCTGATGGGAGTGATGGACATTTTTCTATTCCACATGTGCACTGAGGCTGCTGTTCCATGGTGGTTTGGCAACAGAAAAGTCAGCAGATAGGATACTACTGGCTCAGGTTACAGTTGAGTTCATTTAAGCCAAGAGAGATAGTGCAAGAGGATTTGGACAGGAAAGATGGTGACGTGGATGTATAACTTTAGGTCTTTTTAGTTCATACTGATTTTTAAGGTAGTGAGATTACAAGTGAATATTCTGCTGGCCTAACTAATCTGTGTTAGAAGCACTAAACTTTAACTATGCTTTTCCTTTCAAGTTTCATATAAGAGTTTCAGTATTTTTTTCCCCACTCTTTCTTGTTGCTTTTCTGCATTACTCTGACATAAAAATAAAGGTACTAGTTAAGAAGCGAGAATGTAAAATACTTATAATTATTGAACAATTCATATAAATCCTACAAATGCATAAAATGAGATACAATATTAAGAACCATTTCAATGGTAACTTTGTCTTCCCATAATAGTGGAAATGGTGACTCATCTGCAATAGAGAAAGATCCACTTGGAATCCTCGAAGGAATAATTTCTGCAGTGCATGCAAGCGTTGAAAAAGGGTAAGACCTTCTGTATGGATTCTTTGGCTAACACTTTTGAAAGATGCTTCTCATGAAAGTTTGAAGGTACAATACTGAATATGGATGATTTTTTTTTCATGGATATATATAATGGGTTTGCACTTAATTTTCTAAGACTTTATTCTGGAACAAGCTATCATTTTTCATCTTCAAAATCTGAACCATGAAAGAAGCCTTTATTTGATCATTTGAAAGAAAGCACTGAACTTAAAATTTAGATAACTGTGTATTATAGTGAAATGAGAAAATGGTTTTCCAGCAGTGACTACTGAAATAGTGAAATAGTGAAATGAGAAAATGGTTTTCCAGCAGTGACTACTGCAGATGGTATATTTACCAGGAGCATGTCACTGCTTTTGTTTCAATTTAGTTGATAAATTGCAAATAATAATGATTCACTTTGAGATATCTGAATTTAGATATCTAAGTTTGTCCATATTTGTAAGGTATAGTGCAGAAACAATTTCCCAAATGCTATATGATACTCCACCACATTTTTTTCTTCTCTTTTGGGAATGTCCTTACTTCTGATCACATAATGGCTTGTATGTCCTACTGACATTTTCTATTTCACTCCCTGTAAAGACAAGGAAGAAACAAAAAAAAAATCCGCTTTTTTCCCTCCAGATGCACAAAGAATTCATGTATAATAATGATAATAAAATCCCATACTTTCTGGTAGCCACACAAAAACAGTTGCACTGTTTTTTGAGGCTTCTCAAATGAAGGTGAATTAGTTGAATGTTGGATACTGAAGTAGACTCAATTGATGCAAAAATTTGCAGTAAATACAATTTGGAGTATTCTAAGGTATAATGAACAAGTCAGTACTATTTTATTCTGAGATGCACTTTCTGGAGTCTTTTATTTGTATACTTCATCAACATTTAACTGCTGAAACAATAAGCTGGAGTGAAAGTAATTATGATTTCAAGAGATCATTTATATTCCTTTAAATGCATACTTATTACCTTAAAACTCAGCTACTCAATTTAGAAAACAGAAATATTTTCCTCAGGAAAACATATTTAACCAAGTGCAAGCTCTACAAACTCTTGAAATATTCCAGCAAGTCCTTTAATTCCCAGACTTCCAATCTACAATTTGGATGCCACATGTTCAGCAAAGGCATGTCTAATTCAGTTCTGAGCTAACAGCATCATTCAGACAATATAAAGCTTAAGTAAAATTGAAATCCTTGTAATATGAAAACTTCAGGTGTCAATCTTTATTATTTCATAGCTGCAAGACAGGTTAACTTGGTATTTTCTGTCTGATGTTACTTTCCCGTCTGTCTTATTAAGAAGAATAAGGGAACGTTAGTTACAAACCACACTCTACCAGAAGCCACTTGTTTGGCTTCTTTTTCTTAAGAAAAAGGTTTGCTTGAGTTTAAAATATTACTGGAAGTTAAATCAGCATTTACTGATTTGGTACCTGTTAGTTTATAGCCTCCTAGGGACATCCCAGATTATTCTGTCTCCAGCTGTGAACTGGTTGGTCAGTTCATGGTGATCTGTGAATGCTTCCACACAGTTAGAATGTATTTGATATAATTCAGTTTCTGAATCAAATTATATACTTAAGAGTTTTTATAATTAACAAAGTCCGACCCCAAAGTTTAGGGGTTTTAGCACCTCTCTTTTGTTCTTTCTAAGGATTTAGGGCATTTTGCAATCATTATCTTGTTAAGAACTTAAAATTATCAAGTTGGCTAGAGGTGGTACAGAAAAAAAAAATAGGGCTAGAGCTGCAGCTGGGAGAAAATAATTTGTGTGTGTGGAATGGAAAGAAAGGGCTTGTAAAGGAAGAAAAAGTGCAGGGTGACAGTATGAATAAGCATTCAGAAGTAAAAATGTCATACTAAAAATGCAAGCATTCAAGCTGGTTTTCCATAAAATCAGATGGTGTGGTTGTACAGGCATCAGTCAGGCCCAGACACCATGAAAAGACTTGGATTCCCAGATGCTGAAACCCAGCACCACTGTATGGTACCAGGGTAGTTTGTAGGAGAATATGGAGGTGTACAAATGGATTCCTATGGTACTGCATGGTTATTTCAAGTCTGGAAAAGTTCTTGCAGCACACAGCTTTGGGCTCATGATTTACAAGGTCTGGTTTCCCTGCAGCCTGAGAGAGGTCGGATCTTCCATTTCCTGGTGTTAGGTATTTCTTACATATTGAATGTGCTTGTTAAGTTTTAAAAATGAATGTAGTATTTTCATTGGGATTGTTACCTGAGACTGTTTAACACAGTATTGTTTAATTACAGAGAGAAGATAGTTTCTTCAGATGACCTTCTGGAGTGGTTGAGACCTTTCTGTGGTGATGACTCCCTAGCAGTGAAGCCTCGTATCAGAGTATTGCAAATTCTGGAGCAAGCCTTCCATCTCAGTGATGAAGATAGCAAGCTTCTTGTGTACTTCAGGACACAAGCTGTCCTCAGAGCCTGCTGGCCTGAAACAAAGGTATTAATACTGATTGTTGCAAATTACAGAATTAGACTGTTTTAATGTGAGCATTACATAATGAAATGCTGGTCTGTAGTACGTGGTTGTGATGCATCCTGTTGTCTGGAAACTAATCCTACTTTCTTTTTAAATCAAGTTTCTGATACATTCTGATTCTTTGAAAAACAAAGTTACATAAAGGTAAGGGAATTCTCTGATTTTTGTTTAGGACCAGGAGTACATAATACTAAACTTGATTCAACACTAGTGATTTTCCTCCATGTCAAACACTGACTTTGATGTTTTTGTACCTTCTTTCTTTTCTGCCCATTCTTTTCTGTCAATTTTACCTTCCCTCTTTATCTTCTACCTGGTGTCACATTTTTCTCAGAATTAGAATGATATTTACTGGCCACTGACTCTTTTTTTCTTGAGCCTTTAAATATTATTGCATGAATGTGTAGCAGTTTTGAATCATGTGAATAGCTCTTGCTGCATGTAGAATTGTTCAGAAGCAAAGTCACTTTTTGTTCATTTTCTAAGTGCCTCTCCCCATGCCAAGACCTTAGAGAACAAAAATAGAATGTTTCTAATAGTTCCCAAAAAAAATCTATGAACAAACCCATTTTATATTCATATAAAACAAAAGCAATATCTCAGTTTTGACTTGCTGTGCTAAATTCATCCAAGGGAACAATCCTAAAAAAAATCTTAAAGGGAAAAGAAAGTACTTATCTCTTGATTTCCTTGGAAATTACTTTTTCTCTTGTATTTACAGTAATACCAGCATTTAACTCCTCAACTACTATTCAGGTGTCTGTGATTGGATTCTTCATCTTCAGTTCAATCCTTTGTCAGTATTTGTTTTGCCTGTGACCTGCTTTCCAATTCAAAATAATTTCCAGTTATAAAACATTCAGCTAGAGTATATCTTAAGAAAAAAGTTACAGGTAGATAATAGCTTTCAGCCATGTTTGTAGAAGACAGGAAAAGAACCTGTATTTGACAGAAACCTTATGAGACTCATTACACTTGTGATTTTACCTTAAATATTTATCACTTTTATTTCCTCCCATAATCTTGTAAGTCAGAATGTATACAACTTTGCAAAAAGAAAAACCCATCCATTTGGATACAACACCAAATTTTAGGACTTAATTGAATGCATTTCATAGGCTGATGGCTCATGTGTAGCTCACTGCCCACCAGAACCCCCAGGGCCCCCTCAGCAGAGCTGAGACAGCCACAGCTGTGCTGTCCCCACCTGTCCTGTTCAGGTGCAGCACAGCTGCTAAACCTTGTGCACATTTTGCTAGCTCAGTCTTCCAGCCTGTTTAGGCCTCTCCATGTAATCAGTTAGGGAATCCTGAAGGGATTTTTAGAATACTCCTAGTTTCAAGCAGGAAAACCTGATTTTCTTTTTGTGAGGGAAGCAGTTTGTACTGACTGAGCAACACTTCATCTGCTCGTAACACCGAGTTGCTGATCACTTCAGTGCTTTACACTTTTGCTGATGAGTAAGCAAGTAGTACAAGAAGACATGTAATAAAGCTTGAGTAATGCACTAGATAAGCCCAAACCTTTCAGAGATAACTGTTTGAAAATATGTACACAACACTGTAATACTAATTTCTCTGTATATACTATTTATTATTTAACTAAGTGTAGAAATAGCTTTCATGCTTAACAATAGTTAAAGCAGTGCTTAAATGTACATACATTAAAGTCATTGTTTATGCACCCCAGTTTCTGGTACAGAGTGCAACTATAAGTCTTATTGGAATATGTTAAAAATTATTCCCATTTTCATGTCAGCTCAAGCTCAGTGTGGTTGATAAGACCCCTTTCTTTTCTTCAAATATTTTGTGCTAGCTAAACTAATGTGTTATTTAGACAGAAGAGTCATGTTGGTTTGTCCATTTGATACCTGTCACTGAAATTCAGAGTTCTTCACAAATGTCCAAGAAAACAAATAAGTGGTCTTAGATGTAGACTATTTATTTTGGATTTTTTGTCCTCTTTTAGTCAGCTGATGTCAAGTGCTAGTCTACAAACTAATACTAGAAAAGCAATGGTGGCCTTGTTTGAGTATTAAGTTTGCATATTTTGTGAATTAACAAACAAGGAAAATATTGTCATAAAATAGCAGATTGAAAACTATACATTTCCCAGTCCTTCAGTGTGTTAGTGGAACAAGAACACTGCAGAAGCCAGTGCTTCCATGGCTGCTGAAAAGCAAAGAGAGAGATTTCTCTCTGAGCTTTGGCAGAGCATTGTGGTTAAGATGCAATTTTTCCGTGCAAGTTCACGGTTCAGGTGCAAAGACCTTTAAACGCAACCCTGTTTTACAGGAGGGAGTATTGAACGACAACTTAAAAGTTAAATCAGGTTGCTGAGTAATCCTGGATGAAGAAGTAGACAGGAGGAATTTAATCTTTCAGACTATGTCGGTCTGCCTGCCTTGTCTGTGGACATCACTTTCTCTAGCATCACTACACCTTTATTAATTTAGTCATCCTTTTTTCATCCAGCAAAATAATTTAAAAAACCCCCAAAACCACATTTAAATTAAGTGGGGAGGGAACGGGCTGTGGATTGAGTGCTGGTTTTAGATTTTACAGGAATGTATTTAAAGTTTGTGAGTTTTCAGGGTTTTTTAATGAACTTTAAATTGCAAATAGGTCAAAAATGTATTCATTGTCTTGCTTCCAGATTGTTGTATTATTACTTGCTTGGCATTTCTTACATGCTTTTAGGGGATCCCTCTTTTCCTATACCATTCCTTGGCACAAAAAGGGACAGCAGATATTATAAAGTATGAATGTGGATTTCTATTTAATAAAGATAATTTTAATGATATTGCAGTGTTCAATTACCAGAAAACGTGTGAAAGCCACCCTCAGTGTGTCTGCTAATCCTCTTAGACAGACTTTGCATACATCAAGGAGGGACTTAATATTTAATTATGCTCTAGGTGCTGTAAATAGTGGTCCCACAAATCAATGTGCTGGGAAACAGGCCAGCTCTTACAAAATTAAAAATGTACTTTATGGAAGCAGCTACCTATCAAACATTCAGAAACACAGTGATTTCCAGTTCTCTAATGATTAGTTAACAAAATTAAAAATTCAGGGGTCCTCATTTTTCAAAGGCTTGAGAGTCTTTAATTCACATTCCAGTAGCATCCCACGCTATGGAGGAGGTGGAGGCATGCCTTGTTTTAATCCCCTTGATGAATTTTATCTGAGCTCTTCAGGTTCTGTAATTTTCTAGTTAACTGGTGCATGAAAAATATAGGTCAAAATACTGACTTTATATATGTATTGAAAAACGTTGCGGGGGGGGGAAACATAGTTTAGAATGTTGGTGTCAAAATTTATCTTTATTCATCTAAGATGGGAAATCCATTTCTTTTCAAATAATATATAAAATATAGTCTGTAATGACTCAGTAGTATCCAGCAAGCCTGAAGTGTCAGCTAAGAGGTTATGTGTGTGTGTGTGTTTGTGTAATTAGCTGTTCAGCTCAGTGACCAGTTACAAGGCTTAGGTTACATAAATGAGTTGGAGTTTGCCCCAGGAAGTTACAGTGGCACTAGCAAAGCTTCTGTAAGTAAACCAAGGCTTACTTTAAATTACAAAGTTATTCATTGTGAAGCTTCTACAAGACACACCTTTTCTTAAAAGGATTGTTTCATTATTATGCAAATGCAAAATGTAATTACTACTTGCATGCCACTTAAATGCAAATAGCTTTGTCATTTAGAGAAGGTAATCTCATTTAGCCTTCCCCCTCATATTGTTAGATTATGTTTTTTTTCATGATCTTGGGGTATAGAGAGCAGCTGAGGGCTAAATGTTTTTGAAAATTGGAAGGGATGTCTATTAAGAATTTAAAATCGTAACTTGGGGCATTTTTCTTATTTATTTTTTTTCTAAAGTTTAGCTGTGAAAAATTGACAGATTAATTGATGTTCTGTGTGTGGGATGTGCAGAACACATTTTCCATCCTGCCTGCCTATATGGCAGTTGATATATGGCATATGCAAACCTGTGTCTCAGCAACTTTAGTAATGTCTGTGTTGACTTTCTGAGAACTTGAGGTGACTGTCAAGACTCCATTGCTGCTTTGTTCCTCTTTTCCTTGTTAATGAAAAACGTGTATCTGTTTCCATGGTGTTTCTTCATACTAGTTCGTTAAGAATGGTCTCAATGAGAATGTCAGTGTCCAGTGATTTTCAGCTTTTTCCCATTTCCTCTTCTCATGTCAGAGATTTAAACATGAGAA
Organism: Nicator chloris; assembly: GCA_013400495.1. Lineage (NCBI taxonomy): Eukaryota > Metazoa > Chordata > Aves > Passeriformes > Pycnonotidae > Nicator > Nicator chloris. The sequence continues at coordinate 9,035 of WAAE01008777.1, read as the reverse complement.
GTCATTTTGCTGAAGCCATTTATCAGGTAACAATGACCTGTATTTAGCTTGATCTGGCAAAATACAAGTGAAGGAGCGGTATCTGTTTCATCCTCAGCCATCTTTTATTTGTGAAAAATGCTTAATTAGAAGAAAGATTTATGTTCCTATCAACTCTGAGTAAATTTGTTATGATATTGTTTATAATTCTAGAGACATTGTTTCTCTGCTGGTAATGCATAAAAATTAACCTTAAGAAATTTAATTTAAGTTTTAATTAATATTTTAAAACACTCATTTCCATTCCTTGAAGATGCAATTTATCCATATGAAAACATGTGAATTTTTTTGGGGGGGAACATAAATTATAGCATGTATGATTAATTAAATACTTCTAGATGCAAATGAAATATTTTCCATTAACTACACGAGTATAGCAGATAAGACAAAGTGGAGAGAAAAGCAGTGTAGTGTGAGTGCACACAAGTTTTGAATTGAGCCCTGGGCACTGCACTGCTCTGTCACCAGTAGCAGTTGCTTCAGAGGAGAAGAATGCTCTGGAGTGGATTCATGAGGGATCAATCACTTTCTCTAATAGGTCTTTTGTAATGGAGTTGTAAGTGCAGAGTGGTTGAAACAGTGTATATTCGGTTTTGGTCCCAGTTTCAGAAAAATTAAGAGCTTATTAGCGATATAATCAGACTTCTGTTATTACATTTCACAGAAATCGGTGGATAAACTGTGATTCAGTCTTGGGTATCTCTTACTTAATTTTCAGCATTAGTACACACCACGCATCACTGAGCACAAAACAGGCTGAAGCTTTGTGAAGGAGGNGGATTCTGCCCCTCTGCTCTGCTCTGCCCTGGTGAGACCCCACCTGCAGTGCTGCATCAGCTCTGGGGCACCCAGCAGTGAAAGGACATGGACCTGTTGGAGCGAGTCCAGAGGAGGCCACCAAGATGATTTGAGGGATGGAGCACCTCTTGTGAGGACAGGCTGAGAGGAAAGAGAAGGCTCTGGGATGACCTAACTGTGATTTTTAGTACCTGGAGAGAGACACCAAAATAGATGGAGAAGGACTTTTTACAGCAGCCTGAAGTGACAGGACAAGGGAGAATGGCTTCAAACTGGAAGAGAGTAGGTTTAAACTAGGTGGTAGAAAAAAAACCCTCTATTGTGAGGGTGGTGAGGCATTGGAACAGGTTGCCCATAAAAGTTATGGATGCCCCATCGCTGGGAGTGTTTCAAGGCCAGGTTGGATGGGGCTTTGAGCAACCTGGCCTAGTGGAAAGTGTCCCTGCCCTTGGCAGGGGTGTTGAAACTGAATGATCTCAAAGGTCCCTTCCAACCCAAACCATTCTGTGTTTCTCTGTCTTAACCTTTTAATGTGATTTGTTATGTTCTATGGTTTTTTAGGATGTTAAAATCCAGAAAATCAAATTCTCTATTCACTACACTGTTTCCCTTATTGTTGTTTACTCTCAGTAACCAATTCCAGTCACACCACCTCCTCCTCAGCTTTTTCTCTAAGTATCCTCTCCTCTGTCTCAGAGCCCACTGTGATATGTAGTACACCTCCTGAGAAGGGTAATTGGAGAAGTGAATGTGCTGTCCTTGTGGAAATCAACAGTCCATGGTTATGCATCCCAACATCTTGATTACTTTCTTGACTTCATCTGTACATCAACCAGAGGTCTCTGGATTTCATTCAGTGAGGCTCAAGTTACTGTTTTGACTTGATTAGGCTAATGTAGCATATTCTAAAATGCAGTAGCATTGTTACATTTTATTTGCCATCGTATCGGCATTTACTTACCCTAGACCTTTTTTTTTTATTCTCTTGGAAGTTTCTTTTGACATAAGCTAGCCTTGACAATCATTTGTGCATTTTTGTCTGTTCCATGCTTGCAATCTCCCCAAAACATAATTTATATAAACAAGGAAATAGCCATAAACCCATGAGAAATTCTACTTTTTTTCTTTACTATTTGGTCATAAACTGGGTTTTTTTGTTTACATTTTTTAGGTTTTTTTCCTCTTAGTAGATCAAATTCTTCAGTGGTTTCTAGTCAGGAATGTTGTTCTAAGCCCTTTGAAAATATAAGTAAATTGTAAAACTGGTTTTCTTTAGGCACATTGTGTTAGTATCTTAAACGTGCATTTTTTATTAATAACTGTCATAGTAGATGCTGTCCTTTTTTCCGCAGTTTTCTTATTCCATCAGGCATCATGCTAGTTGACAATTCTCATTTAGAGGTCTGCAAACTCTTTATCATCTGAGGGTACTCACTCAGGTATTCTTAAAACAGTTCTTACTTGATAGTAATTTTTGATATTTCCTGGTGATTGACAGAGTAAGGGCTCTTTTTCCACATTGCTGCTATTGTTACCCAGAGACCCAGCTATCAAGACTGTGACTGCTAGGACATAACTACACCAAATCAAAAAGAAAACCAACTGCAGTGTTTCTGTAGCGCCATTTGGTGTGACAGGTGTGTGATGCTGCCTGTCCTGATGGGATTATCTCTATGGCTGCAACGGAGCTACTCACTTATTTCAGTTTTTACAGCTTAAATAATTTTGCAATAACCATCCACCTGGTATTTTAATTGCTCCTGGCCTGGGTCATAAGTATGGATAAACAATGAAGGAATTTTTCATTAAAAATATGCATTTCCTTTTTTTAACTGAAAAGAGTAATACTGAAATATTATTTAAACTTGGAGTCAACATCAACAACCTCTTGTTCCTGTAAGACAGTATCTTATATTTCTAAAAAGAAAGACTCACACTAAACTACCTTTGTCTTTGCTAGTCCTGCCTATCTACAGGAAGATGTTTTGGAGGTACTAATTTTGACAATGTTTCATTGATATGTAAACAGCTTTTAAAAGAATTTTGCTTTATTAGCAAGAATTGCAGACTTTGGTTATCAAGACAGCAGTTACACATAGGGGTGAATACCATGAGCTTGTGGATGCACTGCTGCTTTATGGTAGTAATGATTAGAAGGGTAAATTAGAAGCCATTTGTGTATGGTATGGAGGGAAATGGCTCATGCTGAGTTAACAGCTTAAAAGAAATATTTAAAGATTAAAATCTGGTCATTTCTAGGCTGTATCTTCCAATGCTGTCTGCTCTACGTTAGAGTATTTATATAATACATGAATTCTGAGTTACAAAACAATGATTAGTAGTTGGTTCATACACAGAAGATTACTTAACATGTTTGTGAGTCCCTCATGTTGCACAGGTGTTAGTTTTAGCCATACATGCATCCAAATTTTTACATATTAATGCAAACCTAATCAATATGCAATTTAAATAAGTGTTTAACTTTAGTCTTTTAGTCCTGTCTCTTTCAGTTCCAGCTAACTAGCTATAGAAGTCTTTCAAATGCATCTTTTTTTTTTCATTATTTGCCCTTATTCTCCCTACCAATATCTATGTACAATCCTCAGAGGTTTTCTCTGTGCTGAAATGTATTTGCAGATTAGGATATAGCCTCCTGCAGAATACAAATGAATGGATTTTATTTTCTGCACGAGTTATTCATTTTTATGCATTAGGCAACACATTTGTGTTTATTGAATCTATATGCAGTTCTTAGTGAGCTGCATATGAAGCAGATAAGGAATTAAACAATATATAAATCACTTCAGAGGAAAAAAGTTCTTGGGTATTTCTATAAGAACTCAACATGTGGCTGAGCCTTAGTTTGATTCATCACCAGTAGGCTTCTTGTTGATTAGTTTTTTAACTTGCATCCCATAACTTGCTTATCTTGTACACTGGCTTTAATTTGAGCAGGATTTTGCCTGTGCTATTATGTGCCTCTCTTTAGTTTCTGCATGCAGCAGGCTTGCATATGTGCTCAGAATTCAATAATAGTTTTAATATGTGAAGCCCAGCTCTCGAGAAAGTGCAAGAAAGCCTGACTTCAGAGTTCTTCCTCCTCTGGGGTGTAAGGGAATCATGGGTTGTGAACACAGAGTTTGTTCACGCAAAACCCTTGACTTCAGTTTTAATTTTGAATTGATTGCTCTAAGATTGTCATTTTGATAGCAGACCCTTTGTTCTGGTCTGTCAGATGGTGTTTGTATCTTCCAGTCTAGGTCAGAGCAGCCCCTGATCAATGAGTCCAACTGCTGGCCCTGCACAGGACACCCCAAGAGTCACACCCTGTGCCTGAGAGCCTTGGCCAAACACTGCTTGAGCTGTGTCAGGCTGGTGCTGTGACCACTGCCCTGGGGAGCTGTTCCAGTGCCCAGCCACCCTCTGGGTGAAGAACCTTTTCCTAATATCCAACTTAAACCTCCCTGACACAGTCCTTGGAATGTGGTTGGGGATTTTTTATTTTTTGTTGGTTTTGGTGTGTTGTTTATAGGTGACTATTCCTTAATAAAGATGCTTTGCATTAACTGGGATAACTCCATAAGCATAGCTTCAAAAAAACTGCTTTTAAGCAAGGGAATTTAACCTGCAGCAAACTAATTCATGTGCTAGCTGTTGTGTTTTTTCATTAAACAAGAGCTAAATCCTGTTATTATACAGGAGCATTTTGTGAGGCCAGTGGAACTGTGTTTTAAAGGTTGTCATCTCTCAACTATGACTTATTACCCTGTAAGTTTCCATTTGCCAAACTGGGTTGAAAGTAGACTTACCAAAACATGAACTAGGGTAGATAGAGAAAGTAAAATTAAAACAGCCTATTTAAAGCTGACAGGTTCCTTTGCCTTTGACTTTCTCCATCCTGTGTACTCTTGCCCATGTGCTGCTGAACGATACGGTGGTTTGTTCTTCCAAGCCTGTTGCTACTCTCCCCAGCCTGACCCTGTGTCCTGGAGGATTTTCCCTTCAATCACAATTTGTTTCATTTGTTTTTTTTTTTAAAGATGCTCTAGTTTATAAATAATGGGATGCTGGTAGTGTGTTGCTGGGTATAGCACTTGTGGTTTTGCCTTTAAAAAGGGTTTACTGTTGCTCTGGCATGTGAAGATCTTGAATAAGATTAATATGTGCTTGTGGTTTTGCATTGTTTCACAAGTATATAATGGGTCTAACATCAAGGCTGATAGGATTTCTAGCATCTTGAAACAGTTTGAAGTGAATGAAATAAATAATAGCCTTTAAAAGCTCCTAATCTTACATATGCAGAGTCAGTAGCTATGCAATTTCAGGAACAGTTGTACAGTGTTGCAGATTGTGTTTGGGGGTTTTTTGACTGATTTTTGATGTTTGTGTTCATATTGAGAATAATCAACTTTAGAATTTCTATTTATCTTGTAATTTTATATGTTCTTTGTAATAAGCATTTAACTTTGCAGCCTTGTACTGGAGGTAGGTTTCAGTGACTTATATTTGTGCAGACTTTCAGTAGCTCCTCAGATACCAGCAGAACAGGGAATGACAGATTACAGCCTAACCTGCAAAGTGGAAAGTTCACTTTCTTCAGTGACCAAACCCTACTGGCCTGTTGTATAGGAAGGACAGTATTTTCTTTGCTGATTGACTTCATTAGATTGTAAACACTTTGGGGCAAGGCTGTTGTATTTTTGAGCTGTTGTATAGGAAGGACAGTATTTTCTTTGCTGATTGACTTCATTAGATTGTAAACACTTTGGGGCAAGGCTGTTGTATTTTTGAGCCATGAACAGCACACCAAGATGGCAATTACAGGAATTGAGTCAAATTGCTACTAGTCCTTTTAGTTATTGTTTATAAACAATATTAAGCCCTGTCTATGGACTGGAAGAAAGTTTTACCATCAGTGTTGCCTATCTCAAATCTGAGTAAAATCTTTGACGTCACATCTGCCTGTTACTTTGAGATGCAGCACAGATTAATTCTCTACCACAACTGCTTGGGCAAGGCAGTGGGGATATATATAAAACCAGTGCATTTTACAAGGAAGTTCTGACAAATTGCAAGTCTGTTGTAGCAATAAGGGACCAATCAAATGCCTGCTTAGTGTTTCTATTTTCAATGCCATATTAATTCAAATTTATGCTGCAGTGTCGAACATGAATACATTTTGAAATACTTACATTTACCGTCTGGTAGATATAATAAAATTAATTTTATAATCATGTAAAACAGTAAGTTTTTGATTGCATTCCTTGGTAACAGCAAATTTTACTGCTTTTAGTACAGGGAGTTGCTTTTAAGTATGGATGTAGCTTTTCTCAATAAACAAGCAATTATAGTGAAGGAAAATATTTTTCTGGTTTCATTTATAAACATCCTTATCATTTATTTCCTTTGTAGTCAGAAAAATCTGTTGATGAAAGCTGTGGCTGTGTCACAGTAACATAGAGTAAAAATTGAATTTGCAGAATAGATACCAGTGGGCAGAGGGGGGTCGAGGTCTGTCTGCATTAGTTTTCCTGCACACCATTCTCATACAAAACTAGCATTTTTCTTTTATCTCAGAGGTAGGAGAGGGTTGAATTATCTGCATCTTTTTATTGGCATTTCCATTTTTTTTTCAAACAAAAGGCACTCTCATCAGCCAAGTCAGTCAGTACCAGATTGTCAAATTAAATGGCTTTAGCAATAAAGCATTTACAAGTCTATCAGATGTGTCTGTCCTGTAGGAACAGGAGACCATTACATTAGTGGATATCTAGAACTTAAAGATGCAATTCAGATAAAGCAACATTCCACAGTTGCTCTAAATACAGGTTTTAAACTAACTTTGATTTCAGGAGTGAGATAGTGTACCAAACTAAACCACTGATTGTGCAGTCTGCCACGCCAAAGGCTTTTTTAATCAGTCATGTATGAGGCCCACAGTTTTATTTCACTTTATCAGTCTTCAAGTGTATCATCCTAGTGTTTTTGTAAAGCTGTAGGTTTCCAGAAGCTACAGAACTAACTTGTGAGGCAACTTTCCATGTTTGGACTCCATCATCCATATCACATGTGATGAGCATGAAGCAGTAACAAATCTGTAGAACAACATCAGGAGATTTGTGCATTGAAAGATGATAACTGAGTGCTTTCAACATTTTGGGCATCTAGTAGGATCTAATCTGTGAGGAAAGTGTCTTATAATAATAGGATTTAAGGTAAGTCTGAAAGATTTAATCATAAGGCAGAAATGGTGGATTTATTTGAGGAGAAATTTTAAGTGCACAGCATTTTTAATTCAACACTGAATCTCTCATGGGCTATGACCAGCTCATGCTGTTTGTGTAGCCAGTGTTTTGCTTTGTGCATTTCCTGTATGATCTTTTGAAGGAACATTAACATATGCAGATGTTTGTATATTCTTGATTCTGAACGTATTTAATCCCTCAGTAATAAAATTGTGTATTTTAACAGTTTAACATAATGTTTGGCTTTGCTTTATTTGTATGTTGTTTTAGACTCTATCATGATTATAATTTCTAAAATTAATTCCTCTAATTGACTTTCCCATTGTGGTAAATACTTGTGCAGCTTTTTAATGAGAAACATTATGCCAACTGTGTTCTACTGCCAAAGAGACTGCCTGAAACTGAGAATCAAGTCGGAATTGAGCAAATCTGTTGTTAAAACTGAAAGTCCTTGCTTTCCTTTTCCTTGCTTTTGCTGTTTCGTGGCTTGTTTGATTTTTTTTTTTTTTTCCACTTGTTTTTCCTTTTTCATTGGGGTCATCTGAAGTTCATGGATGCTATGGGCCTCTGTTTATTGACGGGTTCTTTACAGGCACTTGTGTTCAGGGGGCTCTGAGCACTGCATGGTGGGTTATCTTTGCATGGTTAACCTCAGAGTGGTTTGGAAAGATGGAGTTTTGTTTTGTTTTTTTTTAAAAAGAAAGGTAGGGGCAGCAGAGCGATATTGTTTCATTTCCCTGTGTTACAACATTCAGAGTCATCTGAGATCATCCAAAATTGCTGCAAAGAGAGTGTTCAATTAAAAGTGGATTTTTTTTTTTTAATCTGTTACTACAACAAAACAAAAGGCTTGACTAACTGCAGCAGCTCATCTCAGCAAGCTTTCACTTTGTAAAGGTGAAATTTCTACCTTTTTACACAGAGCATGCTCTGTTTCTGTTGTGGGAAGTGTCTGCTTCCTCACTGTGCTCTCCCTCAGACATAGAAAGCGAAGACAATAATACAGAGCAAAACTTAAGTTCTCTGTGTGTGTTTTATATAGATCTGTCTATCTATCTAGATATGTGTATGTTTATACATACACATACATAGTAAGTATAAATTAAAACCCCATTCCTGTGTGCTGTTTCAAGGTATTGCTTCCTTCTAGCAAGGAACTATCACTGAAATCTCTCATTTCACCTTAAATGGAAGTGACATGCATCTAAAATGCCATATAAAGAGTGAATTTTCACTAGTCTTCTTACAAAACACAAATCATTAACACTGGAGAAAGTTCATTTTCTTACTCTTATTGAGTAACATAGGTGACTTGAAAAAAAGCCGTTGTAGAGAGAAGTGCTGCAGAAATGCTCTCTGCATTTGAGAATAGAAGGGTAGTTCTTCTGATTGACTTCAATTGAATTAGTATGTGTTATGTCATGAGCAATCATGTTGCAAGGATCCAGGTGTCCAAAACACAAAATTATAGCACTAGATTAATTAAGCTCATATAAAAATGGAAATCCAAGTCCGTAAAGATGCACTGTTAGGCAGAATTATTGGAATTCACGTTGAGTAGGATGTCTGATCTACTCTCTGCTTCTTGTAAGGGACCTTCTCTGACAGCTTTTCTCATGTATTGATGTTGTGTTTGCCATTTATAGCCATTTTTATGGTTATCATTAGAAAGATCTTAACATTTAGTTTCTGTTTTGAAGTAATGTACTGTTTGTGAAGGGACACTAAAATGTACTCAGTGGACCATCCAGAATGGTATGTACTTCATTTCAATATATAAAGAGCTAGTTTTCTGAAAAAGGGATTTCAGGATGGGTGCAGTGTGAGAGCTTCTTTTGTCTAGCTAGTACTGAATTTGCTAAGATGGTAAATATTTTGGAACCTTAGAGGTTAACATCATCTGTCCCGTTTTTCCTTTCTTATCTCCATTCTCTTTTCAGCCTTGTCATTTCA